>CAIGQQ010038154.1:7009276-7028681 GCA_903798035.1 Danio albolineatus
GAAGAATACCATGTTTACCGTAGTGTAGGTAAATATGCAGTACATTTTATGGTAAATATTGTATGTGAATATAAAAGTTATTCTGCATGTGCTGTGATTTAGGATCATAACATTAATGTTAGACGAATACCATAGTAACAATAGTTTACCGTACAAATATAAAGTAGATTATGAACAATTTATGGTAAATATTGTGACTATTGCAGTAATTCTGCATGTGCTGTGGTTTAGGATAATTACATTAGAAGAATACCATGTTTACCATAGTATACATTAATTATTTAGTAGACTATTTACATGTTGTAATGAACATTGTATGTGAATGTAGAAGTCATTCTGTATGTGCTGGGGTTCAGACTAATAACATGAGAAGAATACCATGTTTACCGTAGTGTTTATAAATATGCAGTACATTTATGGTAATTATTGTATGTGAACATTGATGTTAGAATAATAATAATAATAATAATGTTATTTTGAAAGCGCCAGAGAATTGTCAAGCTTGTTTTGGGCATTTGACATGATGTGATCAAGTATATTATAAATAATTATACTTATCATAACTAGCAATATATGTTAATATAATACAATTGTGTATGAGAGCATTTATATTAAACATTATTATTTAAAATTAGGGTTGGGTATTGTTTGGGGTTATTTCGATACTGGTGCTAAATCGATACTTTTAAAACGGTACCGGTGTCAAAATGGTGCCTGAAACGATTCTTTTGAGCCACAAAATCATGGTGGATGATTGTAGAAAAATCTTCAATATGATATATATTAGAATATATGTATATTAATTGAATGCGATCATGATTAATCTGAAAGGAGGCTCTCACTGGCGGATGCGCTGTATTGTGTGTGTGCATTCCCAAAGCAACAATAACAAACGCCTAACATCGTCGACGGTGTCCATATTCCACAAAGTTGTTTCAAATTAAATGTTTCGAGATGATGTGACACACCGCGTACCTGTGTGTGCCTTTGATGCACCCCTTGATGCTTCTTATGTCCTTGTCACGGCGCCAGTGGCATCAAAATTAGGGACTGAAATTGATATGCTGATTCGGTCCGGTGCATACCGGTTACATAGGTACTGGGTTTCGGTACCCAACCCTGTTAGTTAAAAGTAATCATATTTTTTGAGTGTATGTGCATACTGTATGTATATATATATATGTGTGTGTGTGTGTGTGTGTGTGTGTGTGTGTGTGTATGTGTGTGTGTGTGTGTGTGTGTGTGTGTGTGTATAAAGAGAAAAAATGTGCTCTATAGACCATTTTGAGGGACAATGGTCCCAATGTATCTCCAATTTTATATTTTTAATTTGTATAGCTACTGAGAATTCAAAGAAATCCACATATCAATAAATAATGTTATGACAGCTGTTTTAACATTACGTTATGATTGAATTGCCTCTTGTTACTGTTATGATATAGTTTGATAACAAGCAGGAATGTTCATGGGCCAGTGACATCACCACATTAAAACTGTCTATACAAAAAAAAAATGTAGTCATACCATGGTACTTTTTGTGGTATATTTGACAAATATTTTAAGCATTTATCATCTTATTATAGAGGAGGTGTTTTATATATATATTTAAAAATATATACTATTATGTATTTATTTTTTAAATATTCTTTTTATTTTATTTATTGATTATAAAAATTTTGTTTTATTTATATAATGAAATTTTAAAATAATAAATGTTTAAAATAAAATGATACGTCATTTATATTTTATATTTTGTATCATATTTATAAATATAAACATTCATGTTGTATTGAAAATTAAATATGATTGTAAATATTTTTATAATTATACATGTTTGGATTATACTGTTTAATTATTTAATTATAACATATCAATATACATGGTGACACAGTGGCTCAGTGGTTTGCACTGTGGCCTCACAGCAAGAAGGTCGCTGGTTCCAGTCGCAGCTGGGCCATTTGGCATTTCTGGAGTTTGCATGTTCTCCCCGTGTTCGCGTGGGTTTCCTCCGGGTGCTCCAGTTTCCCCCACAGTCCAAAGACATGTGCTATAGGAGAATTGAATAAACTAAAATTGGCCATAGAGTGTGTATAGATGTTTCCCAGTACTGGGTTGCAGCTGGAAGGGCATTCGCTGTGTAAAACATGCTGGAATAGTTGGCGGTTCATTCTGCGGTGGTGACCCCTGATAACTAAAGGGACTAAGCCAAAGGAAAGTCAATGAATGAATTAGTATACATTTTTATGCAGAGTATTGTGGTAACAAATGGTTAGCATTTTAACTTTACCTGTGTTTACCATGGTGAAATTACACCACAGTTATTTGATAATCATCCAGAATTGACAGTAATGAATGAAGTTGCATGCTGCATGTGATTGA
This sequence comes from Danio albolineatus, assembly GCA_903798035.1. Classification (NCBI taxonomy): domain Eukaryota; kingdom Metazoa; phylum Chordata; class Actinopteri; order Cypriniformes; family Danionidae; genus Danio; species Danio albolineatus. The sequence goes on from CAIGQQ010038154.1 coordinate 7,011,656, forward strand.
TGTATATGTTGTGTCATTTTTGCAATTGAATTCACCTGTAATGCTCCAACAGAAGCGTGTGTGTGTGTGTGTGTGTTTGTGTTTCAGGCTGCTGTCCTCCACATCCCTGAGGCCTCTGTTTCTCCTGAGTGTCTTTCTCATTGGTTTGACTCTGCTGGAGAGATGGAAAGACAAGCTGCCACAGATCACCGGTAATGCATTGATACAATAGATTAATATCCACAAATATCATGCATAGAGGCACACACTGCATAGTCAGTTTAGTATTTGTATTTAAAGGGATAGTTCACTCTAAAATTAAAATTGCATCATTTACTCGCCCTTGTTTTAAAACGGTTTGCGTTTCTTCTGTTGAACACAAATGAAGATATTTTGAAGAAAGCTGAAAACATTGACTTTCATAGTAGGAAAAACAGATACTATGGTGGTCAGTGTTTTCAGCTTTCTTCAAACTATCTTCTTTTCTGTTCAGCAGAAGAAAAAAGTGAAGGTTTGGAACAACTTGAAGAGGAGTAAATAGTGAGTGAATTGTCATTTTTGGGTGAACTATCCCTTTAAGGTATGATGAATGTTCTGCGCCATTTTGATAGAGTTTAGTGCATCACACAAATGTGTTTGCGTGGAAATGTTTCTACATTAGGAACATCGTTGCAATGAAATTTCAAGGAGATTCTCGATATTTAGTTGAGAAGTAAAACGCTGTAAGAAATGTAGTTGTAATTGATGTGTTTTCATGTTTTACACAGTTTTATATTCACTAAATTAATTTAAAGAAGAAAAATATAAAATCATTTTAAATTGTATACTCCAATATAACAATAGATAGAAATAAACAGCTATAATTTCAGTAAGATTTCAGTTTTTGAACAAATTAAAAATATATATTTGGCCAAAAATGCATTCATTTGATAAAGTCACAGTTACACAAAACACAAAAGGTGTTTATAAAGTATATATATATACACACACGGGCGATGCTGTGGCGCAGTAGGTAGTGCTGTCGCCTCACAGCAAGAAGGTCGCTGGTTCGAGCCTCGGCTTTTGCATGTTTGCGTGTTCTCCCTGTGTTCGCGTGGGTTTCCTCCAGGTGCCGGATATGTGGTACAGGTGAATTGGGTAGGTTAAATTGTCCGTAGTGTATGTGTGTGAATGAGAATGTATGGATGTTTCCCGGAGATGGGTTGTGGCTGGAAGGGCATCTGCTGCGTAAAACAAATGCTGGATAAGTCGGTGGTTCATTCCGCTGTGGCGACCCCAGATTATAAAGGGACTAAGCCGACAAGAAAATGAATGAATGAATACACACACACACACACACATATTCATTCATTTTCTTTTCGGCTTAGTCCCTTTATTAATCTAGGGTCACCACAGTTGAATAAACCGCCAACTTATCCAGCATATGTTTTACGCAGCGGATGCCCTTACAGCTACAACCCATCTCTGGGAAACATCCACACACACTCATTCACACACACACTACGGACAACTTAGCCTACCCAATTCACCCATACCATGTCTTTGGACTCCCTCACGACCATGTGGAGAACTTGCAAACTCCACACAGAAATGCCAACTGACCCTAGCCGAGGCTCAAACCAGCGACCTTCTTGCTGTGAGGCAAGATATATATACACTCAGTAAACAGCGGTGAGTTCGGTGAACTGATGACCTTCACGGGCAATCACAGACATTTCTGTTGAGCACATGAACACAGTTTCAGTACCGATTGGTATCAAACTCCAGCATCGTGACAAAACATTAACAAATATATAACAAAAATATATATAATATTAAACGGCTTAACAGATTTTAACATTGATGATAATAAATTCATCCTCATCACAAAAAATCAGTATATTATGATGAGTTTTGAAAATTCAGATTTGCATAACAGGGAAAATTGCAAATTCAAGCATACATGAACACTCACAAAAACCCTCCTAGAAGCACGTGAGCTGTTTTTGTTACAGACAAAATGTGTTGTCAACTAGTCTAGTGACACAATGTTTGGCAGGCTGGCAGCCAATTAAAATGCAAAAACTACTGTGCGGCGTACATGTGTATACCCTGCAGAATCACCGTGATGCAATTTCTTATGAGAATTGCACAAACATGCTATCATTAAGAGCCTCGTGTGTTTACAGTTTGTGGCTCTTGTATTTTATTCTCACTGATTATTTGCTCCTCTGTTCTTTACAGCGTGGCGTCCAGAGGCGTCTGTCATTGAGCGGTATGTGTCTTCAGTCATCTCTGCGTGTCTCAGCAGCAGCCTGTTCTCCTTTCAGTGTTTGCATCCCTTACATTCATCATTTTGTCTTTGCTGTGGCCTCAGATTCTTTCTCCTGGTTAAATATAATGTCCTTAAACATAAATATTCTCCTGTTTTTTAATATAATAGCCACGTTAGTAAAGTTTTTCTTTTTTTTTTAAAATTTATCACGTTTGTCAGGTGCCTTGAACTGATTGTTTAATTTTGCATACTTAAAACAATCCCTACTTGAAAAGATAAAGAATTCCTTATCCAGTGAGCACCGATACATGAATTACCAATAATTACAATAATTACCAATACATTAGTTGTGCAATTCTGAGTGTGCCTCACACAGGTGAGTGGGCTTGACAAACCACCCATACAAAACACACTTTACACCATCAGACACTTTCATATGGGGCGTTCACACCAGACGCAGTTTGCTCAAATAGATCGTGATATTTGTGAGTAATTAGTCACCTGAACATTTTGAGTTTACTCGCTTCATTCGTGCGTGAAATTCACTTCACAATGGATTCGCGTTATAGGTGGAGCATCTGTCTGGCCGGTGACTAATCATGGCCCTACTAGAGCAAGCTCCTGATTGGTTAACGCGGCATGTTTGTCTAGCAAAGTTCAAATTTTTCAACTCGAGTGAATCGTGTCGTCTGGATGTCTGATCGCATCTGTGCATTGACTTGACATGTAAATTACTAGCGCTTCATGTGTCTGGTGTGAACGTATTATTACAATCACTCCATATCTCAAAAAAAGAACACATTTATTAAATTTTTTTATTGGCTTAATATATTTTTATTGAACGATGAACATCAGATTTTTACATTAAGTAATAAGATAATATCCAGACCGGATCTGTTCTATGGCCGTGTAAACAAAAAAGAAACACAAAAGAAAAGAAAATCGGTCGGTTTTAGGCCTCCTTCATATGTGGAAATAAATCAGATATAGATCAGCTGTGTGACAATGCGACTGTCATGTAAACAGGTAGATCAGATTTATTGAGACGTTCCATTTTTTTTGTCATTAAACTTGCGACAATATGGTACTTCTATGCAGTTTAATGACAGAGGGAAGAGTGTGTGTGGAGACGTTGACATAGGCACAAGCTGCGATGACGGCCCTTTTCTATTCTCCTCTGCTTCAAATTAATTTTAAAGTTGGGTGAACTTCGCATATTTTGCTAAAAGCAAGACAATTTTTTGGCTAGTGTGGTGCAGATGCTAGAACCCAACATCGTAAAAATGTATGGCAAGTATAATTATCATGATCAAGTATAATCACATGAATCGAATATGGGTCACAATTTAAAGAACGTGTAAACAGACAGGCAAAAAAAATCAGATATAGGCAACAAATCAGAACTGGGCATCAAGACCTGACAGTGTAAACCGGGGTCTAACAGACAAGCTTGTAGTCTTAGAGACTTAAAGGTTTCCAGATAATTAAAGAAAGGATCCCAGGTCTGGTAAAATTGGAAAGGTTTGTTCTTCAAACCTTTGGACACTGTGCATGTATGCAGAGTACCTCACAGAGGTGAGTGGGCTTGACAAACCACCTGTAGAAACAATCTTCTCTCTCCAAAAAAAAAAACCCTCCCCGTCCTTACCCTAGCACTTAAATCTCTGAGCACTCACAGTTCATTTGTACTATTACTGTAACTCTACTAGTGTGTATTGCCTCTTCTTGTTGAATCGCTGAATGCATCCTCAATTGTAATTAATTAAATTAAATGTCTTTATGTCATTTTGATTAAATGTCTAAATGTACTCCTGAAGTACCTGAAGTTGATTTGCGAGTTAATTTGTATGTGCTGTTACAGAGAAGCGCTGAGCGATCAGCCTCGTCTACTCAGTGTGGAGGAACTCAGCCATCATCTCGCAGAGAGTTACCTCACCTTCAGCCTTTACATCCAGGAGATGCTGCAGTACAAGCAGCAAAACCACGGCAAGGTGAGGGGAGATACTCTAACCATAATGATGCTTGTGCAGTATTACAATTTTTTGAACCCAGTTTTATCATTTTTGAACTGTTATAATAACATTTTTCTGGTTTGTTCACTTCTAAAACATGAAATCAGCCAATTATCACAAGCGTAGGCTCTTTAATTGTTCTTTTTTTACAATGAGTACTTAGTAAATATACTGTAAAGTAAAATGTCGCCAACGTTACTGGTGGAAATAAGTGACGATGAGGTCTTAAAATGTAATAAAAGAGTCTTAAAGAAGAGGTATTGAATTTAACTTTATGATTCTGGAATGTGGGATGGCATGTGGTGGCTCAGTGGTTAGCACTGTCACCTCACAGTAAGAAGGTCGCTGGTTCGAGTCTTGGCTGAGTCAGGTTTGCATGTTCTCCCTGTGTTAGCGTGGGTTTCCTTTAGGTGCTCCGGTATAATGACATGCGGTGTAAGTGAATTGGGTAAACAAAATTGGCCGTAGTGTATGAGTGTGTGTGAATGAGTGTATGTGTGTTTTCTAGTACTGGGTTGCGGCTAGAAAGGCATCCGCTGCATACAACATATGCCGGAATAGTTAGTGGTTCATTCTGCTGTGGCGACCACTGATAAACAAGGCACTGAGCTGAAGGAAAATTAATAATTGAATTCATAAAATCAATAATTGTTGTATTTACCAAGTCATCGGTTATTTGTTGTCTATGGTAGCATCAATACTGAGGTATTACATTCTGGTATCATACCGGATTCAAAATTATGGTATGGAGACCCCTTTATGTTGTAATCGTATTTTATATCCATAAATTATGGATTTATGTCCATAAATCCTTAAATCCATAAATAAATCGTTTTTTTTTTCTCCTCATCAGTTCTGCATCATGATGTGTTCAGGATGTTTCACAATGGCCGTAGTTGGACATTACATTCCCGGGGTTATGATCACCTACATCATATGTGAGTAAATGTCTCTGAGTTGTCTATTTATTTCCATGTGTCACTTTTACACACCACACTGCTGCTGCCGTCTTGAAACAGCATCTCAGATTACGCAGCACTCAGCTGTTCAACACACCACTTAAAATGTTGCGTTGCTATACATTAAAGAATCTAAATAAAAATACTAATTTAGAAAAATATATTGGCAGTATTTGTGTTTGGTCCGGCCTAAAAACATATAGTCAAATTTGTATTATAGTGGATGTAAACAATATTTTTCACGAAGCTAAACAGTGCATTTTAGGATTATAAAATTGTATTTATACAATGTATTTATTCAATTCATCTTTATTTCTATAGTGCTTGTGTCAAAGCAGCTTAACATAGAAGTTCTAGTAAATTGAAACTGCGTCAGTCCAGTTTTCAGAGTTGAAGTTCAATTCAGTGTGGTTTATTTTTCACTGCTGAAAGTCCAAACACTGAAGAGCAAATCCATCGATGTGCAGCTCCACCAGTCCCAAACCAAGCAAGCCAGTGGTGACAGTGGTGAGGAATAAAACTTCATCAATTGACAAAAGCGAAAAAACCTAGAGAGAGACCAGGCTCAATTGGGCATGACCAGTTCTCCTCTGGCCAAACATCCTGTGCAAAGCTGTAGCCTAGCCACTGGAGGCTGGAGAACGCTGGACGTCCATCATAGAGAAGCTGCAGGTGTGAGTAGGTCACTGGCGGGTGATCCAAGGGATCATAACGGAGAATCATGTGTCACTGAGTCTTAGGGCGTATTCACACTATGTACAGTTGCCTTGAACCGGGCCGAAGTATGCTTGTCCCCCCTCCCGTCTCCCCCGACGGCCTGCACTCACATTGTATTCGAGCCTGAGCACGCTTATGTCATCGATGATGCGCTGTTTAGTTTAAGAAGTGCTCTCGCTCAGCACAGTGGAGATTTCTTTAGTTATATCGTTTTAGTGGTTTGATAAACAGTGACACATAGTCAAATATTTTGTCGAACAGATCAGCCCACCTTTGACGCTCATAAACAATCATAAAGTCCTCGTGCTGCAGGAATTAGAAGGTTTACTAAAGGTGCAGCTGTCGTGCAGTGAGGGGTTTGCATCTTTAATAATCTACAACAGTTTACGTTCATTAAACAGTAAGAATGAATTATAAATCCATATGAATCAGTCCCCTAAAAGTCACGTCTCGTCTTCAGTTTCGGGCTCAGGCTTGATTTACACTCGCACTCACTGAGCCCAAGTGAACTGCGCTCTGGCAAACCTCTTCCAACCGAGCCAGGGCCGGCCAACTGAATTGCACCTGAGCCTGATTCAGAGCACTAACACTTCTCAAACGATCCGGGAAACGGGCATGGGCACGGTTCGGATAGCATAGTGTGAGTGCGCCCTTTTGCTCTTCACTCCTCCATGACCGCCGTAGCATCTGCTCAGGATTTGGCCTGGTCCAGGATTATGGATACCTGTAGAGGTAGATGAAGTTAGCATCATCTCGTCACAGGTCTTGGATTACATCAATGACGCTGCACAATCTCTAGAGGCCTCGGGATGTGTATCCCCAGGTGGAAAAATGTTGTTTGGTATTTTTCTATTATGTATTATTATTTGAGTTGATGTTATGGTTCATTTATATTATCAAAATGACCAAATCAAAACAAATTAAACCATTTCTATTTAAAATTAAATGCACTCCTGTGATATAAAACTGAATTTCCTGCATCATTAATCTTCAGTGTCACTTTTCTTCAATAATTAATAAATTTGCTTATTTGCTTTTTTAAAAAACAATCATTTATCAGTAAAACTATTATATTTTTTCAACAATTGTTTGACTGAAATGTTTATGAAAAGTGTTTATTTCAAATAGAAATCTTTTAACATTATGTTTTATGTCTTTTGCTCAATCGAACACATTCTTGCCTAATAAAAGCATAAATGTTTTCTGATTGGTATTGCACATCGAGGTTAACTCTGTGTTTTCTGTGTCCTATATTAGTGCTGAGTGTGCTGCTGTGGCCGCTGGTGGTTTACCATGAGCTGATCCAGAAAATGTACACTAGACTGGAGCCCATACTGATGAAACTCGACTACAGCATGAAAGGAGACACACAACGCCGCAAATACGACAAGAGAAGTGAGAGCGCTGCCTTTATTTAGTGTCCTAGGCTGCTAACCAATTTTTAAAAAATCCTTAAATACATGTACTTCAACACAACATAAAGTACTAAACCGTTTTTTTTGAGAATAATGATTAAATAAAACTTAGCAGAGGTTTTTTTTGTGCTTTTTGACCTTATTTTCAATGCGGAAGTGTTCTCGTTTTTGCGATTTGCGATCGTTTTCCGATTCAGTCGCCTATGGGAGAAATGACTAGGAATAATAAATTGCAGAAAACGATCAAACTACTCGCTCTACAAACAAGTGTTTATATGACTATACAGACAAAGTAGAATAATATAATAAGTGAAATATCAGTTTGCAACATCAAGCAGCAAAACGAAAAATGAAATGGAAGTGCATGAAACCGGAAGTCTCAAGCCAAAATGATTCAAATGGCTAATAAATATGAAGCTAAAACCACCAGTGCTGTAGTATTATTTAGTGATTGAGTGTTTCATTTAAATTATTCATTCAAGACAACTGATTCATTTTATAAATGATGAAATTAACTAAATTTACATGGACATCAGTAATCAAATTTGAGCCTTAATCTGAATAAGGCAGTTCCAATAATGGTCGCCAAATTCGATAGTTCTATACAATTATCACAATGCTGGAGAGATTGTGGAGAAGTAGGGGGACTATGTTCACATATTTTGGGAATGTCCCAAAATACAAGTGTATTGGCAGGAGGTTAAAAGGGAGATTAGTAGTAAGTTTTAGGATATGACATACCAATGCACCCAGTATTTTTTTTCCCCCTGATCAGTTCAGTAAGTCTCACGGGGGGCATGAAACTTACTGGCACACTCAGAAGAACCATTCATTCATTCATTTTCTTGTCAGCTTAGTCCCTTTATTAATCCGGGGTCGCCACAGCGGAATGAACCGCTATCTTATCCAGCATGTTTTTTACGCAGCAGATGCCCTTCCAGCTGCAACCCATCTCTGGGAAACATCCATACAGTCTCATTCACACGGACAATTTAGCCTGCCCAATTCACCTTTACCGCATGTCTTTGGACTTGTTTTGGAAACCGGAGCACCCGGAGGAAACCCACGCAACCACGGGGAGAACATGCAAACTCCACACAGAAATGCCAACTGACCCAGCCGAGGCTCGAACCAGCGACCTTCTTGCTGTGAGGCGAAAGTGCTACTCACTACGCCACCGTGGCGCCCCAGAAGTACCATAATATTTATTCATTCATTCATTCATTTTCTTTTCGGCTTAGTCCCTTTATTAATCCGGGGTCGCCACAGCGGAATGAACCGCCAACTTATCCAGCATTTGTTTTACGCAGCGGATGCCCTTCCAGCCACAACCCATCTCTGGGAAACACATCCATACATTCTCATTCACACACATACACATACACATACACTAAGGACAATTTAGCTTACCCAATTCACCTGTACCGCATATCTTTGGACTGTGAGGGAAACCGGAGCACCCGGAGGAAACCCACGCAACCACGGGGAGAACATGCAAACTCCACACAGAAATGCCAACTGGCCCAGCCGGGGATCGAACCAGCGACCTTCTTGCTGTGAGGCGAACGTGCTACTCACTACGCCACCGTGGCGCCCTCATAATATTTATATTAAATCTTAAAAAAGGGGTAAACTAGGTGCCCTTTAAATAGTATGTATGAATGTAATCCTATAATATAAATATAAAAATAAATTTAGCTTGCACTACTAGTTCGAGATTTCCTGATAGAGAGGTTTTATGTCAATATTATTTTGTTATAGACAGCTTCTTATGTAAGACTGATAAATCTGCTATATTTTCCCTTTACCTTCAGGCTTAATGTGAAATTAATATCTTGTTTCAGACTCATAACATTAATAAAATTTGTTGGTGCACATGTATTGGGTTTTCTTACTACTGAGATCACAGTTATAGGCTCTTTGTACTGAAGGTTGATAGCGTGTCACTTCTTGTTAGACTTTGCTTAGAAAAAGTGTGTGTGTCTGTGCAGAGATGAAGAAGGAGCAGGAAGATGGTGATGAACCGAGGGCAGAGACGGAGAGCGAGAGTGAGGAGGAGTTGTCCTGCTTCGCCCCTACTGTGAGTGTCCTCCGATACAGGCTGCATTTAAGGGCCAGGACAGACCAAGCTTTGTCTGCACCAAAAAAGCTGCATGTGAACGCATCAAACAGACGTTGGCAAAACAGATTCGTAGTTGGTTTTCTCATTGCACAAAGGGAAACCGGAAGATTAAATGAGCACAAAGTGTAAACAAAGCAAAATTTAGTACCCTAATCACAATAGTCGACTTTCACCACTAAGGGGTTCACTCGTGCAAATATGTCTGATAATCTATATTGATTTCAAATATTGGCTTCTTTGTGTTCTGTCTTTACCTGAATTGTTTACTTGATTATGTCAATTCAGTTTTTATTCTAGCGCTCTGATTCGTTGCTAAATGACCAATCAGGGCACTCTCGTTAGCCGATGGCTGACAATAGTTCTATGTGCTGAATTGGGCCAACTCAATCTGACGTTAATCCGACGTGAAACACACACAACTAACTAGCAGGCTTGACTAAGCCCAGCAGCTGACCGTTAGCCTGTAGCCCTATAGGCTGCATTTACACTGCATGGTTTAAGTGACTCAATTCCGATTTTTTTATTTTTATTTTTTTCCTCCATTCTGCAGATTTTTTGCCAATCATTGGTTTTGTTTATCTACTGATGTAAATGTGTGTAAATTTATATTTATTCAGTTTTTAAATTAATTTTAGTAATATTATTGACTAATATGAAAATATTCATATGATTTATTTACAATACAGTTTGTAAAGTACTATTTTCTGTCTATTAGTAGAGATTTTATACGAGAGACTTGCTTTGTTTACCAAATAAAGTGAATCTACTAATTCTAATTCACATTGTAAACGTTAAATAAAAGTTAAAAAGGTATTACTTTTTATTTCATATATTAGGGTTTTAGTTATGATACTGACAAAATCATTCCACATAAATCCGCAGATTTTTAATGAAATTCTGCGCAGAAATAGCTAAAAATGTCCGCAAATTCCGTCTGGCCCTAGATATGGCCAATGTATGTGTACGCAGAAAAAAAAATCACATGGATTCCGATTTACCCAAATCAGATTCAGGCCTTGTTCATATGTGGAAATTTATCCAATATGAATCAGATCTGTGTTCTCGTGTTTGCAGTGTAGTTCGGATTTTCACCCGTCAATGCGAGCCGCGCATCATTATAAACTGTAGCGAATGACGTCAACTCTTGACGCTTTCATTTTGGACTTTAGCACAGTCCCAGGACAAAAAAAGCTTTTATATTGTCATATAGCACAAGTATTTTAAGCATGTTAACAAGAGAGAGAGAGAGAGAGAGTGCGACATCTGCCACGTTACCAATATAAACTAATATAGACCATTTTGAGGGATGTAAACAAAAACAATGGTCCCAGCGTATTTCCTGTTTTACATTTTTAATTTCTAGAGCTTCCGAGAATCCTAAAAGGTCCACATATTGTTAAATAATGTCATGAGAGCTGTTTTAACATTAAGTAATTATTGAATTGCCTCTTGTTACAGTTATGAAATAGTTGAATGTTCTTAGGCCAATAACATGACCACATTGAAATGGTTTATAAAACTGTCACGTGCATAAATCACGCCATGGACATTACGATTAAAATGCCTACTGGTTTAAAAAGGCCTAGATTAAAAAAAGATGGCAAAATAAGAACATTTCTGTCATAAACTACAGTAAAACAACCTGTTAAAAAGAATTTAATTAATTAATTAAACATTTAAATTTAATTAAATTAAAATTTTAAATTAAAAAGAAATAAATGAAACTCTGCGAACACATTAAATACAGGAATGGAGAAAAGAGAGCCTTTTATTTATTTATTTTTTTAAACTATCAGCTGTCAGTCAGCGGCCCCGCTTTTTTTTTTTTTTTTTTCCCTTCCTCTTCTCCCTGGTCATTGTGCCTTTGCCATGTGCTGTGTAAATACAAACAATTGGATACGAGTCACTTTTAAAAGATGACATAAGCAGGTCAGCCAAAAAAAATCGAATGGTCACAAAATCACAATTGACCATCAAGATCTGCAGTGTACAATAGTCTTATCTTTTGGCTTTCTACCATGGAAGCAAGTTAAGCAACACAGTAGAAGTCCAAGTAGAAAATGAAAGCGTCATTTTGTTAGGTAAATAAAAGATATCTACAAAGGTAAACTCCACAGACACATTTGCTTATTATACAGTATATTACAGACACCTTCATTTGCTTTGGATTGTAAATGTTCACACTGCAAATAATGTAGGAGGAAGCATCTGTGAATGTTATTCCTGCAACTCACTGAGGCATCACTTGTGCATTTTTACAGATTGAGCCACTTTTAGCGCTGGGTGAAATAACGCTGATATAAATGATCCACCGCTCTATTAAATGTATTGTTTTAGCAATTATATCAGTGGCACTGTTTTTTAATGAGACTGAATTCTTCTTATTGAATATTTGCAATGCCTCAGACACACGACTGATCAGTTTATTTGTTTGAAGAGTTTTAAACATTAGTCTGTTTTATTATAAATGAATCAAAGTAGTTTTAAAGGGGACCTATTATGCAAAAATCACTTTTACACACAGTGGGGTTCAAATACAGGGGTTAACTCATGACGCAGTGTGTGAATATAGCCAACTTTGAATGGTAAATATGATTTAATTCTATTTTTTATAATAACACTTGATAAAGAAACACTTTGATATTCTCCCTTTGTACGTGTCATCAGAAGTGCAAAAGCCCCGCCCATTAATGATAACATCTCATTAGCATAAACAGCCCTGAGTGAGAAGCAGCCGTCAATTACAGTCACTTTTGTAGCATTATAAATGTCTTAACTACTTTTTTAAATCTTTCTAATGTGTCCTTTCTGAGAAAGTATTACATATCTTGCTTTGGACTGTGGTGTAACTGATAGTTATGTGTTGGCACAGGTGGATGTGAAGACCACGGCTCTGGCGATGGCCATCACTGACTCTGAGCTGTCCGATGAGGAGGCGTCCATACTGGAGAGTGGAGGATTCTCAGTGTCCAGAGCCACCACACCACAGCTCACAGACCTCTCTGAAGGTACTCTTACAGCTAGACATCTTTATTGCTAGTAAAATAGATTATGCTGATACATTTAGTAGCCTTAATGTAATGTTTTGCGGAGTCAGGCTGTTTCATAAAAGCGGCTCCAGAGTCAAGATCTGCAATTATTTGATTGTACTTTTTTGTTGATACTGTAATGCACCTTTTTATCCCATTATGTAGCTTATTAAATTGTTATTAAATAATAGAATGACATTAAATAAATTGTTAATCTTTTGTAGCATCATACTTTTGTCACTGTGGACGTTTGCAGTGACGGTCAATGTAAAAGTTCGTTTTTTTAGCGGTTGTTATCTTGGTTGTTGGAGCTGATATCTGCAGGGCACCTGACCTCCAGGACCAAGATTGAGAACCCTTGTACTAAATCATCTCATATAATGTGATGAAGTATGAATATGTATGTAAATATGTATTTTGTCACTGTTGTAATGTGCTGGAAAAATGTGAAAAGAGCTTAAATTTGACTTTGGAAAAGGTGTAAGGGCCACGAAATGAATTCTTATAGGAATTAAATGGCGGGGCGCTAGCGAGCAATGTTTCGACAGGTCGCACTTTCCAACAGCTCCCACAAAATAGACATTTTGAAGGATTATGTTTTTATAATTAAGCATATCCCAATTCTAAGAAACCCAGAGATTTGGTTATAAATCAGTGACAAGATGAAAGCAAGTGGAAAACAACATACCTCGAAAGGAAAAAAGCAAAGTGAAGCAGGCCCTACGACACCGAGCTCACCTGAAAACACAGAACCGACGGAGGAGTCCTCACAACGATCTTCAGATGCAACCATCCTGAAGGCCATTAATTCGTTGCGCTCTAAATTTCAGGCCACAAAGATAGGAATTAACCTGCAATTACTTTGATTTGAAATTTCAATAAAGTTAGCTTAACAAGTTTAAGTGGATAAAACATGAAACAATTAAGTTGTCCCAACAAAATCTCAAGAATTGTGTTGTTTCAACTCATTTTATGCAAGTACTCACAGACACACACACACACACACACACACACACACACACACACACACACACAGCGTGCGTTTAACTTTGCGCTGTTTTTGCATGCAAATGTGACAGGATACACATTAATATCCTCTGCTGTATGGTTCGATGCTTAACTTTGGTATTTCCTGGAGGCTTCTTGTATGAAACATTGCCATATTAGCGGAGAGTGAAAAACTGGAAGGTTCTACCCAGGTTGACTGGAACGCGAAAGTTGCGCATAAACCCTATTATTTAACGTATAAAACACTACTTGCTACTTACTACTTTCAATAACAAACCGATGGCGCATAAAAAATAGCGATGAGCGGAAGTGTTCTACCCAGGGATCTGGTTTGGTCATGTGACAGCGCATATGTCGAATATCTCCGCCTCGGCTGCGTCAGATTAATAAGCACAGTGACAGACATGAAGGAAGCAGATCTCACGTAATATTTTTGAATACTACAGTATTCAAGATCTTTCCCAATGATTATTTGATGTATTTGTTGTGGAGTTAATTCAAGCCTTTCTGCAATGATGAGTCACACATAGTCGTTACAAAGTTCACTTACAGACACAGCCACACACACAGCATGCATTTAACTTTGAACTGTTTTTGCATGCAAATGTGACAGGATACAGGTTAATGTCCACTGCTGTATGGATATCTGTTATGTTAATGTACAAAAAAGACCTGATTTAACATCCACAACCGGGATTGAAGCGTCTTCTTTTATAATTGTACTGACACTCGGCTGTGGTAATGAATTAGGACAAGCAGGAAAATCATGTTTTGAGTGTGTCAGTCAACATAACAGTACCTCAGAAATTACTTCAACATACACTGTAAAAAATGCAAGGTTCCACACAATTCATTCATGTTGTCCTGTAGGAGTGTCAAAATTAATTGTTTCTTCGGTGCACCGCGATGCTGACGTGGACAATTCGGTATCGGATAAGTAATAGATCTTTGCCGGTTATTACGTACTGATGTCATTTATCTCATATGCGCTATACAGTGATACCTCGCTATAACGCGATTCACTTTTCACGGCCTCACAGTTTAGCAGATTTTTTTTGTGTGTGTGTAATTTGATATGCTTTGTTTTTTCTACAGTGCATTGTGTTCTGTGTCCTGACTGACTGTAGACCATTATCGATCAATCCCCTCCGTGTTGTGTCTCCTGTACAGTACACAATGTGTTCAGCTTGCCAAATTTACATAAATCTTTGATCGCTAGCAATGTGACTCTGAAGTTTACTCCCCAACAAACCCCACAATGTCGACGAAACGTTTTGCACCATCAGAGGCACCTGCTGTAGCAGCCAAAAGGCAGAGGAGGATGCTAACCATTGCACAAAAAGTGTAACTTCTGGACATGCTAAAGAAAGGTAGAAGTTACGCCGCTGTAGGCTGCCATTACGGAATAAATAAATGAGGATCAAATGGTTTTGATCTTTAGTTTCATTCTATGATACTGGACTTATTATTTTTACGAACTTTAAGAGTGTTTAAACGAGAGAGAAGTGTGAAAATGTTAATGCCTGTCTGAGAAAAGTGTATGAAGTGTGTTGTGAGGGGTTTTACAGCCTTAAAACGTCTAGAATAATTGTGAAAAATAAAGCTGACTACTTTGTGGATTTCGCATATTGCGGGTTATCTTTAGAACACTACTCACGCGAATAACGAGGAACCACTCTGTTGCGGTAGTTTACTATAGTGAGAGAGGCGAGCGTGAGTAATTAAGGCAAGGCAAGTTTATTTATATAGCACATTTCATACACGGTGGCAATTCAAAGTGCTTTACATAAACAGAAATAAAATTGAAGTATAAGAAAATAAAAACAAATAATAAAAAACATAAAAACAGATTAAGATGAGTTAAAACAAGTTATAAAAGAATGAAAAGGCAAGGCAAGGAATGAAAAAGCTGCAACTACTCCAAGACATCAGATTGAACTGTATCGATGGCATAATCGCAACCGAACCGAACCGTGAGACCTGTGTAGGTTCACACCTCTATTGTCCCGACACAAATCATTCAAGTAATAATGTAACAAATATAAGTGTATTGAACATGAAACATTTAAGTTGTCCCTCCAAAAATCTCTAGAATCCTGTTGTTTCAGCTCATTTTAAATAGATACTTTAAACAAGCAGTTTTTGAGTGTACTTTGTGCTTTCCTCAGCAGATCTGGACCAACAAAGTGTGCACAGCGAACCAGAAGAGGCCTTCACTAGAGACCTAGCAGAGTTTCCATCAGTAGACGAACTTCCCTCCATCGAACCAGGTCTGTTTCACTTCCCGCTGGGCGTCCTTGGGTCTGATCCAGCGGGAACGTCCGGCTCTGAGGAGGAAGCTCTATCCCCTGCTAGCCTCCTTATCCAACACTTAGCATCTCCGCTACACTTCGTCAACACACACTTCAATGGACACGGACAAGCAGCGGCGGGGGCGGTGCCACACCAAAGCATTGTGGGTACTCAGAGAGAGAGCGTTTCGAGACCCGCGCGCTCCCTGGAAGCCCTCAGCGAGGAAATCGTAAGCACGGCTATCTCTACCGTAGTACAAAACACTCTTTCTGCCCTCCTGCGGTCGACGGAGGCAAGCGAAGGTTCGTCGATGGCTTCGTTTCTTCCGTCTGAAACGCCTCCATGTCCAATGGAATCGCCGATCGAGTCGCCGTCCCAAGAAAACGAGGAAGAAGTAAGCACCGAGGAGCAACCGGACGTTACGCTCGTACCCCAGGAAGAAGAGGACTTTGAGCTTCTGGACCAAAGCGAACTGGAACAGATGGATGAGGGGGAGGGGCTCGGACAGGACGTGGGCGGGGCTTCCACGGACACGTCCCCAAGCAGTCAGCAGCATGCAGAACGGCAGGATTCCTAGCTTCCCGTATTGGAAACTGTTTCTTTTATTTATAGTCCCATGTAGATAGCATATACTGACACACATGATTCGTGAAAGGGAATGTTGCCTTTTTTCGTTGTCATTTGTTTTTTCGGGAGTGAGATCACTGTGATTGTTTTGGTGAATGTCGCGTTTCGTTAAAATTAAACCAAAATCGCCTTCAGCCTCGAATCAGGCCAGTCAGATTTCAAAAGCGACCTAAAAGGTGTTTATTTGGACGAAGAATATATCAAAAGAGCCCTCTAGTTTATCAATCCCAGTCATTGGGTTTAATGCGAACGTCATGGGAACAAACCATGTAGGCTGTGTTTTATTTTTATTTGCTTGCCAGGGCTGTTTTTTTACGTGGAAGGAGAGAACGAGCAGGATATGATTGCAAATTCTCAATGAAAGTTGGTTATGTTATAGATTTTGTTTGTTTTTTATAATCATAGCTGAACTAATATATTCTATAATATATACCTATGAAGTGGATGGTCTTATTTATTCAAATTGGTTAGAGTGAAGAATAGTTTGCTATTAAATAGGTTTCAAATAAATAATGCAGTAGCAAGGCTTAAATTCTGGAAGATATATTTCAAAAAATGTGGCTGCGTTTAAATTATGCTTTGAAAATTTATATTGGATTGTGCCATTTATAT
>CAIGQQ010038154.1:7048681-7070826 GCA_903798035.1 Danio albolineatus
TTTTTTAACTTAATATTAAATATGATTTGGGCTGAAATAGGATGACACACTTCATTGTGGTAACTCCTTTATGACTTCTTTCAATTCAGTTTTATTTTTTTTAGTTTACTTTTTTTAATTTGCATGTTTATTTTTGAGACACTTGTAAGACTTAAAATCAGAATTAAAAAATAGTGTACTGAATTATGTTTGTAAAAATATTGCAAATTGAATCTCTTTAATACCCTAAAATTTAAGCTTCCTTTTTGTTACGCAATATTTAAATTTTTGCTTTTGTGTGACACACTTCATACTTTAAAGAATGACAGTCTTAATTACGAAAACTTAAAATTGCAACCTTCATTTGTTTATTTTTTTCTCGAAATCTGACTTTAAATATGTCCCACAATGGCCAAAAACTTGAAATATATATATTTTTAAACATCAGAAAAGCAAAGTAAAGAGTCAGTGACTTAATTGTTGTATATATATATATATGTGTGTGTGTGTGTGTGTGTGTGTGTGTGTGTGCGTGTGCGCGTGTGCGCGTGTGTGCGTGCGTGCGTGCGTGCGTGCGTGTGCGCGTGTGTGTGTATATATGTGTATATATTATATTATATATATTTTTCCCCAATTTCTGTTTAATGGAGAGCAGATTTCTTCAACACATTTCTAAACTTAATAGTTTTAATAACTAATTTATAACAGATTTATTTTATCTTTGCCATGATGACAGTAAATAATATTTTACTAGATATTTTCCAAGACACTTCTGTACAGCTTAAAGTGACATTTAAAGGCTTAACTAGGTTAATTTGGTTAACTAGGTAGGATAGGGTAATTAGTTATTGTATAACGATAGTTTGTTTTGTAGATCATTAAAAAAAAAATTAGCTTAAAGGGGCTTAAAATATCGACCTTAAAATGGTCTTTAATAAATGAGAAATCTAGCTGAAATAAAGCAAATAAGACTTTCTCCAGAAGAAAAAATATAATCAGACATACTGTGAAAATATCCTTGCTCTGTTAAACACAATTTGGGAAATATAAAAAAAAAAAAAAAAAAAATCAATCAAAAAGGGCTAATAATTCTGACTTCAACTGTATGTATGTATGTATGTATGTATGTATATTGTTTTTGTTAATTTACATTTTATTTTTATTTATTCATTTTTGGTTAAATAAATCTTTATACAGAAATGTCAGAGAAAAGTATTGATTCATCAAAAAAAGTTTCTGACTCAATCCCTTTTTATTCTTCCTTAGGAAAAGACTTTGTCATTGGCAGATGGGTTTAGTCCACCAAACACCCAGTATGTGTTCTACAGCCTGGCCGCCATGGACCTGAACTTCAAACCTCTTCTGAACATCTGCAGCAAGAAAATAGCAGGTGAGGAAAACCCATGTTCATAAAACTATAGCAAACAGCAGGAAAGAGTAAATCAAGCCCTGTGGTTTTATTTCCTTCAGAAAACGTTCATGATTTTCCCATCGGTCGGCTCGTGATGGTGTTGAAGTCCTGCCACGAGCTTCAGTACAGGAACTACACCCTCTTCAGCTCCATCTCTGAATACATGGCCAGCACCTTTGATATGTGGTCCAACAAAAAGGTCCAATAATATATACTGATTAAAGAAGATTTCTAATACTTGAGGAAACATACTGTGTATATTACTGTAAAAATATAGCATGTGTCATATTTTTCACTTGATTTCTGCCGTATATATTGGTTTATTGGTGCCATCTGTTAATGCAGTATTTCTCAACCTCATTCCTGGAGGACCACCAGCTCTGCATATTTATTCTGATTCTGACCACCAGCTCATTAGCAGAGACTGAAAGACCTGTAAAGCTGTGGTCACACTGGACTTTTTGCCCCATAGACTTGCATTAATATGCATGTGAATGCTGCAGACCAGAAATGCAAGCATCTGCGACAAGTTTCGCATGTCGCGGCATTGCAAAGTTCAAGCTTGGTGAACTCTGACCTGCAAAAATGCATCCTGTGACTGCATGAGACCGATCAAATATTAAACCATGACCTCAGTGTACAGAAATGTAAAATATGGATCGATTACTTGCTTGTTTTTAACCTCTAATCATCTTGTTTAATCTCGGCCCTTTTCGTAGCGCCGTACGACAGAATTTTGCAAGCTCAAACTCTGGTATAAGGGGTGTGACAGATAAAAATTTCAATTCACTTTTATTTGTATAGCACTTTTACAATGTAGATTGTGCCAAAGCAGCTTCACATGGAAGGTTTTAGTAAATTAAAACAGTATCAGTCCAATTTTCAGTGTTGGAGTTAAGTTTAGTTCAGTTCAGTGTGGTTTAATATTCACTACTGAGAGTTCAAACACTGAAGAGCAAATCTATTGATGCGCAGCTCTACAAGTCCCGAACGATGCAAGCCAGTGGCAACAGCGGCGAGGAAAAAAACTTCACCAATTTGCAAAAGTGAAGAATAAACCTCGAGAAAATCCAGGCTCAGTTGGGCACGACCTTTTCTCCTATGGCCTGACGTCTTGTGCAGAGCTGCAGTCTAGGCGCCGGAGGCTGGAGAACTCGAGGCTCGTCTTTCCTTGGAGGCTCCTTTCCTACTTCTCCATGCACCAAACAGCTGCTCAGGATACAGCGTGGTCCAGGATTATGGAACCTTGGGATTGTCTCGTCGCGGGTCTTGGATCACATCTGTGGCACGGCATAGTCTCTTGGGGCCTCTGGATGAGTATCCCCAGGTGGAAATAGAGAATAACGAGAATACTTAGCGTAGCTGCTGTTCATAGTGTATATAAACGAGACGCGTGGAGCACTTTCATGCATCATACCGCTATGGGATGTACTGAGTGTATGCTTAATTAAAAAGATAGTAGACATCCAAAACATGCTGTGTTGGTGGTCCTCCAGGAATGTGGTTGAAAAAACACCGTGTTAATGGTCTCTGCCAAGATTTCCACAATGCATCCCTAAGTAAAAAAAGCCAGGTGACATAGTGACTGTATATATTGACATTGTTTGATGGCTGATTTCATGCAAAATTATGTATGCATTTCTTTACTAGCGTATTAAAGGGATTTCTGAAGTATGATGCGATGCTTGAGTAATGATGGTGAATATCAAACTTGTCGTATCTATAAATAAAATTTAAAAATACATTAAAACGAAGCAAATGTTTAAAATTGAACTATTAATTGACTATTATTGTTTATTTATACATTATTTACTTATTTTATTTATTTACTTGAATACTTACCTATTTATTAATAATTAAAGACATGCATTTATTGTTAGTGGCCTGTGAGAAAGTACATAATTAGATTCAGTGCAGAAGCTTTTTATTTATTTATTTTTCAATATTATTTATGTGTTCCAGGTGATTCTCTTGCTATTAACCTTCGAGGATCTCTGCTTCAGACCTGTGCACCTGATGGATGCGTTTGCTGAGAGAATCATCCAGAAACCTGACAGTCTCACCCTGAAAGACCTGCTCAGTGTTTTAAACGTGTTTTCAGTGCTCAATCACGACCTGAAAGAGAGGAAAACCAAGTAAGTCACAGTTTTGATGCTTGATCACTTATACTGCCATTCAAAAGTTTGAGGTAGATAAGATACATTTTTTTAATGCATTCATTTGTATTTTTATATGTCTCATGTTTACTTTAAGGCTGCATTTTTTTATTTGTTGAAAATCTGAAATATAAGAACAAAAATATGAAATATTAACTGTTATAATGTGTTTTGAAATTAAATTTATTCCTGTGTTGTGACTTAGAACGATCACTATCTATTTTCAAATCCCTCTTAAAAACTTGTCTGTTCAGTTTGGCTTTTTAATAATAATATTATAATAGTTTTGTTGATTGATTTATTCTGTGGTTTCTTTTGGTTTTACCTTTTATGTTTTTATAATCGTCTCTATATTTTACACTGTCTTATGTACAGCACTTTGGTCAGTCTTTTAAATGTGCTTTATAAATAAATGAATATGAACTTGCAAGTGAATGGCTACCAGCAACCGTCTTAAAGAAAACATTTCAGGCAGTTGTGCGGTGTGTTCATCTATTCCATCTTAGAGTCAAAAATACACATACAGGCTGAAAAAATGATAATATATTGAGGTCTCATGAAGTAAACTGATTTGTCAGTGCAAGAAGATATTCACTACTTATAACATTATTACAGTTAAAGTTATAATATTAACCATTGCCTTGCATTTTATGAATCACCAGGGATGTGCTCAGCTAAAAATGTCTTCTAATACTTAAATAATCTGAATTATAAATGACATTTTGTTTATTTTTGATCAGTTTAACAAATTCTTGTTGAATTCAAAGCGTTTATTTATTTAAATATCATTATCATGGCCTCAGAGTTTTGAAATGCACTTAAGCAGAAAGTTTCTCTTACTTAAGTAAATATTTATTTATATAGCACCTTTCACAGACAAGAAGCCACAAAGTGCTTAACAGTAAAATCAGCGGCGGTGTTAGCTTGAATGGCACCCTATATACACCCTCTCCTCACTCAAGCTTATAAAGTTGGTTTATAGAAGTATAGTTCTAGAAGGTTACATCTAGTTAATATAGAAAATGACCATTAAACATGTACATTCCAAAGAAGGTTTGCTGTTTTACTCTAACTTTGGGTAAAATATGGACAAAACCAGAATGGGAGCTATTAAAAATATTTGTAGTTATTATAAATGTGATAATAATAATAATTATTATTATTATAAAATTATTATTATAAATAAATAACAGAAATCAATCCTAAATGTAACTGGAAAACAATTAATTTGGACAATTCTATATAATACAATATATGTATATATATGTTTTATAGAATTATCTGTTCATTTTAGGCTTGATTCAAGGCCGAGAATTAATGTTTTGAAGTCTCACCTCCCTGCCTCATTATCCATCCTTTCTGCTATTTATAGCCATACTTGGTCAAAATAAGATAATCATCATATTATATCAACTTCAGTTTTGTCTACTAGTAAAAGAAACATAAAAGGCTGTTACTCTAGTTTTACAGCGCATGAGCGGTGCCTATTTTATCGGCGTGCATGTAAACAACTGGTATTCACACCAGGAGACTTGCAGGAATGTTTCTCTTTGCACATGTATTAGTTTGCTTTCACCAGCGTTGTTTCAGTTGCACATAGAGAATAACAAACTTGTGCTTGCAAAAGACGGCTAATGTGAACGGCCACTAGCGTCTCTATTTTGGCATTACCGCTGTTGGGATTAATACACTTGCATAAAATAAAACATAACTCAAAACTTACCGGGCCACATATGATTTTTACCGGGGCACGTTTTTGTTTTTGTTTTGCACCGTCTCCCTGTGCGGCCCCAGCAAGATACCTCCCTGGGCGATATTGCCCATATTGCGCATGCCTAAATCCCCCACTGAGTAAAATAAACATATATCAAAACAGCTATTATGCACATTTCACATAAGTAAAACCAAAAAAAAAGAAAAGAAAAAAAAGGTGTTTTTGCTGAACAGGCCTGCTTCTGACTTCAGTAAATCTATTCTTGCTGCTTTCTAATCAGGTTTCTGGACCGTATAACAGAGGTCTTGGAGTCGTACCTTCCCAAGATGTCTCCCAGTGAGCTGCTGAAAGTGAATTATTATCTGGCGTTGATGGAGCACTTTCATCAACCGCTACTGGATAAACTGATGCAGCAGGAAACCCTGGAGCAGCTCCTGCAGAAAGGTACATATCTACACTTCTTCTCCTCTCTCTCTTAAAAAGTGAAGTGCATCTAAAACTTACCAATTATGACAGAGGAACTAAATCAAACATTAACTGGTCTAGTGAAATAAAAGTAGGTCTTGTGCGCAAAATCATTCGCACAAAAACGTGAACATAAATCTAAATAAATTAATATTAGGGCTGTGCAATTAATCGCAATAAAATCACGATTTACGCACATGGAATTTTCTAAATCGCGTAAGGCAGCAATTTTATCTATTTATTTAGATTTTTGTTCACGTTCTTGTGCGCATGATTGTAATATGTTAACCAATCAGAACTGACGCAGGACATCGTGCAATTAGTGAGTGGGAGTGGGAGAAAGATGTTAACCAATCAGAGCTCACTCCGCCCACGATGAAGTTGAGCGGGAGAACCGAATAGGTGGTTTTGATATACGCTAGTTTTTATTTATTGTTATGACTGGAATTGAGGTTAGTTCATCTTTATTTTTTCATGTTGTCTGTTTTTAAGACAATTTATTACAGTTTTGTTGATCCAGCAGTTAGTGCTACTTTGTACAGCATGTGTTTAACTAGAGCTGAGGTTAGTTAATCTTCATTTATTTCATGTTGTCTGTTTTAAAGTCTATTTTACTACAGTTTTATTTATTAAACTTAATACTGTTATTTCATTCTGAAATGATTTGTTATGCACTTATGCACTGAAGACGTTTAGAATGAATGTATGTAGTGCGTTTGAAAAAGCAAAAACAGCTGCTAAAATCGCAATGTTAGTTAAAAAAATCGCAATATGATTATTTTGTCCATATTGCACAGCCCTAATTAATAGATAAAATTGCAGCCTTACGCCTTGCTTAAATCGCAATAAATTTTTTATTAAATTTTTAAAAACTTTTTTTTTTTTTTTACTTTTTAAAAAATATATATTTATTTTATTTATTTACTTATTTTTTGCGATTAATTGCACAGCCCTAGTTTAAACTTAGTAAAGACAAGCTTCTCTGGCGATTATCTATACTGCGGCCTTTTGTGCTGAACATGCAGTGAATGCAATGCATCGAGATTCGGGCTGTTAAACAGTTGATCCTCTCCGAGTTTTTCAGCACTCTCCGAAAACATTCGATTGGTCTTGGGTGACGGATCAACATTTGCCACATGATCGCTCTCATCGGCGCCTTTAGGTGGGTTTGCAAACTTTAGGTGGGTTTGCAAACCTGTGTACTCTTCATTGTGTCTTTCTCAAACTACAGCCGTTTGCATTTCCAGCGGTCACAAAAGCTCCCTGTCATGCACATCTTGGCATTTTCGTCAACCATTTTTAATGCGCATATCCAAAATGTGCATAAAAATCGGTGAATGGAAACATAGCTACTGTCACTTTAAGACAGAATGCGCAGATCTATAGTAGTCAGCATTTGAAGTGGACCAAAACCTTTCTTCAATGTTGTCCTAAAACTTTTTAACAAAAACTGTTTGATCCTCTTCAAATGTTACTATACATACAACAGGGAGAATTGTCTGGCAAAGCGCATCATATTTCATCTGTGATCTGCTTTTGTGCTCATAGACAAGCCGTCTAATAAGGCCCTGAGATGGCTGCACACGATAGACCTGTGTTTGCGACTGGATAAACCTCAGCTGCCGTCCTCCACGAGCTCCAGACCTCAGCTGAACATCTCAGTTCCTGCTTTTGAGGCCACAGCCAACCAGGAGATGCTCAGTGCGGTGAGGACCATTGTGGGAACGCATGCTGTTCAGGACAGTGTGCTGGAGCAGAGCATCCATTTCATTGGTGAGTTGAGACTTACTGTGCGTTCACACTGAGAGCGTCAACGTTCACTCTGGCGACAATGATTTGAGAGATGTGAGAGCATCAAAATTCGCTACGTTGATCTTGTATTTAAAGCGGCTGTTGCAGCATATTAGCAAATCAGTTATGTTCCTGCATAAATAACATGCTTTCTAGCTTGAAATTGTAGCACTCCTTTTATCAAATTCATGTAACTATGAAAGATCAAGTTGTTGTGTGTGCTGTGGCTTTGCTCCACTTATCCAATATGTCCATATGTCTGAAATATTCTAAAGAATCAGTACCGTTTTCTACTGTCGTTAAAGTTAGCATGAGATTCCCGCTTAAAAAAATCATATATAACATTAATGCACATCAGAACATGCCAGAATTTTTTTTTATTTATGTCCTTGTAAGAAAACATTGTAAATAAATGCAATACTCAAACCCTTGGGAACAACTTTGGTTGGAACCAAAGTTCACAGCACTGTGTTCTCTGGAATCATCTCAAGCGATGGACTTCTACATTCCGATCAGTTGCTGCAGTACCATGTCACAGTGGCACCTGCAGCTGTAAGGCTGTACACATTGTGCGTACCTACCATGAGAGGGCGCGAATTAATGCCACTTTTTTTTTATTTATTTATTTATTTATTTTTTTTTTACATAATTTAAATTATTAAACAGTATACACTGCGATATACTGACAAAGCAATAATGAGAATAAATAAAGGTGTGTGTTTGTGTGTTATAAAGTGTGTATGTACTTGTATGGTGGGAGATGGGTAGGGCCAGACAGAATCTGCGGACATTTTTTGCTATTTCTGTGAAGTATTTTGTTAAAAATCTGTGGATTTATACTGAATGATTTTAGGAGTGTCATAAAAAAAAATTGAATATATGAAATGAAAAGTAATACCTTTTTAATTATTATTTAATGTTTACAATGCAAATACAATTACATCCACTTTATTTGATAAACAAAGCAAGTCTCTCGTATAAAACCTCTTCTAAAAGACAGAAAATAGTACATTACAAACTGTATTGTAAATAAACCATATGAATATTTTCATATTAATCAATATTTTTACTGAAATTAATTTGAAAACTCAAGAAATATAATTGTTCACATATTTACACCCCTCACACCCAGCACACTGCCTCTTTGATCTGTTACCTTCTGGTCGATGCTACAGAGCACTGCGCACCAGAACAGCCCGACTTAGAAACAGTTTCTTCCCTCAGGCAATCCATCTCATGAACACTTGATGATAATAATCGTGGAACCAACATCACTACTTGCTACACACTATTTACACACACATACACTTATTTAACAACACACTTTACATCCAATTTGCACATAACAAATACACTTTACACACACATACATTTATTTAACAACACACTTTACATGCCAATTTGCATATAACAGCTGCACATATAATGTTGTATACAGTAATACGCATGTACATACACTTGTCCATTTGTATATTTGCATTTTAACACTTACTTATATTTTTTGAATATATTTATTATCTGTTTTTTGTCCTGTCTCTGTAATTCTGT
The DNA here is from genome assembly GCA_903798035.1 of Danio albolineatus. NCBI lineage: Eukaryota > Metazoa > Chordata > Actinopteri > Cypriniformes > Danionidae > Danio > Danio albolineatus. The sequence goes on from CAIGQQ010038154.1 coordinate 7,057,746, forward strand.
TGCACTGTAGAAGCTCTGTCACCAAAACAAATTCCACGTATGTGTGAACATACCTGGCAATAAAGCTCTTTCTAATAAAGCTCTTTCTGATAAAGCTCTTTCTAAATATACAAAATCAATGATGGGCTAAAAATCTGCGTAATTCTGCGCACGCAGATTCCACGTGGCCCTAGAGATGGGTAAAGAAATCTATGGCTTTAGTTTTGTGGTGATTTTTTTCCACACACTTAAAATTACAATTCAGATAGCTATTGTTTTAAATAAGGTTCAAAAAGAGTGAACTCTCTTTAAAACAGCTAAACTTAATTGAGACATTTGCCAAAAGGCCTAAAACTAATGAGACAAATAGCCTATTGCTTCCCCGCACGGGGTGAAGACCGCAGCCTCATCAGCACCTGAGCCAGGGGAACTCCAGGCCCAGCCCGTGTCTCATTCATCGCACAATTCTGATCCAGCTGCGCAACTTCCTCGCATGGAACCACTATCTTTCATAGTGTTTTAAACAGTTTTAGGAATAAGTGATAATGGGGCGGGGTGCTGCTGGATCTGTTTGTACCTTTGAATAAAATCCTGCAGGCGGCCCTGCCACGTCATAGCTCATATCTAGGGCCAGACGGAATCTGTGGACATTTTTTGCCGTTTCTGCGGAGTATTTTGTTAAAAATCTGCGGATTTATGCAGAATGATTTTGGGAGTATCATAACTAAAACCTTAATATATGAAATAAAAAGTAATACCTTTTAAACTTTTATTTAATGTTTACAATGCAAATCCAATTAGATCCACTTTGTTTGGTACACAAGGCAGGTCTCTCATATAAAATATCTCCTTAAAGAGAGAAAACATTACTTTACAAACTGTATTGTAAATAAACCATATGAATATTTTCATATTAATCAATATTTTTACTGAAATTAATTTGAAAACTGAATAAATACTGTATAATTGTACACAAATTTACACCAGTAAATGTACAGAATCAATGATCATTTATCGCACAATTCTGATCCAGCTGCGCAGCCTCCTTGCATGGAACTGCTACCATTCAAGGTGTTTTAAACAGTTTTAGGAATCAGGGATGATGGGGCGGGGTGCTGCTGGATCTGTGCGTACCCTTGAATAAAATCCTGCAGGCGCCCCTGCCACGTCATAGCTCATTACCATAAAGTTGACTTGATTTCAACTCTCCTCGACGCCCACACCAGCAGACACGTCGCACCTCTTATCGCTGCCAGCTCCCATTAAAATTGAAAGACTTCTGGCTCCTTTGACGCTTCGGACATGAACGCACATTTGAAATTAAAATGTAGTTTCTCTGATTTTTTTAAACTAAGCCATAAATGGGCTAAAGTAGTTTAATAATGTATCCTGTCTTTGCTTTAGACTGTGTGATTACTCTTCCTGGAGAAAAAGAAGAAACCTGTGGCCTTCATGAGGATTGCGGTTCGCCTGAATGTAACCAAAGGTGACACAACACAAGATGACTGTGACGATTATATGAATTAAATATATGGATATATAAAATTATTTCTAATTGTAAAATGTATATAGTGCTATAAAATAATAGATGAATATAAAAATATTTTATAGACGCATTTAAAGGAACAGTTCTGTTATCATTTGCTCATTCTCCACTTGTCCCAAACCTGTTGAGCACAAAAATATGACAATGTTGTAAAAAACGCCTATTGAATTCCTTAGTTTGTTTACTTGCTTTAGTTCATTCATTAGTTTTCCTTCTGCTTAGTTCCTCATATTTTAGGGGTCACCACAGCAGAATGAACCGCCAACTATGGGGGCATATGTTTTACGCAGTGGATGTTTATGTTTTAATGTTGTCATTTAATGATGTCATATGTTTTACGCATCCTTCCAGCTGTAACCCAGTACTGGGAAACACCCATACACACTCATTCACACACACTCGTACTGTTTTAATGTTGTCATTTAATGACGTCATATGTTTTACGCATCCTTCCAGCTGTAACCCAGTACTGGGAAACACCCATACACACTCATTCATACACACTCATTCACACACACTCGTACATTACGGCCAATTTAGTTTATTTAATTCACCTACAGCGCATATATTTGGACTGTGGGGGAAACCGGAGCACCCGGAGGAAACCCACGCCAACTTGGGGAGAACATGCACACTCCACACAGAAATGCCAACTGGCCCAGTCATGACTCAAACTAGCGACCTTCTTGCTGTTAGGTGACAGTGCTAACTACTGAGCCACCCGACTTGCTTTAGTTTTACTATAGAAGCTGCTTTTTCCCAACATTCTTCAGAAGATCTAGTTTTGTGTTCAACAGAAGAAAGCAATTCATCAATCAAAATTAGAACCACGTCAATAAATGGTTGAGGAAATGTTCATATTGGTGTGAACTATCCCTTTAACTATCCATGTTTTTCTCTCTCTATATTTCTCTATACTTCAGAATTGCAGTGATCTGCACTCAACCTAATTCCTTTTGCTTCGGCACAACACATCCTCGAGCCAGCTTGGTTATGAAACTTCGCCATCTTGGAAAACTTGGTTATCAACCTGTTTTGGTAAGTGTGTTATTTCTGTCTATGTGCAGTGGTGTAAAGTAACTAATTACAAACACTCAAACTACTGTAATTGAGTCGTTTTTCTCAGGAATTGTAATTTACTGAGTAGTTTTATAAATGTGGACTTTTACTTCCCCTTGAGTACATGTTTAGTGCAGTATCGGTACTTTTACTCCACTACTTTCCTTCAACCTGCAGTCACTACTTTATTTCTTTCTTGTCTATGGTCATTGTCTAAAGTAGAAAGATCAGTTCTGTGATTCCTGTCCAATTAAATCACACATAGAAAGTAAATCGCATCATACTGAACAGCCTCAAGACATGGGCGCTTTATAAATGCAGCAAACCTTTTGGAAACATTAAAAATGTCCAAGAAGATGTCCAAAATCTGTACACGCAATGATCCGGAGACTGTTTATAGACTGCATGTCACTGAAAATGATGGATGTCGACTGTATGATGACTGAAATCACCAAACAGCCTTAAACAATCACTAAATGGAATGAATAAAGAATGGAAGGAAGGGACAAATAAAAGGAAGGACCGAAGAATGAATGGAAGGAAGGATCGAAGAACCAAATAAATGATGGAAGGATTCAAGGAAGGACTAAACAAACTAAGGAAGGTAAGAAGAAAGGAACGAACGAATGAATGACCAAAGGACCTAATGAGGGAAGGAACAAAAATATGAAAGAAAGAATGAGCGAAGAAATGAAGGGAGGAAAGAAGGAAGGACCAAACGAATGATGAAAGAATTAAAGGAAGGACTGAACAAACTAAGGAAGGAAGGAAGGAAGGAAGGAACGATCAAATGAATGAACAAAAGGACCTAAAAATATGAACCTAACAAAAATATGAACGAACGAACGAGTGAACGAAGGAAGGAGGGAACAAACGAATGAATGAAGGAAGGAGAGAACAAACAAATAATAGAAGAAAGGGATATGAATGCATATATATATATATTAAAAACTAAACGAAAAACAACCAAACAAAAAATAAAAATGCTCCTCCTTTTTTACTCAGTAATATTTCTATTTATATCTCATCATTTTTAGGTTCCCATCAATGAGCTGAACTCTAAAACTGAGGAGGAGAAGATCAAGATGCTGCGGAGGCTCATTTTTCCAGCACAGGAGTCTCCTGAATCGCAGAAAATATAAAACAGCATCCAAAACACAGAGGACATTTCATAACCGTTCTGATATTGATGCATTGTATAATCTTGATATTGCACTGTTATGTATTTTACTCTCCAAACACATGTTGAAAAACTCAAAACAACCGAAAGAAAGAATTAATGTGCGCTGAAATGTTTTAATAAAATAATAAAAGACATTGGTTTGAGTGTTTATTCTCGACCACTTGATGGCGATGTGTGACTTTTAGGATTACTTGATCTGTGTTTGTCTCGATCTCCGTAGAAGAGGAATTTGAGGATTCTGATTGGCTGAAGGGTGGAAACTGTAGCAGCAGCAGTGCTCGTGCGGTGTTTTGCTTTTACAGTGTGTGACATGAAGCAGTAAACGTAATTATTTGCCTACAATGTCTGAACTCAACGACTATTTAGAAGGTAAGATTACTTTCGAGGAGTTTGAAAGGCGCAGAGAAGAAAGAAAAGCAAAGGATAAGGTAACGTGACTTATTTATCTTGTTCTCCATTCACCTCCTTTATATTCTGTATAGGTCAAAACCACAGAGCATTCATTTTGAAATGTTGTTTAAGCGTTGAGTACGGGGATGAGTTATGGAGCAGCACGATTTTGGTTTCAGGAGAAGAAGGGAAATGATGAAGAAGCTGCTGTGCAGGAGGATGAAGCTCCTTCCACTTCAAAACGGCCTGTTAAAGCAAAACGGAAGCGCAAAACAGGTGCAAATTACTTTATTTTACTTAATTTAGAGTTGTTTTCAGTGTATTTGACTGTCTTGTTTGTTTCTTCATTTATTTTTCTTACTACACTTTAATTTAGTCAAGTAACGAGAGCTTATAAACAAACAAATCTTGTCAGGCAAGTCTACTAAAAATACAGCGTTAAATCAGTGAATTATTATACACTCACCGGCCACTTTATTAGGTACACCTTAATAGTACCTGGTTGGGTAATAGTATCGGCCATTTGAGTACAGTAAACTCATTGTCATGTTTAAGAAATTATAGATGATTTGCGTTTATTGACATGGCGCATTATCCTGCTGGAGGTAGCCATTCGAAGATGGGTACACTGTGGTCATAAGGGATGGACATGGTCAGCAATACTCGGGTAGGCTGTGGCGCTGACACTATGCTCGATTGGTACTAATGAGCCCAAAGTGTGCCAAGAAATGATCCCTCACACCCTTACACCACCACTACCAGCCTGAACCATTGATGCAAGGCAGGATGGATCCATGCTTTCATGTTATTGACGCCAAATTCTGACCCTACCATCTGAATGTCGCAGCAGAAATCGAGACTCATCAGACTAGGCATTGTTTTTCCAAACTTCTATTATCAAATTTTGGTGAGCCTGTGTGAATTGTAGCCTCAGTTTCCTGTTCTTAGCTGACATGAGTGGCACCTGGTGTAGTCTTCTGCTGCTGTAGCTCATCTGCCTCAACGTTGTTCATGTTGTACGTTCAGGGATGCTCTTCTGCATACCTTGGTTGTAACGAGTGGTTATTTGAGTTACTGTTTCCTTTCTATCTGCTGGAACCAGTCTGGCCATTCTCTGACCTCTTGCATCAAGTCGTTTGCGCCCACAGATCTGTAGCTCACTGTATATTTTTTGCAACCTTTGGTGGAGTACCCAATCTTCTCATAGTAAGATGGTACATACGATCCCTAATCCAATGATTAAAAGTTGGAGGAAGTTTGTCCCTCCATTTGAGCAGTATAAGACGTCTTATTTGTCTGAATTCTAAAAGATAATTAAACTCAAGTATAAATCCACCCTAAACATTTCCAAATTTCCTTAGCAGAGTCTAGTGGTTCTAAACCTTTTGGAATTTCTTTCCTCAGTTGAACACAAAACAAGGTATGCTGAATAATTTTGCAAAAATGCAGCCATTGCCATTCATAAGACGAACCTAAAACATTCTCGAGTATATTTTAATAATAATAAATTAAATAAATGAAAATATAATGTATAAAATGAATTAATATATTTAATATACAGAAATAACTGAAAATAAGACATTTGTGCTCTACTATTAAACACTGAGAAGCAGCAAAACGGGCTATCTCCTTGAAAGTGAGAGAATGTTTAATTCCTCCTGAGGACTTGAAACCCACAATTTATTTGTACATAAACGAAACATGACAAAGGGAATAGGACTACTGCATAAATAATAAATTACATGAAATTAACCCGAAAATAAATGAAAGACACTTAGCAAATTATAATTTTGAGACCAGGCATGATAAAACTGTCTATACTAGATGTCGAATTGGACATTCTAGGTTGAATTATTTGTATTTACTCAATGACGAAGACCCACATAAATGTAGTTACTGCCAGGCTGCTCTTACTATCAAACATATTTTGTTGGAATGTGGAAGTTTAAATACAATTAGACAACATTTTTAAAAGGAGAGTACATTGATGGAAATTTTTAAAGAGCTACCACCAGGAAGAATCTTAAATTATTTATCAAAAATTAAACTGAAAAATCATATTTAACTTCGAATATATTTTTGTGTGCATTTTAAGTATTTATATTTTATTTATTTATCTAAATAACTTTTTATTGTAATACGAATTTGTTTTTATCATGTAATATTTTTATGTATATCCATCTTGCCATGAAATAGCCATAAGTTGCTGATGTGGCAATAAATAAATAAACTATTAAGCACTGTTGAATCAAATAGGTTTTAATGTAATTTTCATTCCCTGATTGTGTTGCAAATGTTCTGGATCAAATAGAGGCATGTGGGACTCATTATTCAGTGTGACCCAACATCACCTCACTCGTTTGTGTTTTGTGTGATCTCTGACAGAGACGACGGAAGAGGGAGTCAGTCCATCTGTCCAGCAAGCCTTTGCATCCATGATCGGAGAGGGACTGGAGGAGTGTGTGGATGACGATGATGATGATGAAGATGGAAAGATGGAGTGGAAAGACATCGGAGAAGAGGATGGAGACGACGATGACGATGACGATGATGATGAGGATAATAATGATGATGACGAGGAGGAGGATGGCAATGAAATCACACCTGGAGATGTGTTCGCCCTAGAAATGGAGTTAAACCGAGAAAATAAGAAAATGATGAAGGTCAGTGCATGACAATGTCAGCATTAAAGGGATAGACCATCCAAAAATGAACATTTTGTCATCATTTACAAGTTATTTTATTTTGTTGTACACAAAAGAAGATATTTAGCAGAATGTTGGAAACTGGTAAAAACATACCATAGTTACCAGTTTCCAGCATTCTTCAAAATATCTTCTTTTTTGTTTAAGTGGAGTAAACAGTGAAATAATTTTATGGTATTAATCAAATTACCTGTTTGTTCATAAGCACAATAGTCTCTAGCTATTTTTTGTCCCCCTATATCGAGATGAATGGTTCCAAGAACTATAAAGTATGGTTCCAGTTGTATTTCCATGAGCCTCAAATGATGCAGGACTATCAGCTGAGCTACATTCAATGTAAAAAAATAAAAATAAAGTTTAAAAAGTGTCTGAGAGAGAATTATTTGATTATCGCCCACATGATATCATATAATATCACTGTTTATGTAAGACATTACGCATTACATGCCAGAAATCTCAGTTATCAGCTCCATAGTGAAAATAATGAAACCATATCCATGCTGACTGGTCCAGATTGGCAGAGAATGGTACGGTTGAGGGAAGTATTCTGCCTTATAATGGAAAGTTATGGCTTTTACCTTTATATTTAGGAGAGACGTCACCGTAGTAAGTTACCGCGGGCTCTCAGAGGACTCATGGGCGAAGCCAACATCCGCTATGCAAGAGGAGACAAAGAGGATGCCATCCTGATGTGTATGGAGATCATTCGCCAAGGTGTTTTTTTTTTTTGCTGTTTTAGTTTTTCATAAAATGTGCATTATTGCAATAGTTTAAAGGTTATGAGCATTTATTTAAACTAATCGATCTTAAAGGGATTGTTCACCCAAAAATTCAAATGTGTGGTTTCAAACCTTGGAGTTTCTTTCTTCTCTTGAACAAAACATATATTTTAAAGGACTTCAATAGCAGGAAAAACAAATAGTACGGAAGTCAATGGTTACAGGTTTCTAGCTTTCTTCAAACTATCTTCATTTGTGTTGAACAGAACAAAGAAAGCCAGTCAGGTTTTAATCAGTAAAGAGTGTGTAATTGATGACAGAATATTCATTTTTGAGTGAACTCTTTAACAATTTGTTTTATTCATTTGTTAGTTTCAGTTATTGGAGAGCTACAGTTTGTAATCAAATCAGTGTTTCTCATAGATTTTAACGTTTTTTTGGTCGTGTAAATGTCTGGTCTAGTTGGTTTGGAGACAATCTTGTCCTTTTTTTCTTTTTTTTAAAAAAAACTGTGCTAATAAATGGTCTGTGAAACAACTTTTAAACCTTTAACAAAACTTATTTGCACACGTTTAATCTGACAAGGCTTGTCGTTGGAGTAACTGAGGCCCAAGCTGTAAAGGCTCCGCCCTCTTATGGCTGCAGCTCATTTGCATTTAAAGGGACACACACGAAAACTGGGTGTTTAGGCTTCTGTCTAAAATTGTGCATCAACAACATAGTATAAAAAGACAAGTTTTGGTGACTCCTGAGAAAGAATACATAGAATTTGTGGACTAGGGCTGCACAATATATCGTTTTAGTATCGATATAATCTGCGATAGTCATATTGAAGCATCTCAAGAGATTTCAAGTTAATTTAAACCATTTGGACACAAACTATTATACAGTTTTCTGCTTTAATAATTAGATTAGATTTGATTAATTGGGTTTATATATTTATATAATGAAGACACTTTTTTTTTTCATTTGATTATTGTTTTTTTATGTCAATACTGTTAGACTCCACCGAAAGCCATAGTGTTGTTTATTTCATTTTTATCTTCGTTCTATTGTTTTCATCTGAGCTTTAAAATATATTATTTTGTGTATTTTTGTATCATTTTGTATATTTTATGCAGACACAATCAACGTAAAATTATGATTTATGTTTTCCAAATAGTCATCTTGTGTAATTATATAGAAAAACAAACATTGCAATGTCCGTCCCTACTGTGGACACTAATGACTGCAGATTATTCTGATATACCAGTTTGAACTCAGTCTCTCCTGCTTTTCTCAGCTCCTGTGGCGTATGAGCCGTTCTCCACTATGGCTATGATCTATGAGGATCAGGGAGACATGGAGAAAGCGCTTCAGTTTGGTTTGATCGCTGCTCATCTGAACCCCAGTGACTGTGAAGAGTGGGTCAAACTGGCAGACATGTCCCTCGAGCAGGACAACATCAAACAGGCCATCATCTGCTACACTAAAGGTCTGTATACAGATACACAACTGCATTATATTTAAATAGTCTTTTTTTTTTAATTATTGTTATTATTATTATTATTGTTGTTGTTATTATTATAAGTATTGAAAAGAGTTGTGCTTAATAATTAAGTAATTCTTGGGTTTTCTTATATTAATCTTTTATAAACAATTTGAATTATCATTGTGTATGAAATGTGCTATATTAATAAACTTGCCGTGTCTTAATGTTTTTTATGGAAATATTTTACAGATATTTTTCCTTCAGAATTTGTTCACACTTTATTGTACAATTCACACTATTAACAAACCGTTAAACAAGACTTATAGCTCAATTAACTGCAAATTAGCTGCTTATAAATAGTAATGTAGTAGTTGGGTTGAGATATTGGGTAGGATTAGGGATGGAGAATATGATCATACTTTGTAAATGCTAATAAACAGTTAATATCTTAATAATAGGCATGCAATAAGTAGTTAATAGTGTGAATTGTTAGGTAAACTAAAGTTTTACCAGAATTCCTTCATGAGTAGATTGTAACACTATTTTGTAACACTTGAAAATGTGAAAGTTTCTCTAAATTTATGATGTATAGTTGTGTGTCTGAGTAACATTTTTTATTTTTATATTGTAAACTACAGATTATATTTCTTCCATGTACAGCTTTTTTGCATTAAATAACAAAGATACTACGAATTCAGACATTTATATTCATTTTTATACATAAGAGGAAATGTTTTATGCGCTAAAAATTGGAGAAATTATTATTTAGGTTAATAACAATGATTATCAAAACATTTGTTGATTTATCCCAGTCATTTTCTGTTAAATATGCTCTGAATGTCAATAATATTTGTCATGCTAAAGTTAGACAAAAGCAAGCAAAGATGAATCCAAATGCAAGTGTCATAGATCAAAAGGTGCAAATTAGTCCAGTAAATAACAAACGACCCAAACACCAAAGCAGGACATGGGGCGAAGTAAGTTTTAAAAATTTGAACGGCTCAGGATAGTCGAACACCAACAAGATTCCTGACGAAACACAGAGACGCCATGGACAAACAATAATGAACTGATGTCAAAGCAAAAGATTGCCGCTCAGATATAGGCGCAGCTGAAATTAAGCACGTCTGAAGCGGCTGATCAGAACATCTGATCAGCGTTAGGTAATGAGACCATGTGATCACAAAACATAACCACATGACAACATCATAAAACACGACAGAAAGAGCTCACACACCCACAACCGTGACAATATTATTTCTAATTTGGAAGAAATATTAATTAGACTGTTAATAAATCAATGACTTTAAGAGAAACTGTGAATTTTTATATGTGAATTCCACCTTTTTCCTTTACCTATGTGTGCATATATCATGTGACTATTAATTATTGTGGTTTGCATGTTAATTTAACCTTAGATTCAAATACATTTTATCCAACAAAAAGAAGGATTCATGTATGGTTGAAACCGCTTTAGTCTTGTCAAGTTTTCTTACAATTACTTAGTGTCTTACAATTACTTACTCTGTGTCTAAGAGAGAACGTGTCTTAAGCAGCTGCTGTCTGCTATTGTGTTTGCAGCAATTAAATACGATCCCAGTAATGTGCAGTACCTGTGGGAGCGCTCTAGCCTTTATGAGCAGGTCGGGGAGCACAAACAGGCCATGGACGGGTACCGCCGCATCCTCAGCCTGCTGCCGCCTACCGATGGAGAGCACTTCATGCAGCTCTCTCGAGACATGGCCAAGTATGATCAGCACACCATATTGAATTATTAGCCCTCTTGAATTATTAGCCCCTGTATATATTTTTCCCCCAATTTCTGTTTAAGGGAGAGATTTTTTTCAACACTTTATTAAACACCACATAAATATTAATGAACCTGTGTATATTAATGAGCCTTTAACAGATTGCCTGTATGCCTGTGTGTGTACTCTCTTTAACCCCAAAACTGTTTGATTATAGGAGTTACTATGAGAGCAGCGAGTTGCCGTCTGCTATCGGGGTCATGGAGGAAGCTTTGAAGAGACATCCTGAACTCGTCTCGCATGAGTGTGTCAATATGGCTGCTGAACTCTTCATTGCCAACCACCAACATGATAAAGCTCTAGAGGTGAGATCTGATGAAGACCAGCAGGTTTATCAGTAGCCGATAGTGAAAGGACAGCTAATTACGGTGGCTGAGAGAGCTTAACATGCTGCAATTTAAGAAAACACGTGCAATTTCAAAAAACACTAGCAAATTAAGCAAATTAATCCGTCCAAACTACGCTGGAGTTTTCGAGCCCCGAAAACGGAGCGTTTTGGAAACGCTGGAGAGGCCGTTTTCATTCTAAAACGCTGCTGCTTCGTCTCAGTGTGGATGGGGGAAACGGAGACATATGAAAACGGAGGCATGGCTGAAATGGGAGCGTTGTTTGAACTATTGTCTGTTTTAGGCACTATTGTGCAGTTAAACTCTGCCTTTTTTACTACAACAGCTGCATATATTCGCAAGAGGCAAGCTACTGTTCGAGCACTCGCTAATCGGTCTTAAACTCTGCCTTTTTTAGTACAACAGCTGTATATATTCGTAAGAGGCAAGCTATTGTTCGAGCACTCGCTAATCGCTCGAACGGTTTTGGGTTACACCGGGAAGAACCAGCGAGACACATGCTTCCTGTTTATACTTGAACGCGCATGCCCAGAGTGCGTGAATGATCACGTGATATACAGTTTTGGTGGAGTAGTGTGGACGGAGATATGTTCAGAAACGCTGGGTGAAACGCTAGTGTGGACGCGGATCGTTTTCATGCTAAAACGCTGTTTTAAAACTGAAACACACTAGTGTAAACGGGGCCTAAGAAAAGATCTTCATCTGTTTGACAGCGCATGTGCTGCAAATCCTCACAACGCAAACACAATAAAAAATAAAGTGCTGCATTTTCTCTCAACGCAAACAAATTAATAAAATGCGCTGCATTTTCTCACAGAACACAATGTAAATGTTTCAAGGGGACCCAAAAACGTGATTGGCTCAGTGAATTTGTCGGTGATCTTTGAAAGATGAGTTTTCGTTTGTTTATTTTAACATTATGATTCCCTTGTCTTTAGTATTTATTAGACCTGGCTATTTAGGTTATGGTTATTTAGGCTGTCACGTTTTAGAGCCTCCTTGAAACATTTCTGTTGTGTTCCACACTCATGGGCATCACTAGGCCTATTTTAGGGGGGCTGTAGCCCCCTATATTTCTACTTAGCCCCCCTAAAACTTTTCTGATTAGCTTATAAACTGTAGACCAAATTATGTTCTCTGTCCCCTTTAAATTTGATATGAAGGCAGTGGCAGAATTCGGCTCCCCCCAACTTTCATTTTTCATTTTATCAGTAAACACAGCTGTGCAGAGCGAGAGAACAAGGTGTGTGTTTATCCGTAAATTGTTATAAAATATGCTCATTTGCAGTTCTTTGCTATGGATACACTTGTTTCACTTGTACCCCAATGCCATACTGTACAGGAGTAATCGGGTTTCCAATATACGGTTTCCTCAGTGCTCACCTCATAATCACAGCTGTTTCCTCCAGCAAAAATGTAACTCTTAAAGAAACATTTTGCTATTATTATTACCTACCATTATAAAACACATCACAGTGCATGTAGCATTATCTATAGTCATGCACAGAAAAGATTAAACACAGTGACAGAAACACTCAGTGAATGTGCGCAACTGTCAGAGTCTCTGACAGAGAAAGAAACATCATGTGTGCATTAAAAATATTTCCTATTCTAATATTTTTGTTCAGTTCGTGAAATAGTTATATATATATTTATATGTATGCCATTTAATTAGAAAAGCGGCAGTTTTATTTATTAAATACATAAAAACAAAAATTGTACTTCAACCTATAAAGCGGCTTTTAATACAGTAAACAGGTTTGTTGAGCCTATTTGGGTCATTCAGAACTAAAATGACTATGCACATCTATACAATACAGTGGCATACTTGCTAGTTCAACATATAACCCTACCATATTATATATGGTATACAC
>CAIGQQ010038154.1:7071226-7087597 GCA_903798035.1 Danio albolineatus
GTTTTTTTTTTTTTTTTTGAAAATCCTAAAATCGCCCGTGTCCACACTAATAGAAAATGTTGTGAGAAAATGCTGTGTTTTTTTATTTTTTTATTGTGTTTGCGTTGTGAGTATCTGCAGCGTGTGTGCTGTCAAACGGATGAAGATCTTTTCTTAATTTCCTGGGGTTTTTTTTTATTTGCATGCGTTTTCTTAAATTGCAGTGCGTTAAGCTCTCTCAGCCACCTTTTAGATGTACCTTTTAGACGTACTTTTACATACATTTATATGGATACACCTTAATAAATTACATAGAAAACTGCCTTCAGATGACCTCAAAGATAAAAGTCTAAGGGGGTCAGATTGGGAGACCTTAGGGGCCATTCAACTGGCCCATGACGACCAATCCACTTTTCAGGAAACATATAAATGGCCCACCCTGTACAACTAAATATATAAATAAAAGATATTCAAACATATGAAAATGTGTTCTTATACATTATTACATAGACAATGAATAATCAAATTGATTAAGAAAATTAGAAATGTTTAAATATTGCAGTATTGAAGCATTACATGAATACATGATTCTGAAGAAAGTTGTTGTTAATGTAAATGTTTAATGATATGTTTCTTTAGGCGCTGGTGAAATTTTGTGGCATTGTCCTGAAAAGACAGGAGAAGGTTGAGACCAAGCTGGAGGAGCAAACTTTAACTCAAGACACAGAAGAAAACCTGAAGAATGAGAACACAGAAGAGGAGAAAGGTGTGACAGAAAAGAGTAATGAGTCTGGGATTTAAGTATATTTAAACACTTGGATCATTTGGAAATAAATGTTCTGTGCTGCCTTTGCAATGATATGTTGAGTTCACAATCCTGATTCTAATATTGTAATTTGGTAAAAAGCTTGAATAAACATCATCACACTTTTTTAAATGCACAGGGAAAGTCTTAGAAGTGGTGATTCCTGATGCAGTTCCAATAGACATCAGGGTGAAGATGATGGTTTGTCTCATCCACCAACAGGTCTTCAAACCTTTGGATGTAAGTGCATTTATACACAAGCTAAATCTTTTTATATTTTATAGTCTGACAAACGCTTTAAATTATATTTCAATGCAGCTTATATAAAAATAGTAGTACCATAAAGCAAACAAGACATTTAGATTGAGAGACACTTGATTATGTATATAGTTTAATAAGTTGTTATTGTCATGTTGATTTCCCAGAGATGGGTTGCAGCTGGAAGGGCATCCGCTGCGTAAAACATATGCTGAATAAGTTGGCGGTTCATTCTGCGGTGGTGACCCCAGATTAAAGGACTAAGCCGAAAAGAAAATGAATGAATTATCATGTTGAAATAGTTTTTGTTGAGATTAACTTTGGTACTCTGTTACTTTTTACACATTTTTATACAACCTAGTAAACACGATTAAAAGGATATAATGTAAAATAATAATGAAGCTCTGTTTTGCTTATGTCATTTTTTCCACAATGAGCCTAATATTAATACAGTAAGCCTAATTTAATTAGTAGTTCTTCACTGACATTAGTTTACCTAAACTTCATTTTATTAAGTTTTATCATGCTTAAACGTTTATAGCAGTAAATGTTTGTTTTTAATATTTGTTTGTCGTTGTTAAGCACTTTGAATTGCATTTTATGTATGACAAGTGTTATACAAATAAAATTATGATTATTATTAAAATAATGTTTTTAATAATCTGAAGCGTGGTATATTACCATGAACATAACTTATTATATAATGCAGTAACATCAAACAAACAAAACAAGTAAAATCACCAGCACATTAATATTTTTCGAGACACTCGAGTATATCCAAAATGCATTTCCCTGTCTGAGTTTAGCTTTAAAGGTATTGTTCACCTTAAAATCAGCCGTATTTACAATAAACTATTTAAGACCGTGTGAAATCAACAGTTGTGATGTTTATTTTGCTAGCACAGTTTTTTAGATGAACAATAAAGCTGTGCATCCATTAAGAAATAATGTTTGTTTTGATAATCTTTAATTAAATCTTTTGCTTCTGTGTTTTAGAGTGGCAGTGCTTCTCTGTTTGCATCCAGGGTATTTGCAGGGTCTTAAAAAGTCTTAATGACCTAAATTTCAAAAACTAAATTTTAGGCCTTAAAAAGTCTTAATTTCACTGAAATATTGTCTTGTAGGTCTTAAATCATTTTAAATGGGTCTTAATTTTCCCTTGTTAATTCAAAGCTACCCAATCGATCAAACACACATCTGAATAACCAACAATACATCTTAATAGTTATGTTGTAAAATATTTATGTATACAAATAGGGTTGTTTTGACACATTATTTAAAATATGTGGCTAAGAAATTGATAATTAGAATTTTTGCTGAGCCATTAAAAATCCTTAGCATTTAGCCCTAAATGAGTCTGAAATTTCTTTTTTCATGGTCTTAAAAAGGTCTAAACAAAGTCTTAAATTTGACTTTGTGTAATCTGCAGAAACCCTGACATCAGTTTGATGCTTCAGCCATAATATCCTTAATTACTCTTACCATTAGTTTGCTATCAGGTAATGTGCACAAATAAAGCCCCGTCCCCTACTTAATATTCCGTTTCATTTGGAAGTACATCAGAGTACTGAAATGAAAGTCTTCCAGTTCACGTGGACTATTTATTTTATTATTATTATTATTTTTTTATTATTATTATTATTTTTTATTATTATTATTGTAAGAATATGCAATAGGTATACAAATTGGGATCAGACAAATACAAGGAAAATGAAGCAACAACAAAAACACATAAACAACACATGGACTTTAACGATGAGCAAAATGACCTCTTTCAGCTGAACACATGCTGATAAAGCAGACAGATGTGTCATCCATCCATCCATTCATTCATCCATCCAAATTTTCTCACGTCTGTGACATTTTGTTCTCAGCCCTTGTTGACATCTCTGATGGAGCAGAGCCCGGAGGAGCTGGGCGATCTGTATTTGGATGTAGCCGAGGCTTTCATGGAAGAAGGCGAATATAACTCTGCCCTGCCGCTGCTCTCTGCCCTTGTCTGCTCCGAGAGATACAACCTGGCTGTAGTATGGCTCCGACATGCAGGTTACATGCTTTTTTTGCTGCATTAAGTTT
Source organism: Danio albolineatus (assembly GCA_903798035.1). Taxonomy (NCBI): domain Eukaryota; kingdom Metazoa; phylum Chordata; class Actinopteri; order Cypriniformes; family Danionidae; genus Danio; species Danio albolineatus. The sequence continues at coordinate 7,074,345 of CAIGQQ010038154.1, forward strand.
AGAAAGGAAATATGTCTTTAGATTTACACACAGTTCATGTCAAAATAATTTAGCCCTCTTGTGAATATTTTGTCTTTTTCAAATATTTGTCGAAATAATAGTATGCGCTGCAGTCATCATGGTAACTCAACTCTCAACTGCTGCTTAGAATTCAGAAAATGCAGCTGAACTGTTCAGGGCAAAATGAGATGCTGCATTCTTCCTGATGGCCACATGACCCTCACGCATCTTTAACCAAAAATAATTTAAACATTACAGCATACGTGCAACGATTTATTGTTTTCCCCCATTCACAATATATACTAAGCATAAAAACTTTACAAATATACGCTGCACATCACAAATAAAACAGATTTTAATACGAATTTCAACAAATAAACACCCTCTATATGCTTTTTTGCCTTTATTAAGATTTCCACATTAATGTTTTCTTTCACAGTCTCATTTAGGGAAACTCCTGAGATAAATAAGCATATCTCTGAACTTTAATAATAAATCTATACAAAATGCTGCACTTTCCACCTTCAGTCGCAATGACTTTTGGGACTTCTAGAGCAAGTTCGGTGCTCAAGTCTGCATCGGTGCGTCCTCGATATCAAGAATACATCTGGGAAGTTGCACGCGTCCTCCGTTCTTGCGGTCTTGAGTATTGGAACTGAACTTCAGCGGATGATGATGACGTTACACGAGAACATGATGACACAAGACTGCTGAAGAACGCATATTGAGAGACAGCCACTATAACTGTATTTGAGTAATTCAAGTACAGTGTATATACACATAGAAACAGAAATAAACAAATAAAAGTGAAATATATACAAATAATTTACTTTGTGACCCAAACTTTATGTGGGATGGTCACAAATGTTACCCGCGCCCAATACCTCAGACACACATAATCTGAGAATTTAACTAAATGCAAACAGGACGTGCATTTTCAAATATTAATTTTAGATTATTATTTTTTTTAATTATTATTATTATTATTATTATTATTATTTGTACATCTAGTTTTTTTCTTGATTACTTTACTTTAAAAAAAAAATGTATTTGTTTTTGTGCAGTCTACAAAAAAATACCACAATAACAATAATTTACAATTTTTTTTTTTAACAATAACTAAGGGTAAACAAGAACATTCAAAAACCCTCAGTCCCCCATCCCACCCCCAAGGAGGAGACACACACACACACAACATTAGCACCTACAGGAATTGTCGAAGCAACTAAATAAATATACATAAAAAATAACTAATACATTAATAAAAAGGGCAGAGATCTTTCTTGAAAGAAAAGAGAAAAAAAAATTCGTATAAATCAGCGAAGAGATGAGTTGAATTCTTGACAAAATTAATTAGAGGATCTTAGTTTTTATAAAATTTTCCAGTGGAACCTCTTACTGTAAACTTAATTTTTTCAATATATAGAAAAGACATCAAATCTTCTAACCATGAGACAGTGGGAGGAGGTTTAGAAGACTTCCAGTGTAATAAAATCCGTCTTCGGGCTATCAGTGACGCAAAGGCTAGAAAGTTAGCATTCGTATTTGAAAGGTTATCCAACAAAGCTGTTACACCAAAAATAGCAATCAAAGGACACGGTTCAAGAGAAATAGTGAAAATTGTAGAAAAAGTATTAAAGAAAGAACTCCAAATATTTTCCAACTTCGGACAAGAAAAAAACTTGGGTATGATCAGCAGGAGCTAGAGAGCACCTATTACAACAAACATCCACGCCTGGGAATAGCTTACTTAATTTGACATTCGTTAGATGAATTCTTTGGAAAACCTTAAATTGAATCAGACTCAGTCTGGCACAGGAAGAAGAGGAATTAACCCTCCCAGCAGCCATTTCCCACCATTCCTGGTCCAAGCCAAGTCCAAGTTCTTTCTCCCATTGATGCTTAAACTTGGAAAGAGAGGGCAAAGTATAGGGAAGAATCAGATTGTATAAACTAGATATTCTTAATGACTTTTGAAGATATTTGTTTACCACTAAACTAGCAATGTGAGCTAACAAACTCATATGATTAGTTTTGATTTCATTTGTACTTTAAATAGCACAAATTCAGGAGTTCTTGGTGTATTATTAAAATGCCATTGTTTTTAAGATTTTCTCCTTAATGTCCAAATTGTGAGCTACTTTTGGCTTTAACCTCCTAGGGCTCAGTGGCCACATACATGGACGGCACATTTCAGCTCTTATGTCCACAACTATATACTTTTAAATGTTTTATATTTTGTTAAAGACATACAGTGTCATCCTGCAACCATTTTGTAGCATATGAAATGTCCCAAACACTATTTTTAACTGTCCAAAATGAGCAAAAAATTTAGTTTTTACTTTCTTATAGTCAAAACATGCTCAAGAAATATGTGTGTATATGTGTTATTAACCACGAGTCCACATATACGGACATCATTTTTCTCTAAAATTACATCATATCAAAAGATGATACTTAGGTTTTATTCTAATTAGGTTCTAATAAGCGCAAATAGCAAAGAGAAATAAAAAACACATGCAAAAAAACAACAACTTGGGCTTTAAGAGGTTAAGATGTTTTGTCAATATGGCCTCTGGGTGTGATTTTTGTTGTTTGCAGAGTGTCTAAAGGCACTTGGTCATTTGGAGGTTGCTGTGAAGAGCTACAGTAAGGTTGTTGAAATGGCTCCGCTGCATTTAGAAGCTCGTCTGGCTCTCTCCACCCTTCAGCAGCAGTTGGGTCGACCCAACATGGCCCTCGAGGCCCTGGAGCCCATGTATGATGCTGAAACCCTCGCACAGGACTCTTCAGCTGCACAGCAGGTTTGTATATCATAGACATACACGTATGTAAGGAATAACTGATGACAAGCTGTTGAGATTATTAAATAAAATGCACATCAGAGGTGGTTATATGCAGCCACAATGCAAATTAAATGTCAGGTGTGCATTATTTTCTAGGTTATACTATGGTTACCACAGCTGAAGACACCCCACATGAGAAATACTATAGGTATTTCTAGTATATACTGTAATGTTTTTGAACCATACTATAGTAAAGTACTTGTCGTGGTGATTTTATGATTGCTACAGCACAGCAACTATAGTAATATAAATAGTGTTGCGCAAAGATTAATTGCATCCAAATTAAAAATGTTTTCACATAATTTACATGTATATAATATATTTATTATGTATATTTGATACACAAACATACAGAGAAACAAAAATATACAAAGTATTTTCTCACACAGATATTCAAATTTACATATTTGTCTCACATATTTATATATAAATAAACATTTTCTCTAACATATGCAGTAATTAATATATGTATAATGATTATACACAGCACACACGCATATATTATGTGAAAACAAACTTTTATTTTGGATGCGATTATTGACAATTAATTTTTGTCCAGCACTAATTATAAACAAATGACCCATTATTTGTTATTTGTTTACAACTAAAGGGTATATTATAGTATAATATGCCACATTTTACTGTACTAAAATCTGAAGTATACTTAATTATTTATTATTAATTATTTAGTATACTTAATTAAATAATGTATTAATTATTAATTAACTGTATACGTAATTATTACAGTTTATCAGTGTGAGTTAAAGAGTTGTAGATATACTATATACATATATACATAGAACTATAGTATACAGAATACATATACAATATACAGTAAAATACACTTACTGTATGATAGCATGGTTCAGACACACTGTGGTATGTACTATAAATTACTAACTATAATATTGTTTTTAGATTGGTAGAGTGTGAAATAACGAAAACACTTCAGAGTAGTGATATGGGACTTTAATACTGTCAAAACTTACATGGAACTACTTTATAGATAAGTTAATAATTTACGCATCAGAATGTTGATCGGCCAATCAGAATCATGCTTTCAGCATCCCTGTATAAGTTACGTGAGTGTTGATCTTGTGTAAAATGACGTGTGTGATGTTTTTAGGAGCTGAAGCTGTTGCTGCATCGCTCGACTCTCTTGCTTTCTCAAGGACGGATGGATGATTACATTGATACTGTATTGACCATGCTGTCCATGTTTCTTAAGGTCAGAACATGTGATATGAGTGCAGTCAATGTCTGATTGGGGATATAAAGTTTATCTTGTGGCTAGGATATGTGAAATACAGTTCAGTAATGGTGGAGGACGCTATTTCAGCCAAAATAGCTGAAATTTTAAAGTATTTTTATTTTATTTGTTCAAGTTTTGCTCACTAAGGCTTCATTTATTAATTTTTCCAACTTATTTTGTAACTTTTAGAATTAAATAAATGAATTGAATTGAATAATGATAAAATAAATGAAATATTTTGAATAATTTTATTGTACATTTTGAAATGAAGGAAAATAAACAGGGATTCAAAATGATTGTAACAATTATTGACCACCCAAAATTTATATTAAATATATTTAAAAAAAACTTCTGCCAACCAGTAAAATGGTTTTAAGTGACAAACTTAGGGTGCTTTCACACTTGGTTTAATTGCCTGGACCGTACCCAAGTTCGATTGTCTCATCTTGCCACCTTCTCAGTTGGTTTGTGTTCACACTGTCTTTTTTCTGAACCCCGGTACACTTGCATCATCAAGCCGCTGTTTTGTGTACGGCTGTTGCCAGGTGACGGACACAAAGCAAAGCGCCAAAATGGAAAGACGTCCGCACATCGCGGTCGTTTCGTTTTTACTGAACCTTTTGGTTTTTGACATACAGAAAGCAACTCATGACTATCTGCCACAAAAATATTATACACGTTCAGAACATCACACGATGTCTGCAGAAGCTGTTTTTGGAGGAGACAAGCAGACATTATCACTGTGCTTGCCCTGGCTAAGTCCTGCTTGTCAGCAAGATACAGTACGTGATACACAGACTCTCACACACACACGAATGAACATATAGTTCATATATGTAGTATATAGTTCATATAGAACATATAAATACTATAGTTTGCTGTACTGTTGACGGTTCACTTCCGCTATTTGGTACGATTGCATTCATACCAGAAGTGTACCGGACCAGAGTTCGCGTGAACCGTACCCCAGACCACCTCTTTCAGGCGGACTCTGGTATGGTTCACGGGTGCGCACCTGAGTTCAGAAGATGTGTTCATACTAGCTAAATGTACTGTACTATGATGTCAAACGAACCAAAAGTGGTAGTGTGAAAGCACCCTAAAAGACTGGTCACGCGAGTCTGGTCACATAAGCTTTCAGACAGTAGAGACGAATGTCAAAATTGACTATTATACGGTATGCAGGGAGTATATGTTTGTATACCTCAAATTTTATAAAATGACAAGTTATCGGGGCGACACGGTGGCTCAGTGGTTAGCACTGTTGCCTCACAGCAAGAAGGTCGCTGGTTCGTGTCTCAGCTAGGCCAGTTGGCATTTCTATGTGCAGTTTGCATGTTCTCCCTGTATTGACGTGGGTTTCCTCCGGGTGCTCCGGTTTCCCCCACAGTCCAAAGATATGCGCTATAGGTGATTTGAATAAACTAAATTGGCCGTAGTGAATGAGTGTGTATTGATGTTTCCCAATACTGGGTTGCAGCTGGAAGTGTATGCGCTGTGTAAAACATATGTTGGGTAAGTTGGCGATTCATTCCCCTGTGGTGACCCCTTGTAAATAAAAGGACTAAACTGAAAAGAAAAGGAATAAACGAAAAAGTTATAGGAAGAACCCTTCAGAGAGTGTCTAATTCCTTCTGGTTTTATGACGTGAAAACGTAGTTAATCCACATGGAGTAGGCTGTATTTATTTGATTAAAATTGTAATAAAATTTGAAAAAAGTAGTAGATCATTAATGTTTTTAAATATATAATATTATGATATACGCAGGATTTCCACCAGCAGTCTTGATCCAGTCTTAAGCAACATATTTAATTTCTCCTGAAACACTGAGTATACATGTTCTTAATCAGTCTATATACAATTGAATCAGTATACATGTATGTCAGTCTGTTGTCAATATTCATTGTCAAGATACAGTATATCTGCCCACCAGTATTAATTATCTAGAATTTAATTCCTGCTCTCTGATTACCAGGTGTAGGGTTTGCGAATTGCTCTCAGAATTAATTGAATTTGTGATAGAGTGCCGTTTGTTTTGTACAGGTGGCGATGGTGAGGGCTCAGGTGTGTGTAGTCGCTGATATGTCCTCAGGTGTCAAACATCTGAAGCTTATTAAAGTGTCTCGTAACACACTGACGGAGATTGTTGACCAGGAGGCAGCTTATCTGGATGTGACGGGTAAGTCAGATTTAAAGGGTTAGTTCACTCAGAAATGCATATTTGCTTTTAGTTTACTCACCCAAGATGTAGGTGACTGTTTTTTCTTTTTATGAAAAGATAATAGAAGAAACTGAAAGCATTTGTGATCCTTGGTGTTTCTTAAAAAAATCAGCTCCAGGCACTTCAACACATATACAGGGGAAAACAAAATTTATTTGTGTTGCTTCATTCAAGCAAGCCTTGAATTTTGTAACTCCCATTATGATCGGCTCATCACTTTTATGCTTGGCTTATTGTTGAGTCACAGTTGAGTTTTACCCTTTTTGAATCCATTTAACCAATCTTAGGGTCTGAAGAGAGCCCTTTTAGCGTTGCTTAGCATAAATCATTGAATTAGATTAGACCATTAGCATCTGACTCCAAATGTTCAAAAATTTTATGGTAGACTCATTTTACAAGTCACTTAGAGTTAAAAGGTGATTTTTAATGATTTTTGAATCCATATAACTGATCTCAGGGTGTGGCAGGAGCACTTTTAGCATAGCTAACATAAGTCATTGAATCGGATGAGACCGTTAGTATCTCACTCAAAAATCGGTAGTTGCAACGTGTACTAAGACTGACGGAAAATGAAAAGTTGCTATTATTTAGGTCAGTAATTGACCAATGGTAAAACTCAACTGTTTAACTCTAGGGGAGTTTCCAAAAGTGTTCCTTACAGGTTTTATTAAACAAAATGATTGGGGCATGCTATAAATTTAACATTTACAACAATTCACCAAAACCGCATGTCTTTGGACTTTGGGGAAAACCAGAGCACCTGAAAGAAACCCTCGCCAACACGGGGAGAACATGCAAACTCGCACAGAAACGCCAACTGTCCCAGCTGGGTCTCAAACCAGTGACCTTGCTGTGAGGTGACAGTGCTAACCACTGAGCCACCGTGTCACCACATTAGACATTCTTTATATAATAATAAAAAAATATTATATATTAAATAATTATTTAAAAATTGCTTGTGGAATAAAATGTTTAATCAGACATTATGAATGAAGATATGGCTCATTAAAATCAGGATACAGAAATTAAATAAACTGAGGTTTGATCTACAGTATATGTAAGGGTTGCTGGAGTGTTGAAAATGAGTTTTTAGAAAAATAAAATCTGTATTTGTTTTAATTAAAATCTTCATACACAAATTGATAAGATGCAATCAAAAAAAAAAAGCTCGAAACACGACCAAAAGCATGTTTTTTTGTGTGTGTGTGGGTTTTTTTAGATCTCAAAATTAATGTGCAATAAACTTATTTAAAAAAATTAAAAAGCAATAAATTCCTTTTTGTCAGAAATGTCTTGGCTCACACTTTATTTTGATGGTCCATTTGTATTACAACTAATTCTCATTAGATTGTAAGTAGACTGTTCGGTTGGGGTAAGTGTAAGTTGACATGTACTTGCAAAGTTTCTTATGGTCAGTATCAGCAGATATTAAGCAGACAGTCTACTAATACTCAAATGGACCATCGAAAAAAAGTGTTACTATTTTTTTGTCTTAAATTTGCCATGGTCTGTTTGTCCGTCAGGTAAGACGAGTGTCCTCTCTAAAGACGACTGGTGGAAGCTGTCACTGCGCTGTTTGTCTGTATTGTGTGAGGTGAAGCGCTTCGCTGAGGCCGAGTTATTAGTGGATTCAACTTTAGAGTATTACTCCTTCTATGATGACCGTGTGAAGCGGAAAGAGCTGGAATACCTTGGTTTGTCCGCTGCCTTCCTCGACCACAACTTCCGCACAGCCTACAACTACATAAGGTCAGTCTAGAGGTTGTTAAGGGTGCTTTCACACTTGGTTTAATTGCCTGGACCAGACCCAAGTTCGATTGTCCCCCCTTGCCACCTTCTCGGTTGGTTTGTGTTCACACTGTTTTTTTTCCTTTTGAACCGCGGTACGCTTGCGTCATCAAGCTGCTGTTGTGTGTACAGCTGTTTCTAGGTGACGGACAGGAAAGCAAAGCGGCAAAATAGAAAGACGTAGGCTAGAGATCGCGGACGTTATGCTTTTATTGAGTCTTGGTTTTGGACATACTAATCACTTGTCATTTAAAAACTGCTACTATCCTCATGACATCTATACTTTTTTTTTGTTGCTCTTTTTATTATTATTTTTATTATTATTTATAAAAATTTTGTGAGAACTTATTAAATTCATAAAATAAAAAAATACAAATGATAATATATATTTTTTATTTTATTATTATTTTTTTTCAGTTTTACATGTTATGCTTGCGGTTTTTTCACTTAAGTTTTTTGTTTGCAATTTCAGTTTTTTATAAAGTTACACCAATTTAATTCCATGCAAACACCAAATGGGCCTTTCTTCTCATGTTTACCCCATACACAAATAAAGATATCTTAATATTTAAATATAAAACTTTTAAGATATCTGTAGTACATATATTTAAATACACTACCTGACAAAAGTCTTGTCGCCTATCCAAGTTTTAGTAACAACAAATAATAACTTGACTAATAGTGGATCATTTGGCTTTAGAAGCGGCTAATATGAAAGGCAAAGGCCTCTAGATTACGCTTATTTGACCAAAGTAAAACATGATCATACCTTGATTTTTAATTATTTAATTAGGACAGTAAGGTCTGACTTTGCTCAGACAAGAGTCTTGTCATTTAACAGAAAGTCATGGTGCAGTGGAAAATGAATTAATATTGTGTATGACTCCCATGAGCTTGAAGGACTGCATCCATACATCTCTGCAATGACTCAAACAACTTAATAAAGTCATCCGGAATGACAAAGAAAGCGTTTTTGCAGGACTCCCAGGGTTCATCAAGATTTTTTGGATTCATCTTCATTGCCTCCTCCTTCATCTTACCGCAGACATGCTCAATAATGTTCATATCTGGTGACTGGTCTGGCCAACCCTGGCGCACCTTGATCATCTTTGCTTTCAGGAACTTTGATGTGGAGGCTGCAGTATGAGGAGCGCTATCCTGCTGAAGAATTTACCCTCTCCTGTGGTTTGTAATGTAATGGGCAGCACAAATGTCTTGATACCTCAGGCTGTTGATGTTGCCATCTGCTCTGCAGTTCTCTTGCACGCCCCCATACTGAATCTAACCCCAAACCATGATTTTTCCTTCACCAAACTTGACTGATTTCTGTGAGAATCTTGAGTCCATGCGGGTTCCAGTAGGTCTTCTGCAGTATTTGTGATGATCATGATGCAGTTCAACAGATGATTCATCTGAAAAATCGACCTTCTGCCACTTTTCCAAATGATCAACTAGAAGTCAAATTATTATTTGTTGTTCTAACAACTGGGGTCGACGACAAGACTTTTGTCAGGCAGTGTACAGTCAAGCCCGGGATTATTCATACCCCTTGCAAATCCTGATCGTTTTTTTCAAATGTAAACAATAGCTTAGAAATATTTTCCCCCCACAATGATGCCTCTTGTACGTCGTCTCGACTTTTGAGAAGTGTCTGTGTCATTTCCAGTAAAAAAAAAAACTTGCTGGTTGAATAAAAGTAACTTTAAGCCAGAGTTTGCCTTATAAAGCATATACTGCATAAACACAAGAAGCACATGCCATGCATACAGCTCATGTAGGATGGTTTTTGGGGAAGAGTGGAGAAATTAAATTAGTGACCGAACGCTGCTTTATTTGATTGCAGAGTGCTATTTATTTGATTTCGAAGTGATCATTTGTGCTTCTTCCTCAGTGGAGGATTTCATATGTGCTCCATCTGTTGCAGGCTGATGCTAATGGACAGCGTGGAGCGGCCTCAGCTGTGGAACGTGTTTAATCAGGTTATTCTTCACTCTCAGGACGCCAGACATCATCGCTTCTGCCTGCGCCTCATGCTGAAGCACCCGGATAACCACGCGCTCTACCTTCTCAACGGACACACCTCGCTGGTTTCTGGGACTTTCAAACATGCGCTCGGTATGATTTAAGCTTATTGCACACTAAATCCCAAATTTTCGTTTGTAATTTTCAGACATTATACAAATTCACCCTCATGTTGTATATATATTACATTTTTAAATTTATTTATTTTCATTGTTAACATCTGCACAAGCGTTTTTAGAGGTGTTTTGACTAGGGCTGGACAGTATATCGTATTAGCATCGATATCGCAATAGTCATTTTGTTATATTTAATTAGAATATTTAATTGTCTGGATTGACATTATTTAAGATGGTTATTGTCAATATTTTATTCCACTTTTTCTTCTTTGAGTAGGTCAGTACATGCAGGCGTTCAGAAACGAGCCTGATCATCCTCTTCACAGCCTGGCTATTGGACTCACGTTCTTCCACATGGCCTGTCAAAAGTTTGTCATGAAAAGACATTCGCTCACTGTGCAGGTACGGGGTCATGACAGATTTTCTTCTTTTATCTAAACTAGCTGCTTTTGGAAGCAAAGTTGCTGCTATTTTCACTTAAGCCAGCTTTCTGTCATGCACAAATGTAATCAAACAGACATATTTTTGCTGTAAAAATTGATTTATTCATTCATTTTCTTTTAGCTTAGTCCCTTATTTATCAGGGGTCACCACAGCGGAATTAACCGCCAACTATTCCAGCATATGTTTTACACAGCGGATGCCCTTCTAGCTGCAACCCAGTACTGGGAAACACCCATACAAACTCATATTCACACACACACTTGTCACTATGGCCACTATGACTTAGTTTATCCAATTCACCTATAGCCCATGTTTGGACTGTGGGGGAAACCGGAGCACCCGGAGGATAGCCACACCAACATGGAAAGAACATGCTAACTCCACACAGAAATGCCAACTTGCCCAGCCGGGACTCAAACCAGCAACCTTCTTGCTGTGACACGGCAATGCTAACCACTGAGCCAGAAGTAGAAGAAATAATAATAATAGCAATAATAATATAATAGTAGTCGTTGTATTTATTTTATTATTTTTTTATTTTATAATAAAATAAAATTGTATTAATTTTGCTTATTTTAATTTTTTTTAGTTTGTTAGTATTTTTATTGTTTTGTTTTATTGTTTTAGATTAAATTAGTATTATTGATTTAATGTATTAGTGTTAGTAGTATTTGTAGTAGTAGTAGTTGTCGTCATCGTAGTAGTCATCATCATAGTAATAGTAGTCTTTGTCATAGTAGTAGTCGTTCTCGTTGTAGTAGTAGTAATAGTAGACGTAGGCGTCGTCGTAGTAGTCATTATCATAGTAGTAGTAGTCGTTCTCGTAGTAGTAGTCGTAGGCGTCGTCGTAGTTGTCATTATCATAGTAGTCGTAATTGTTGTAGTAGTCGTCGTAGTCATAGTCTTCATCATAGTAGTTGTAGCAGTAGTTGTCGTCATAGTTGTAGTCGTTGTCATTGTAGTAGTCGTCATAGTAGTAGTAGTCGTATTAGTAATAGTTATCGTCGTAGTAGTAGTAGTCGTCATAGTCGTAATAGTAATAGTCATCGTCGTAGTAGTCGTCATCCTCGTAGTAGTAGTAGTCGTAATAGTAATAGTCGTAGTAGTAGTAGCAGTAGGAGTCATCGTCATAGTAGTCGTCCTCGTAGTAGTCGTCGTCATAGTAGTCATCGTAGTAGTCGTCATCATAGTAGTAATAGTAGTAATAGTCATAGTCAGAGTTGTAGAAGTAGTCATCATCGTAGTAGTAGTTGTCGTCATCGTAGTAGTAGTTGTCACCATCGTCATCGTAGTAGTAGTTGTCATCATTGTAGTAGTCGTCATCGTAGTAGTAATTGTCGTCATCGTAGTAGTAGTTGTCACCGTCGTCATCGTAGTAGTAGTTGTCATCATTGTAGTAGTAATTGTCGTAGTATAATTTATTTGATTATTTTTAAATTAATTTGTTGTTGTTATTATTATTATTATTATTATTATTTACTGCCAGAACATGTTGCAACAATGAGAATGTGTTGTGCAAATGTGCATAATGGTCTTAAAAACACTTTATGAACTGTTTTAAATTTAAGATTTGTAGTAATAACAATTAATCAATTTGCGTTTGCAGTCCTTCAGCTGTATCCTGCAACTATACATCCATATTTTATGTTATTAATAAATTGTATGTGTGTTTGCATATATGCTATATTCCACTTGTTCTCAGGGTTTCTCCTTCCTGTGGCGCTATGTGGATCTCCGAGGTCAGTGTCAGGAGTCTCTGTATAATCTTGGCCGGGCTTTGCATCAGCTCGGACTCACTCATTTAGCCATTCACTACTATGAGAAAGCCCTCACCTTCCCCCCACTCAAGCTGGAGGTAAGACGCTTTCACTTTAATATGCGGATGAGCCATCATGCATCCATAAATCATCACAGACCTCACAGATTATCAAACATAAGTCTCTATGTTATATCTGTGTTTATGTATGTCTTTATCCATGCTGTTTGAACTGCTGTGTGAAATGCAAATGATTTCTCTTGTGATCTGAAGGGGATTGATGATGATCAAGTGGACTTGAGAAGAGAGATTGCCTACAACTTATCCCTTATTTACCATTCCAGTGGTAATAAAGACATGGCCCGGCACATCATCTATACTTACTGTACTGTATGATGCAGTAGTACCATGTACTGTTGCTTCTGTAAATGTACAATCTTTTACTCTATTTTCTGTTCAATAAAATGTTATATTTATTATAATTATGCAGTGTTTTTTTGTTTCTTTGTGACGAATGAATTTTTAATATGTATATACTTTTTATTATTTAATATTTATATAGTAGTTATTAATATTAAACAGGTTAATAATGAACTAATCATATCATATACTGTAATCTAGGAGTTCACAAACTTTTCAGCCCGCGACCCCCAAAATAACAACGCCATTGACTCACAACCCCCACATTCCTTGCAGATGGTTATCAGTGATGGAAAGAGGACTGAAAAATCATACTGAAGTAAAAGTACCATTACTTGCGCAAAAATGTAGTGCAAGTAGAGTAAAAGTATCTGTAGTAAATATTAT
>CAIGQQ010038154.1:7108460-7121214 GCA_903798035.1 Danio albolineatus
ACTCCGCAGAAATAGCAAAAAATGTCCGCAGATTCCGTCTGGCCCTGATCATCACCAAGAAACTGAATGGAATGCTAGATTGATTACACAGGTTAAAAAAGTTAAAGAAACAACATCATTAGTTATTCTGAATATACTGGCTCCATTTTGCACATTTGCACCAGACACTTTCCTAATCACTCCATATCTCTATAAAAAAACTGTGTTTTTCACTCACTCGGGTGAGTGGGCTTGACAAACCACCTACAGAAACCACCACTTCTCTCCATATGCACCGGACACTTTATACTTAAACTCCATCTTACAAGGACTCAATAAGGAAACATTGTTTACTTGTAAATGGATCACATATCACGTAGCATTCATTCTTTCATTTTCCTTTGGCTTAGTCACTGATTTTGCCGCCCAAATTACGTATCACTACTTGCTTTTTACTTGTCTTGTAAATGTAAATGTATAGTCTGTCTTAGGTTACATGTATAGTTAAGTATTTATATTAAATGTAAAGATAGTAGTTAGTATAGTCAGATTACGATACAGTATTTTAGTTATATATAGGTTTAAAATAGCTCTTACGTTAAAGACAAAGATGCTCAACTTGAATTAACATCGATATGCCAGCCATGGTTAAAGCATAAATTGAAAAAAGAAGAGATCATTTGTGTCCATTTAAGGCTTTTAAAGCATGGTTTGAGTGTTGTCACCTCTTCCAGCACATTTAGACCGGTCCTCGTTTTCTGTTTGACAGCATGAGTGAACCTCTGCGCTTCAGCGTCTACAAACACACATGCTTCACAGGGAAGTAAACACACTTCACCTGTCAGCCCTCAGCCTCCCTGCTTCCAGTTTTCATTGATAGTGACATTTCCCAGGAAAGTTCCTCGCTGTCACACTTTTAAACAATGCAGCAGAGATGTGTGGGAGAGCGAGCGAGCGAACAGCACGGCGCTTACATAAGCAGCAGATCGCCCAGTGGGACCTTCTCAACTCCTGCTCAACACACACACTCGTACACACACTTCTGCAGCCACATTTACAGCCAAACATTCACCGGAAAGTTTAGACTCGTCTCTTACATTTACGTTTAGCAGACAATTGAGGAGGCATCCAGCAATTCAAGAAGAAGTGCTGATTATACTGAAAATTAGATTCTAAAGTTGGGGGTGGGGTGGAGGGGTTCTGTTTATTATTTTAAGAGAGAGAGAAGAGTGTTTCTACCAACCAGGCTCATTCTGCAAATGTACTCCTATACACATTTCTGGAGAGCGGTAAATACGTCCCAGGAGCTACATTTTTTTTGCAGTTTTTGTTTTCATGAATCCACCAGAAGCTACTATTGGCCCGTTTCCACTGAGTGCTACAGTACAGTACGGTACGGGTCGGTACGGGTCACCTTTATCAGGCTTGCATTTCCACTGCAAAAGGGTACTCTTTTGGTGGGCGTGGTGTACGACAGAAAGTTTGTCGACGTCATTTTCGCTCGAGGAAATGTGTACCGTAAAGCTTTATGGGTCGTTCACAAATCATATGAGAAGCACTTCTCACAAAACAGATGCTTTATTATACACATAATCACTGGTGTAAAAATGTCATTACTGACTGAGCATGATCTGATTATAACTGCAGATCAATGATGCGAAATAGCCTACGGTCCGCAATTATATCAAATAAATAAATAAATGCAGCATATATGAAGACATACAGCCCCACACAGTCTCCGATGTTACCAAATTACAGAAAAACTAGACACAGCAGACATTTATGCCTCATTTAGGTTCAAAAACAATACGAAATAGAGCCCCGTCTGTGCAAACCTCTCATCTGTATCTTTTATCTTCACCAGTACATGCAGCCTCTCCGTCATTATTCTCTCGTTAGAGAGTAACTCCGTCATTCCCAGTTTATAATAGTCCAGGTTAAGAAGTTTGTTATTTCAAACATTGACGCGCACGCGATCGCAAGCGACAAAGCGAAACCTCTCGCGCTTGCGCTTATGGGCTCGTAACACATAAGAATCTGCTCTTCTCTCGGCATGGTGGCTGTTCAAGACGACGACAAGGTTTGTTTAAGCTCGGGTCGACCATGGCTCGTTATTATATGCTGATATTATTTCGGAGCATTGTCTCTCGGCTGTGTATTAAACATGGCGGGTCCTTTGTTTTCATTCTGGCTTGTTGCGCAAGCAAATGACGTATCTCTGTAAGCCAATAGCGGTTAGCTGCGCGTCTAGCTCCGCCTTACGGCTCGCTTTGGTACGCTTGGGACCCTTTGCAAAGGGTGACTAAAAAGTGGTACGGTACAGTTCGGTTCGGTACACTTTTAGACAGTGGAAACGGCCTTAAAAGCGGACCGAACCGTACCGTACCGTACTGTACCACTCAGTGGAAACGGGCCATATGTTCACTTTTTGAGATCTTAAAATTATCTTGCGAGTGCCATTCGTGCCTGCTGTTCTCACGTAAATCCACCAGAGGCTACTGTCGACTGACTGACTGACTGACCCACCCTCCTCCTTCCCTAAACCCAACCAAGAGTGTTTTCAAAAGCACAGATTGACCCGATCACACTCTTCCCTAAACCCAACCAACAGTTTCAAAACGCAATTCAGAAAAAGAAAAGCCCTCGTCTGATTTTTACCACGTTTTCAGATTTTACCACATTCTCAGCCTGTTGCTTGTTTATTGTATTTTTTGGCTTTTGTTTTTGTCTTACCTGCTTTCTGGAACTGTTCTTCACCCGACTCGAACCTAGTCGCCGTGGTCAACTCCTCTCTGCATCTCAAGTCTGCCGACGTACATGGCAAGCCACTAGACAAACTGGTAACAGCAGGAAAGCAGTCCATACGGAGGTAATTGGTCAGCCGGGAAACGCAAAAAGGAATGGCATCATATCGCCCCGTAACGTTCGTTTTAAGACAAAATGCAGCCATACATACCTCAGGCTACATAATTCGCGATCTTCAGATATGTAAATAGGGCTACGCTTTCAGAATGAGCCTACGCTCCTTTCTACAGATGGTTTGTCAAGCCCACTCACCTGCGTGAGGCACACTTCATAAACGTACAATTGTTTATTTCTCTTTTTGTACTGATTGTAAGAATGTGCCTGGTGCAAATGTGCAAAACTGGTGCAAGTGTTGCTAAAGTATCAGAGAGATAAAAGAGTGTGTTTTCTACAGGTGGTATGTCAAGCCCACTCATCTGTGTGAAGCACACTCTTATGATCGCTAAGGCTGCATTTATTTGATCAAACTGTAATATTGTGTGAAGAATCTAAGAATATTAAGAATAATTTTGTGATAACTAATGGCTGGCTTATACTTCTGCATCGAGTGATCGACATGACCCATGTCGCCTACCTTGTGTGTAGCTGTGCATTTATACTTCTGCGCGCTGTTTGTATTGCTCTGCAATAACACTTCTGAAACGCTAGCTGACAGTAGTTTTATGTTCCTATGTGTCAAGTTTCTTCGCTGGTGTTTTTTTTTTTTTGAACGCTACCTTAATGTACAGTTAGATAAAACTCGCTCATTCAGAGGCGGGAACCGTCGAAGGTACAACAACTTTAATTATAAAGTAAACACCAAACAAAGGTTTCCATCTGGAGATCCTTCACGGGACTCGACACTTGTAAACACTCGCTCCATTGCGCTCGGCTCTCAGCACCGGCCACACTTATCGTCGCTACCTAGCTGACCAATCACAGAGCTTGCCATACACGCTTGCCATGTTGTGTAGTCAAATTTTTTTAAGAGGTGTGCTTCAGTGCAGCCATGGCGAGGGCTATGCGAATGCTTGAAGGCTGTGCCAGATCATATACGCATGCGCTTCATTCAGAAGTAATAATCAGCCTTAAGAATATCTAAGAATAATATTGACCATAATATAATATAATGTGAAGAATTTAAAATTTAAATTTAAATAGTTGCTTTCTGTTTAATTTTGTTTACTATGATGCGAGCTGAGTTTTCAGCATCATTACTCATCGTTTATCGTCTTCAGAAATAATTCATGGCATTTTCACACATGTAGATTATTTGCTTTGTTACGAAGTGATTTTGAGTTGTTATAATGTTTGAAGTGTTTTTTATTGTTAGATTTAAATATCTGCTTTCACTTTGTCCTCTCATTGGCTGGAGTGCAGCTGTTTGTGTTCCAGGGTTTCGCTCATTTTCAGTGGATAAACAATAGTGCATGCTTATTTTGGCTTTTTTGTATTTGTCTTTATATATTCTGTCATTGTGAGCACAAATCTGGTGCATCATCTAATATGGGACTATTTTTAGCAAGGTGCTGTGTGGCGGAGCTTAAACCTTTTTTTCCCCCAGTAAAATAAAGTATAAAATGAGTCTGAAAACCAACACGAATTCATGCCTTTGCAAACCTGCATGACTTCATTTGTTGCTTTTTATAATGTGTTGGTTTGATTTACAATTACAATGACAAAACTGGAACTTTTAAGCTTCAGAAATGACAGAAAAGCACAATATATATTAAGTTTCATATTAGAAATCTTGGGAAGTCTTGTGAAGCCATGCAATATGAAACATTTTAAGGCTGTTTAAAATCCTGCCAAACCTCACAGAATAACTTTACATTACATAATTAAGCTATATTTGTCCCAAGTTCAGACATTTCACTAACAATCATTCTCCGTGAACTTTTTTGTCAACTGCAACTTAGACCAGACAGTATGTGAATAGTCTTTTGTGAACAATAATAGATGCACTAAGGTTTCTCTCTACAGTACAATACAAATCTGCCATTATTATATTTATCCCTCTTGTAATTATGTTTTGCTTCTCATATTGAAACTGTTTACCTGCTATGTTTTACTTTTTTTTTTAATCTGCCATGATGTCTGGGACTTGGAATTGGTGGTTATAGCAATTAGAAAAGGGAGGGAGAGATGAAAATGTAATGTTCACCTTGTTATTCCTTCAATAAAAATATATTAAATAAATTTTTTAATTAAAAAAATCTACTGTAGAATATATTTATAATGTTCACATGACTTTTGTGCAACTTTTATGCTGTTTTTTACTATCTTTTTGTCATTCCCAGTTTCCATATACTTTAATTTCACCCCGAATGTTTAACAATCCTCTGCGGTCTACAGTAGAAAAGGCAGTCATTGATATTTGAAAAGACATGAAGATGACTTAATGAGGGCCATTTTTTGGCTGAACTGTTTCTTAGATCTCAGCACCAGTCAGAGTATACCTGTCTGTGAGCAATAGACCTCATTAAAGTGTGATGTTTGTGATCTGACGTCTTGCTTGTGTTCATACGCCATATATCTGATGTATGGTCTTCATTTTCTTTCTCTCTCTGTTCCTCTGCTGTAGTTATGTAACTTGCACCGCACCGTCTGATCTCCATCACACTTTCATACCCGAGCTTCAGCACTTTCTCTTCTGTTTCTTGCTCCATCTGCCTCTGTTTCTCTTCATCTCTCTGTAGTAATTGGATCCATATTAAACCATGGCACAGTGATTCATCATAATGCCTTCACAAACAAATTATAAATCATAAAATTAACAATTAAAACTTATTTTCATCATTTTTTCCCCTGATGTTTTTATTTTGTAACATTTAACTGATGAATTATATATTATATAGTCCATACACAATATGCAATCTATATACAATAAATAGAAATCTGATATGAATGCAAATTATATATATGACTAATAGATATATATCTAATAGTGCTCAAATACATGTTGATTTTACATATGTTGATATGTTTAGTTCGCCGATTTCACCCCTACTCCTTTGTTTGTGATGGTTTACTCCACTTTTATCGGACTGTTTTAAGTTATACTACGAGATCCGAAACTGAACGAAAGAAAGAAGGAGCAACACCGTTTTTTTTGACCAGGGTTTATTGTTATAGCTACTATTGTTATTGTTTATTGTTATGGCTATTGTTTAGTAAACATCTTCAATTGGCATGAATCCCGAATGCAATTACTCGACTGATTTGTGTTCTGATAGTACAGTATTTACTTCGTAACATGGTATTGAGGCCTACAGTCGTAGTGAGTAGTGAGATTTTGGCAGTGTTTTTGTGTTTGGTTGTTGTCCAGGACGTGCTGAGGTAAGCTGAACAGACCACATCGCTCTGTGTTTCACACCCTTTTGGAGACCTGCACCGACTACTCGAGCAGAAAGAGCTAACTTAGGCGCCTCCAGGGAGACTCATGCTTATCTACACTTTTAGAAAGCAGGGCCGACTGTGGGAGAGATAAAGAGACGGAAATGGGAGGAGAAATGTGGAATAAGAAAGGTTTACAAAAGGATTACAGCGTGATTCTCCTGGGGTATCACTGTTTTTTTCTTTCTTTTTTTTTCTCTGGTTAGGTTTGAATTAATAAATATGATAAAATATTTACAATTTTTAATGTCTTATGCACAATAAGTTCAATTTATTTATTCATAAATACTTTGAAAACAGAAATATTAGGGAAAATATAATTTAAAAAAATGTGTTAAGAAATCAATATAAAATATAATATTATAGTTTAAAATAACAGCTTTCTAGGGCGTCACGGACGCGCAGTGGGTAGCACGATCACCTCCCAGCATGGTTCGAGCCCCAGCTGGGTCAGTTGGCATTTCTGTGTGGAGTTTGCATTTTCTCCCCGTGTTCGCGTGGGTTTCCTCTGGGTGCTCCGGTTTCCCCAAAAAACTTGCGCTATAGGTGAATTGAAAGGGTATCTGCTGCGTAAAACATATGCTGAATAAATTGGCGGTTCATTCCGCGGTGGTGACCCCTGATTATTAAAGGCACCATGCCAAAAAGAAAATGAATGAATGAATAAATGAACTGCTTTCTAATTTAATATATTAATTCATTAATTTTCCTTCAGCTTAATTCTGAAGGATTTAGTTATTTATGAGGGGCCGCCACCGTGGAATGAACCGGCAACTATTCCAGCATATGTTTTATGCAGCGGATGCCCTTCCAGCCACAACCCAGTACTGGGAAACACCCATACACTCTTGCATTCACACACACACTACGACCAATTTTGTTAATCCAATTCACCTATAGCCCTAGTGTTTGGGGGAAACCGGAGCACACAGAGGAAATTCGTGTGAACGCAGGGAGAATATGCAACCAGAAGCACCAACTGACCCAGCCGGGACTCAAACCAGCAACCTTCATGCTGTGAGGCGACAGTGCTAACAACTAAGCCACCGTGTTGCCATTGAATAGATGAAAAATTGCTGATTAAGTGTTTAATAAAAATGTTTTCTTATTATCATCAATGTTAGAAATGTTTATTTTTAAGATTCTGTTTATTGAATGTATTACTTGTGGCCAATTGAATTCATTCTTGCCGAATAAAAGCATTTATTTCTGCTCCTAAACTTTGGAAAAGTTCCATAGAGTTTTTAATGCTAATATAATAAAGACAGCATCTGAACTGATGACCAATTTAACTGACGGACACTGATATAATCCAATTAAATGGTTTCTTCAAGCTGGTCTATCTCCAGATGGTTAGAAATCACCCAGTTAGTCAACTCTGATGATAATAATACTGCAGTAAACATTCACTACTCGAGTTCTTATTCCCCTTAGAAGCTGAAAACAGTCTGTAAATTGTATTAATGTGAAACCGATAAATCTGGTTTCCAATAAATGAGTCTGTTTCTCTACTCGTTTACTCATGTCCCTTTTCCTCTGTTCTTTTAGGTAAATTTATCCTCCATTTACATCCGCCGGTAACCACTGACCAAACCTCAATGTGGATTCTCACCATCTCAACTCATCTCCTGGACCCAAAGACAAAGCGGAGATTGGGTTCCTCATCCAGTTCCAATTACACTTCTGGCTACTACATAAGGACAGTAGCAATCCAGCGTGCATTAAACAAAAGGAAGTAGTAATGCCCATAGCAGATCATTTGGATAGCTACTCTTATGAAACTGTTTTTGTATTCAGCTAATTTTTGCATTTCAGTGCTTTTATTCCTCTGAGACTCTTGAGTGTGGACCTTTGAGAGTACTGAGGATTCTGTTTTCATTTTCTTTTCTGGATTAGATGGATATTTGATTCCTCAGTGGCATAAACGCAAGGATATTTCAGAAGTGGGTTGTATAATCGTCTTATTAGATGCCAATCCCTACTTACCTAGGATTTGGAGAAGGAGAAAACCTCGGCAGCTTGTGCTGTGAGCGGGTTTGTTGACCTGTTAGGCCTGAACCCCAATCTTAACCTTATTTTAGGGCCATTTGGCATGCAGCATCCACCTCTGCTTTTCCGCAAAGATTTGTAAATGAACTTTTGGGTGATGTTGCTGGCATTAGATGCTCTTTGATTTAAGTTGTGAAAGCTCAGCAAACCCTCTCATCTTCACGATTAGCTGTTTGATATTCCTTGATGTCCAAGATTGTTAATAATGTTGGAAGTCAAATATTTATATTCATGTTAGATGCCACCAGCATTTGCAGAAAGCTTATTGAAAGAGGAAACCTCGAACCACTGAGGAAATTGACCCAATGAATCCAAATCTCAACAATGTTTTAAGACCATTTCCCACCCAAGATCAACCTCTTCATGATCTCCACCATTCATCAAATACTTTTGAGATATCTGATATATATGCTAGCCGTTTTAGATGCCACCAGGACTTCCAGAAAGCTTAATGAAGGAATCTTCCAACCACTAAGGACTGTTGGAATGACCCTGGAATTAAATAAGCGCGTCATGACTTCAACCATTCCTCATAGACCTATGCAAATAATCTCCTGAGAGATCATATTGGGATAATTGACTTTTGGAAGCCCAGCCAAATCTCGGGCTTCTGGATTGGTTGTTCTAAAGACACTTTGATGTAGTAAACTAAGATTGTGAGGAATTTTGGAAATCAGATACTGATCGTCTACAATGCCACCACCACTGCTAGGGAACTGAAGGAAGGAGGCAACTTGCACCAACTAGGGCTTGTTAGGGCGTCTAGGGTCGTATTCCCCTCCCCTTTTTTTCCATTTGGCCCCCCATTTCTTCTCTCCATCTCATCTCGACCCTCTACCTTTTGCCCCTCACTGGCCACAGCAATTTTCTGTAAACCAATCGTTAAAAAAAAAAAAAAGCCTAGCTCCACCTCTTTTGTACCAAAGTGTTGTGCTAGGTACCCTTATGAAAGGGTTAGGTTTATTTTGGTACATCTGACAGTGGACTAATCCCCATTAGTAAAATTAGTTACTGTACAAAGACAGTAACTTGAGCCCATGTTCATTTATTTTCTTCTGGATTGGATGGTTTCTTAAGATATATTGATGTAGTAAACTGAGGAATTTTGGAAGTCAAATACTCATCATCTTAAATGCCACCACCACTTCTAGGGAACTGAAGGAAGAAGGCAACTTACTCCAACTAGGGCTTGTTAGGGCGACTTGTGCCAAATCCTCTCCCCCTTTTTTGGCAATTTGGCACCCATTTCTTCTCTCCATCTTATCTCAACCTCCACCATTCGCCCCTCGCTGGCCACGGCAGTCCTCCCTCCCCGCTCCCGCCCCCACCCTGCCCCTCCACACCACCCTACCCCTTCCCCCCACCACACCCCCCATCCCTCAACCCAGGTCACTATGGCCACCGGCACCACCACCACTGCCCGTGAGCATCTCCTGGTGGTGCGGAGGCGCAGCCCACACATGCGCTACACCTTGAGCCCAGAAAACCTCCGCAGCCTTTCAGCGCAGGGTGGATCTGGAGTGGGGAGCTCTAGAGGTGGAGCGTCTGAACCGATGGGCCTGCAGCGGGCTAACAGCGACACTGATCTAGTGACATCAGACAGCCGTTCCTCCTTAACGGCATCTACGTACCAGTTCACACTCGGGCGAGGGCAAAACCTGGTCATCTCTTGGGACATCAAGGAGGAGGTGGATGCCACTGACTGGATTGGGCTCTACCATATCGGTAAGTTGTTTTGGGGTTATTATTGGAAAGTTATTATTGGATGTTTTGGAATGTTGGGAAAGTCTCTAATGTTATTAATTGTAAAAAATCCAACTAGTGAAATGTTGGCTTAATGAGTATTTGTTAGTTAGCCGGACAAAAGAAACAAGACAAGGCAGTCTAGACTAGTAAAAGTAAGTTTTTTGAACAGTTGTTGGGTCATCTGAGGTATGATAGTTGAAACTACTTAAAAATGCACAAGTTCACATTAACGTAAGTTGGTCAGAAAGTTTCCACATGCGTTCTCTTCAGTTTCAGGAGTTGGCACATGTGTGATGTGTGAAACAAACAGGCGTTTCTTTTTAATAGTAATATGTACAGCATTACTACACTGTAAACAATAAAAATTTGGCACAACATGAAATTGTAAGGCAAATTGCTGCACAGCTCCTTTGAGTTGACTCAACTTTTACCCCAAGTGCACTTGACCCAGTTAAAGTTGAGTCAACTTAAAGGGCCATAAAACCCCCGTCTCAGCGGTTTGGAAAAGCTCAGGAAACTGTGTGTCCAGCTCGGTTTGGTGGGAGTGTCAGGGGAGGGGAAAAAGGGAAGGTTTTGCATAAAAATGGGAGTTTCCATTTGGGCACGCGCTGATTTTCAAACAAGCAAAACAAACACAGACGCAGGAGAGAAAGACAGTGACTGTTTACATGGACATCGGTAATCAAATTATTTGCCAAATTCTTAATTTGTCAACTTTATCTGCAGTTTGGCACTTTCACTTTTATCCAGGAACATTTCCTGCATGTCCCCCTGTGACAAACCACATGTGAGAAACTACTAAGAGTGCGGTTTTAATGGAGCGTTTGATACCGCGCGGCGTAAGGGAGAAATAAAAAACCCTCATTTCTCGGTAACTTAGATGCACCCAGGAGGTAGCATCAGAAAGCCGTGTGTGTACAGACTATCCTGTCACAAAATGCGGCGAAAATTCTACACGACAGTAATAGTTTACAGCATCTACAGCGGATCTTTCAGTCTATAATATTGTACAGATATTAACGTACTGTAAACTCAGTAACAGTTAATCATTTTGACTAAGGTCTGTCTTTAAACACTTAAACAGTACTGCTGACATTACGAACTAACTTCACCATCTGAATAAACAAACAAAGACCCCTGATCGCTTTCTTACCAAATCTGTAGAGACAGGGCAATCAACATGAACTGGAGCTGTGTATTTTTTAAAAGGAGACGAGCGGCAAATCCGGATTTCACCATTTCCAGATGTTAAAAGCTCTCGAGTGAAACAAAAAAGTTCCTTACAAACGCATTTCTGCTGCATGTCGCGTGAGTCCAGCTGCGCTCTCATAGCGGGGAAATGAAAACAAAACCTTCGTTGCAGCACATAAACAGAACACTGACGACCTGTGTCTCCAAACAATTCTTCTTCTTCCACTTGTTTTGGCAACACAATGTGGCGTCTCTCTGCCGTCTAAACACTGCAACAGGTACAAACAATCTTCAAAGCTATCGTGCATATTAATGAAGTTGCACCGCATACACAACAGAGCGCGCTGATTGGGTTGAACCAAGTCTATCTCATGAATTAATGCCGCACACTCAGAGACGTCATGATGCACTCGCAGGGACAGACGTCCACTCTCCACGCTGGAATACACGCAAGGATCTCATCGGCGTGATGCAGCCTCAAAAATTCGTTTCAAACCGGAAGAACGAATTTGCTCAAAATAACGCAAAAACAACCAATTTTCACTCTTTAGCGAAATATATGTGTCCTAATAGTGTTTATAGTAGCGCGGGACACATATATGACTGTCAGCTCAAAAAATGTGTTCTGGTGTTTTGTGACCCTTTAAAAAGCTCTGCAGCAAGTTGTCTTACAATTTTAGGTTGAGTCAACTTTTACAGTGCCAGATTCTATTGGATAACAGCTCATAAAGGAATTCAAGATATTGAAATAGCAGACAAACTAGCAACATAAGCTTTAAATCTTAATGAAAATATTTATTTCCCTTGGAAAGGATGAAGGAAGAGCACTAAAAAGCCACGTTGATAAGTTAATTTGGTATTCAGACAATGTGGATGTGTATTTGCTAATGGCTTTTCCTGTGTTGTCGTTCCCCTGGCTTATTGCATGCTGAAGTGTCAATTATCTTTAAACCAATCAGCGTTTAAAAAAGCAAGCTTAGCTCCACCCTTTTGGTACCAAACTGTTGTGCTAGGTAAAGGGTTAGGGTTCGCTGTGTTGGCACTTCTGAGATAAATGCATACCTTATTGTATTGTGCCAAATCGTGTCACCATTAGTAAAATTAAGTACTATGCCAAGACAGTAACTTGAGCCCATTTTCATTTAATATGTTTTTAAGGTCAATTAATGCTGTGTCATACTTTTTTCTGCTGATCATAGGAAGATTGATTGGATGATTCATTCGAACAGTTATTTGTCATTTCTGCTCAGTATTTATTTTGGTTTGTCTGGTTTAAGGTCAGATTGTTTAAAACTTAGTTTGAGAGGTAGTTAGGGTTTGAAAAGAGCTGAGTTGGAGAAGGCCATTTCTGGTCTGAAAGATGCTGGTAACAGATGATTGTCTTGTTTGCTGCTCCACTGAGCCGAATATTATTGGCTCTGACCCAGACGATAATGGTGTGAACAAAATCTCATGTCAATATATATAATATTAAAGTTATTTTGAAATAATCTCCAATTTATTTAACAAATCTTTTTTTATTTTATTTTATTTTATTTTTATTTTATTTTTAATTTAATTTAATTTTATTTTATTTTATTTTATTTTATTTTATTTTATTTTATTTTAT
>CAIGQQ010038154.1:7132795-7149795 GCA_903798035.1 Danio albolineatus
ATACCTAATATGACTTCATGTTGCATTTGAACCACTATGACATCATATTGTCATTATTATGGTGTAATATCTGTTATGACATCCTAATGCCATTTTGACCCATTACACATGACCCATTAGACCCATTATAATGCCATAACACTTATAATGACCTAATAATACCCATTATTGCACTAACATAGAATTCATTTGATGTGTGCGCGTACTTTTCATTTTACACACCTTGACTGATGCACCTATGCAGCATGTATGATCATCACGCCTCACAGTTTCACATCACCTTTGCCTGCGTTGATTTCTAGTCCATCCTGCGGCTGTGATTCTGCAGTCTTCATTATCAGGCGCTCGCTGGAGTTTGACTGAACTCCACAGAGACGTATCATGTTCACAGGCATGCTGGGAACGCACAGGAAGTGGAGTGTGCTGGCTCTTTGATATGCTGAGCGCCTGCCCAACGCTAACAGCTCGTGCAAAGGCCACATTCCGCTCTCTGTGACACCAGCTGAACTTTAACCCATAGAGTTAACAGACCCATTTAAAAACACAGCAACTGAGCTTATTTTCGAACACGTCAGATCATGTGACTGTTATGCATATCTATGATTCCCCGGGCATATAGAGGCATATAACATAACTAAAGCTTTGGGAATGGAGGATATTTTACGAAATAGTTCAAAACTTTTCTGTATTGATTAAATTATTTGTGTTATTATTGACCTTATTCTTACTTTTAATACTTCGCTCTTCCGCATTTTGTCATCCAACTTCGGGTACGCTGACACAGTACATCAGATGGCTGTTTCGGAAAGTCATTACATAGTGTATAGTTAGCTGTCATTTTAGAGAAATGGCATATAATGCTAGTTCAGTAAATGTTTTGAACTGGGAGTACGGTGAAACCTCCCTGCAACCATCAGACGGTCTCATATTGCCCCATCCATCGTTACCGTTAATGTGGGTAGACGATATGAGCTAGAGGTAACTTACGGGGATATTTTTAATCACTTTGTCCTGTCACAAGGAGTTGATGGAGCGTTTATGAAGACTTATAAAAGTACCGAGGCCTGCCAATATTTACACAGTGGGAAAGTTGGTCGTGTTCTATTACACAGTGAGGGGGATTTCGTCTTTTTAAAAGCAAATGTGCACCAGCCAGTCAAGCAGTCCATGCCACTCAGCCTGGGGCTACTTAGGAAGCAGGGATCAGTGGAGACTACAGGATGTTGGTTTAGGAAGGTCCTGTAGCCACGCAGCCTTTATATTATAAAGTAAAAGTTTGAGTTTCCTTTTATTTGTCATTCAAACCATCACAATGAATTGTAATGCAGAACGAAATTACGTTGCATCAGTTTCTGTCAGGGTTCTGCCACTCCTGTCTAGTTAATTCCTGTTTTTTGTGGCAGAGTCCGGACACTAGCTCTGTCTATTCATATGTGGTGTCATTGTGTCTCTGTATGAGCGGCAGTTGTGGGCGCGCTGGGACCTTGCGCGCTCCAGCGTGATGCGGGTGCGCGGGGCCTGGGCGTGTTCGCGATTGCGCATTCTTGTCCTTGTGATTTGTTTGTATGCGGCGTGCGTTTCATTTCCCAGCGCCTTTAAGTCTAGTCGGGTTCTGTTTCGGGTCGCGCTGGGTTGAAACATGCACGCTGCGTGTGTGAGCGCACGGTAGGATGTTTTCATTTTATCGTGCGCTTGTGTCTCGCGTTCAGTCCTCTGTTGTTGTGTTTAGCACGTGGTGTGTGTGTTTACACACACACACCGCGTGCTTGTGTTGTCATGTGAGCACAAAGTTAATGAGTTCTCTCATTGGCTGTGTGTTCTAGTCTTTATGTGAGTGCGTGGCTTTTGTTGTCATGCACTCTCCTGTCTATTGTCTAGCCCCACCCTCCTTGTTAACCCATTATTAGTCTATTATGTTCACCTGTTTGTTTGTTAATCATGTATGCTTTAAATTCTCCTCATGTCTGCTGTCCTCTGCCAGTTCGTCGTCGATATTCCTCCTGTCTAGTCATGTCCAGCCCTGTCCAGCCCTGCTCTATCCCTACCAGCCCAGTCAAGTTTGTTTTTTGATTGTTTATTTGTTTTGTTAATGTTTTCCCCCTCGGGGTTGTTTGTTTTGCCTTTTTTCTTTATTTTTTATTATAAATAAATACCCTATTGCTGCAATTGAGTCCTCGCTCTCCTTTTCCCCAACCCCAACCTTGACAAGTTTCAACAGAAACATCACTATACAAACACTATAAAATCCTAACTTAATAAATAAGCTATATAATTTTATAAAAATATAAAAATAAAGTTATATAAAATATAACCCAATTAAAAAATATCTGAAGGGAATAACCTAATACTTAAATACCTATTTCTCTATTTGTTGTAATAGTTGTTATAGTAACATGCTAGTTTATGCTAGTTTAACTATTTATTTATTTATTATTACATACTAGCGATCAATAGTATTTAAGATACGGTATTTGTCTTGATAATTATAAGGCAAGTAAATATATAAATAAACAGTAATATCTTGTAAGGTCTATGTTAACATAAGTAAGCCATAAATGTAAACAGTATGCTAACGTATTTGTGTAATAATACACAGCTGCTGACTCGGGTACCATCAGGTATTGATCCTTATTCTTCAATGCAGAAGTGCGCTTTTTGCGATTGCTTTAGAACTTCCGATTCAGTCGCCTATGGGAAAAATGACTAGGAGTAATAAACAGCAGAAAACGGTCAAACTACTCGCTCTACAAACAAGTTTTTGCAAGACTACACAGACAAAATAAAATAATATAATAAGAAAACATCAGTTTGCAACATCAAGCAGCAGAACGAGCTGTTTTTAACGTCTAAAAATGAATAAAAGTGAATGAGACCGGAAGTCTCGAGACAAAAAGACTCAAATGCCTGCGCCCGCTCATACGCGGGGAATAAGGTCAATATGACTTTGTGTAGTTTGTATTGATGCAGAACACATAAACACAAAAAATTACCGCATGAATTATTCACAAAGGAGTAATTGACCCAAAGATTGCATTTTCCTCACTATTTACTCTCTAAGTGTTTTCAAAGCTTTAGGAGTTGCTTCATTCTGTTGAACACAAAAGGAGATACTTTGAAGAAAGTGGAAAACCTGTAACCATTGACTTCTGTAGTAGAGAAAGCAAATACTATGGAAGTCAATGGTTACAGCATTATCCAGACATTCTTTCAAGAGTTCACACTTAGCTGATGATTGATTCTAAAGCTTGTTTGGCATGCTGTCCCGGGAGAGAGCCCTGAGCTCATAAGATCCTCGAGCCCGGGGCTCCCTCCCGTTTGCAAGGCGAGAGGAGAGTTTGAGCTCAGGTAGATCTCGAGAACTCCCCTGCTGTAGTAGCTAATGAACAGATAGTGACTGGTCTTAAGAGATAACTACTTACTAGCAGCATGTCTATGGTGATGATTTGGATTAGTCAGTTAACTTAAGTTGCATGTTTTTGGATGGTGGGAGGAAACCGGGGAACCCGGAGGAAACCCACGTGAGCACGGGGAGAAAGTGTAAACTCCACACAGAAACGTCGGCTGGCTTGGTAAGGACTAGAACCAGTAAAAGTTCTTGCTGTGAGACAACAGTGCTAACCACTGGGCCACCGTGCCACCCATCTAGGAAAGGAGGAGGAGTAGGGGTGGAAGGAGGGATTCTTCAAAATGAAGATGGCTGTGATATGGAACTTAGGGTATTTATTGTGGCTTAAGAATTGTCTGATTGGTGAATCATAAATTGAATAATGCAGGACCAGCTGCAAGCAATCATCTGCACGTGATCCTCTCGAAATGAGTTTATAGATAAACATCATTTAATGTTTAACAAAAGAAAGAAACTGGTTTGGAGTGGCTCGAGGCAGAGTAAATAGTGAGTAAATGTACATTTTTGGGTGAACTATCCCTTTAAATATGCATTTTTAAATGTGTATTTTAGGAT
This sequence comes from Danio albolineatus, assembly GCA_903798035.1. Lineage (NCBI taxonomy): Eukaryota > Metazoa > Chordata > Actinopteri > Cypriniformes > Danionidae > Danio > Danio albolineatus. The sequence continues at coordinate 7,136,757 of CAIGQQ010038154.1, forward strand.
GTGAATCTCACCATTATGAAGTCATCACGTTGGTGCTCTCCTGCTAAATGAGAGTCTATGATCATAAATCAGGCACTGCCACGTTAATGAGCAAGGACCTCATAATGTGACTGAATTATGCATAACCATGATCCTGCACAATGACTCTTGCCTCAAAATCTCTCCTGCTAATATTGAACCCGATATAACCACAGCTTTGACTATAATGTAGCTGTAGTAAAATATATTTAGTTGAATAAATATGTTGCACGAATATGTTATATTTATGAATATATCTTTATTTTGCTTGTATGTGCATGTGTTTATTCATGAATATTTATTTTATATTAATGTGGTGGATAATGCCAGATGTCTTTTAATCAATTCTGTTGAGTATTGCTGCAAATATTCATTATAAAGCATCTCGTTCAAATCTTCTTGTTGCCAGGTTCTTTGTCCTGATGTGTAATAGTGTGTTATGGTGTTCTCTACAGGTCGGAGCAGAGGGGCAGGTGGATGGACAGTCTGTCACTGAACACTGCAGGAAATTGGTCAGCTTTACTTTATCAGGTAAGAAGTTTTTTTTTTTTTACCGCACTTACACTGATCCAAGCAAATCCCATCTTTATTCAATTCAGTTCAATTCATCTTTATTTGTACAGCGCTTTTACAATGGATTGTGTCAATAGATTTTTACAATAGATTGTGTCAAAGCAGCTTCACATGGATTATAAAAAATTGAAACAGTGTCTGTTTATGAAGCTGATTTCTATTATATATGATTATAAAATCCCTGATTTTAAACTTATTCAACAATTAAATTGATTTTACCATTAATGAAGAAGGTAAAGCTGCTTTTGTAGACAACTTGAGATGAACCATTTCATTTATAAAAAAGCTTATATGTATTTATTTATTCAGTTTATTAATAGTAACAAAAATTAAAGTTTGTGCCACAGTAATACAGTCAATTGTCTTAAAGGGCCAGTTCCCTAAAAATACATAAATATACATTTTATGCAATTGAACAGAGAAAAGATGTAAAATCAAAATCTAAAATAAGACAAAAGGGCTGTGTTGTGATATTGACAAAATCGATTCCTCAGTATTTTTCTAATGCTAATTAAGCAATACTTTACTCAGCATGTTTTGTGCTAATGCTTTGGTGAATTTAGGCCTTTCATAATATATATGACACTAAAGCTGCATCTGAAAACGCATACTTCCATACTATATAGTATTCTTAAAACAGTATGCGAGCCGAGTAGTATGTCCGAATTCATATAAGTAGTATGCAAGAAGGACCTGGATGAACTACTGCTTCTGGTGAGATTCTGAGCTGTTCATCCGATGGACGCTACGCTATGCCGTAATGCACCGTGAGAGAATTCATGAAGGGACACAACTGACGCTGGTGGGTCACATGATCATGACAAAACTGATGTAGTTTGTCTGAGTTCCATTCATACTGCTCATATTCATACTATATTGACTTGTTTTTGTGATTGTTTTAGAACTTCCAGTTGCCTATGGGAGAAATGACTAGGAATAATAAATGGCAAAAACGCAAGTGTTTACATGACTATACAGACAAAGTAGAATAATATCATAAGAAAACATCAGTTTGCAACATCAAGCAGCAAATAACGGGCTGTTTTTATCGTCTAAAAATGAATGAAAGTGAATGAGACCGGAAGTCTCGAGCCAAAAAGATCCAAATGGTTGCGTCTGCTCGTACACGGAGAATAAGGTGTCTTAACAGTAATAACAGTCGAGTAGTAAATTCAAATTCAAATGTAATACCTACTGAGTAGTAGGCGATTTAGGATGCAGCTTAAGACCACCAGTGTATGGTGGAGTGATTCACTGAGTCATTCATTCAAACAATTCATTTAATTTAGATTCGAAGCATGTGATTCATCACAGAATATTTGATTCTGTAAAAACAGAATTAATCAGAAATTATACACTCGGTATTAACTTTTCTGTTGAACTGTGGTATAAACTGAAATACACAGTAAATGCTTTTAAATTCTTAAGATTCGCTTTTTTTGTTGTCGTTTTGCAAAGTTAGTGTCAACTTGCACATCAATAAAACAGCATTTACCATATTACCATAAACAAAACACCCTTATTTAGAAACGTTTTTATTTACCCGCATTTATTCTCTTACATTCATCATTAAAGTAATACAAATTTTGGAATATCATTCAAAATTAAATTGTATTTTTTTAATGTAATTGATATCACTCATTAATTTCATCCTTAAACCCAAAATAACCTGCATGATGTGTGTGTAGTCTTAATTAAATCTCTCCTATATAAATCTGCCCTCTTGTGGTCATGTTCTGCTAATGCACGCAGTTAAATATAGCCCGATAGATAGCCTTTACGATGCTAGTTCACTGTGTGTGTGCATTTATTGCAGATATCAGGGCTCAGGGTCTGAAGAAGGGTATGTTTTTTAATCCGGACCCGTATCTAAAAATGAGCATCCAACCAGGCAAGAGGAACGGCTTCCCGACGTTCAGCCACCACGGCCAGGAGAGACGAACTTCCATCATATCTAACACCACCAACCCTGTGTGGCACGGAGAGGTAATTGATATTCACTCATGATCCTGGGACGGTTAATGAGGTGTGTTGTTTGTGCTCTGTGTGTCAGAGCTTCACCTCTGCTCTCAATATCCACTGTGAATAACTCTGAAGTTAATGAGATGTGACCAAATAGGGGTGACTCTGAAACTAGACGCTCTTTAAGTGAGTGCGCTGTACCCTTGAGCAAGGCTTAACCTCAGAAATTAGTGACCCTTTTCACATTCATGGCGCTCTCGGATGTGGAAGTCATCATATTTGAGTAAACTTCTGTCAGACTCTCAGCTCACCGTCCTAAATTAGCAACAGAAATTGAGACCTATCAGACCAGGCATGTCTTTTCTGCTCTTCTATTGTCCCATTTTATTAAAGAAACACTCCACGCTAGTTTTACTGTAGAGGTTATCCAATTTTTAATCCATTCAGCCAATCACTAGGTCTGGTGGGAGCACTTTTAGCTTAGCTTAGCATAAATCATTGAATCAGATTAGACCGTTAGCATCTTCCTAAAAAAAAAATAATTTTTTTGATCATTTAAAACTTGACACTTCTGTAATTAAGGGTCCCATGAACGTTTTTTCAGGTGTTACTATCAGTAATGTTAGTTTATAGGATGTCTATGAACTAATGCACACCAAAACAGTAATAAAATTAGCATTAAGATGATATACAATAAAACTACATATACAAAAATGTAAAGCTAGCCACTTTCGCCTAAATGGATCAACGGTTTTTCACCTCATACTTCAGTTTCTCATTATATCTTGACCAATCAAATGCTCTCTAGTATTTAACATGCCCTGCCCCCTTCTAGACGCTTCTTATTTGCTTTTCATTTGATGCATTTGAGTTCAACCACTCTCACTGGCAGAGTGGTGATAACAAAATACTGTTGGCTGTTTTATAAAGGGGAGGAGCTACACTGTCCCATCCTCTCTTTATGTTTTGGTTGAGATTACGTCAGACATTGACAAATTCATATTTCAAAGCACCTTATGTGACCTTTAAGACAGAGGGAAAGTGAAAAGTTGCTAATTTCTAGGTCGATATAGCCAGGAACTATATTTTCAGTGCAAAAATCAAGAATTCAAGCTATAAAAAGGAAAATGATCGAAACGCTTTATTGAAATTTTTGACCGAGATGCTAATGGTCTAATCTGATTCAATGTTTTATGCTAGGCTAAGCTAAAAGGACTCCTGTCAGACTGAGATCAGCTGAGTGGATCCAAAAATCGTTAAACTCATCTGTTTAACTTTAGGTGCAAAAGCTGAGTCTACAAATAATGCTCAAAAGGATCACGCTCAAAAAAATGTTTTCAAAGAGTTTTGCTAATTTTCCTATAAAACCTGACACTTCTGTAATTAAGACAGACCCAAAGTGAAAAGTTGCAAATTTCTAAGTCGATATAGCCAGGAACTATACTCTCATTCCAGTGCAATATTCAATGAGTCAAGCTTTAAATAGGACAATGATCGTAACTCTTTTTTTTTTGAGCGAGATGCTAATGGTCTAATCCGATTTGATGATTTATGCTAAGCTAAGCTAAAGTGCTTCTGTCAGACTCGGAAATTGGCTGAATGGATTCAAAAATAGTAAAACCCAACTGTTTAACTCTAGTTGCAAACTCAGAGTCTTCAAAAAATGTTTTCAAAGAGTTTTGATAATTTTCCTATAAAACCTGACACTTCGGTAATTAAGACAGTCACAAAGTAAAAAGTTGCACATTTTTAGGTTGATATAGCCAGGAACTATATTCCAGTGCAATAATCAAGGAGTCAAGCTTTAAATAGGAAAATGATCAAAACTTTTTTTGAATTTTTTTACCTAGATGCTAATGGTCTAATCCGATTCAATGATTTATGCTAAGCTAAGCTAAAAGTGCTTCTGTCATACCCAGAAATTGGCTGAATGGATTTAAAAATAGTAAAACTCAACTGTTTAACTCTAGGTGCAAACTCTGAGTCTACAAATAATGCTCAAAAATCTCTCAAAAAAATGTGTACAAAGAATTTTGATAATTTTCCCATAAAACTTGACACTTCTGTAATTAAGCTGCTAACTTCTAGGTCGATATAGCCAGGAACTATACTCTCATTCCAGTACAATAATAAAACAGTCTAGCTTTAAATAAGAAAATGATCGAAACTGTTTTTTGAATTTTTTTACCGAGATGCTAATGGTCCAATCCGATTCAATGATTTATGCTAAGCTAAGCTAAGCTAAAAGTGCTTCTGTCACACCCAGAAATTGGCTGAATGGGTTCAAAAATAGTAAAACTCAACTGTTTAACTCTAGGTGCAAACTCTGAGTCTTCAAAAAATGTTTTCAAATTTTCCTATAAAACCTGACACTTCTGTAATTAAGACAGTCACAAAGTGAAAAGTTGCACATTATTAGGTCGATATAGCCAGGAACTATACTCTCATTCCAGGGCAATAATCAAGGATTCAAGTAGGAAAATTATCTCAGTTTTTTTATATTTTAAATTTTTGAGCAAGATGCTAATGGTCTAATCCGATTCAATGATTTATGCTAAGCTAAAAGTGCTCCTGTCAAATGGTAAAACTCAACTGTTTGACTCTAAGTGAACTGTAAAAAGCCTATTCACCAAAAAAGTGGAGTGTTGCTTTAGGTTTGAGTGAATTGTAGCCTCAGGTTTTTGTTATGAGCTGGCAGGAGTGTCACATAAGATTGCATGTTTCATTTCTTCCCTGCATAGAAGCATAACTATATTTCACTAATGCCTATTTTCGTTTTTCCTTTTGCAGAAGTACACTTTTGTTGCACTCATGACGGACGTTTTGGAAATCGAGGTCAAGGACAAATTTGCAAAAAGTCGCCCGATCATCAAACGCTTTTTAGGTCAGCTGATAATCCCGGTGCAGAGACTGCTGGAGAGACACACAGCCGGGTCAGTATTCGCTATTAAATATGTATCTGCAAGCATCTATTATGTATGAGATTCCATTAACGAAAGAGTTATAACCTCCTCCAGGTACCCTGAAGTCTATTTCTTTCCAATGAAGTAAATACTTTTGTAAAAATAAAAGCATCAACAAAATAAGACTACATTTTTTATTTTATTTTCACATATTGTATTTAATCATATTTTGTGTAATCAAGAACGTATCTAAACAGTTGTGTATGAATTAGTTTGTTTCTACAGTGTTCATACAGTTTAGTGATCTATTTTTTCGGTGTATTTGGAACAAAGGGATCAACATGTGAGCTACACGCTTTGTCGTCGACTACCAACAGAACATGTGAGCGGACAACTTCATTTCCGGGTGGAGATCACCTTCAATGGGCATGAAGGTAAAAATTCAACCCAGGCTCATTCTGAAAACGTAGTCCTAAGTACGTTTCTGGAGGCCGAGAAATATGTCCCTGGAGGTACGTTTTTTTTGCCTTTTTTGTTTTTTGCTAATCCTCGAGAGGCCGCTGTGTAGGCTTTTTGAGACCTCAAATGTCTCTTGCAAGTGCCGTTCGCGCCCACTGTTCTCGCATAAAAGGCCGCTGTTGGCTGACTGTTTGGCTGACTGAATGACTGACTGACTGACCGACCAATTTACTGACCCTCTTCCTTTCCTAAACCCAACCAAAGTTGTATCGATTGACCCACCCACACAAACCCAACCAACAATTTTCTAAAAAGCAATCCAGAAAAATATAAAAACCCCCGTCTCGTTTTTACCATGTTTTCAGATTTTACCGCGTTCTCACCCTGTTATTTACTGGTTTATTTTATTTTTTGGATTCTGTTTTTGTCTTGCCTGCTTTCTGGAACCGCTCCCTGCCGGACTCAAACCCGTAGTGGTGGTCAACTCCTCTTTGCGTCTCAAGTCCACTGACGAACTCGGCAAGCTAATGGGACAAACTGATTGCAGCGGGAAAGTCGTCCACACGGAGGCAATCGGTCGGCTGGTAAGCACGAAAAGGAATGACATCACACCGCCTCGTAGCGTTCGTTTAAAAAAATGAAACGCAGCCATACATACCTCTGACCACATAATGTGCGGTCTCCAGAAATATTCGTGGGACTACATTTTCACAATGAGCCTGGGTTGTAAAAATTACAGTGTTATTATTAATACATAAACAACGTAGGCTCATTCTGAAAGTGTAGCCGTACATACATTACTGGGGATCGTGAATTATGTAGCCAGAAGTATGTATGGCTACATTTCGTCTTGAAAACAAACGCTACAGGGCGGTATGATGCCGTTCTTTTACTCACTTACCAGCTGACCGATTACCTACATATGGACGGCTTTCCCGCTGTTAACAGTTTGTCCAGTTGCTCACCATGTACGTCGAAGGATTTGAGACGCAGAGAAGAGTTGACCACGATGACAGGGTTTGAGTCCGGTAAAGAGCAGTTCCAGAAAGCAGGTAGGACAAAAGCAAAAAAATAAAATAAACAAGTAAATAACAGAAGACAATGTGGTAAAATCTGAAAACGTGGTACAAATGAGGCGAGGGCTTTTTTTTTCTGCATTGCGTTTTAAAACTGTCGGTTGGGTTTAGGGAAGTGGATGGGCACTGGACAATCAGTGCTTTTGAAACCACTGTTGGTTGGGTTTAGGCAGGGCATTTTAATGATCCCCTCCTCACACACACCACCCCCCACCCACTCCTCACTTTCTTTCACGACTCCCCAATCCTCTTCACTTTCGTCTGTGACACTCATGGCCCCCCACCCAGCTTTCATGTCGTCCACGACACCCACATACCCCCCTCCCAGCAGCTCCTCACTTTCGTACGCAACATACATACCCACTCCCCCTGTCCCGCCCCGCTCATCACTATCGTTGTGACGCCTCTCCCTCCTCAGGTAACATATTCCGGGACCTTACAATTCACAAATTAATCACTGAGTTTATGGAAGGTGGAGGGTGGGTCAGTCGATCGGTTAGTCAGCCAGTTAGTGGATTGTCAGTCAACGGTGGCCTCTGGTGGATTTACATGAGAACAGCACTTTTGTACGTGACACCCATACCCACTCCCCCCGCCCTGCTCATAACTATCGTTGTGACACCTCTCCTCCCTCGGGTATTATGTTCCGGGATCTCACAATTCACAAATTAAGCACTGAGTTTACCGGAGGGTGGGTCAGTCGATCGGTTAGTCAGTCAGTTAGTGAACAGTCAGTCGACAGTGGCCTCTGGTGGATTTACATGAGAACAGCAGTTGTCAATGGCACTCGCGAGAGAAATTTGAGGTCTGAAAAAGCGTACACAGCGACCTCTGGTGGATTCACAAAAACAAAAATAGCAAAAAAATTGATCCGCTGGGATGTATTTGGCGCTCACCAAAAATGTATGTAGCGGTACGTTTTCAGAATGAGCCTGGGTTGTACATACAGTACCACTAAAAAGTTTGGGATTGCACTAGTGAAGTTTTGATTTCATTTTGATTTCACACTAACTCTAAATATGCTTTTGCAGATGCCATGGGCTCTCTTCTGGGAGCTTCCGCTATGAATGGAGATCCTGGGAGCCCATCGGACGACGAAGATGTTCTTCATCCTGTGTCTCGAATGGTCAGGGGCCCGTCGCCCACAGGCTCTGAAGGGTCTCTACATGGAGATGCTTTTAGGCCTGAAGAGTGCATGATGGACCCTGAAGAGGATCGGCTCTTGAGAGACGGAGCCTCAGATTTGGCTGAAGGAGCCCCAGCTCATACTCATCGCCAGTCCTCGCTTAATGACTACCTGGATGCCATTGAGGCCCCCAAGCCCCCTGGGGACAGACCGCTCGGGGCCTCCTCTCCTAAACTACGCTCAAGTTTCCCCACCGACACGCGGCTCAATGCAATGTTACATATAGACTCTGATGAAGACGAGGAAGGACACGCCTCCCGGGATACAGCATTGACCAATGGGACGCCGCGACCTGAAGGGCATGCCTCCTCTGAACGGGACAAAGGGGAGGGGCCTGTGAAAAACAGGGAAAGGCTTGAGTCAGAAGCGGCGAGCAGTGCTACAGATACTGAAGCCACAGCATCAGTGTCCAGCAGTGGCACCATCAAGAGCCAAAATGGTGGAGGTGCTGAGGGCGGTCAGGAAGGAGCTGCTATTTCTGGAGACTTGACTCAAAGCGTCGACAGCTCTCAGCAGCCAGCTCTTCAAATACAGGTCAGAGGATTTTAAAGTTAAATAGATTGTATAAATGGGAACAAGAAGGTCGCTGGTTCGAGCCCTGACTGGGTCAGTTGGTTTTTCTATGTGGGATTTGCATGTTCTCCTCGTGTTGGCGTGGGTCCCCTGCGGGTGTTCCAGTTTCCCCCACAATCCATAGATATGTGGTATAAGTGAATTGGATAAGCTAAATTGGCCAAAGTGTATGTGTGCGAATGTGAGAGTGTGTGGGTGTTTCCCAGTGTTGGGTTGCAGCTGGAAGGGCATCCGCTGCATAAAACATGCTAAATAAGTTGGTTGTTCATTCCGCTGTGGTAACCCCTGATTATTAAATGGACTAAACTGAAAAGAAAATGAAAGAGATTGTATAAATTTTATTACATTTATTTAATGCATGAAACCTTTCCTTTTAATTGATATTACTACTACCATTAGTTGTAGTAAATAAGTAATATATATTTATTTATCCATAATATAAATACAAGAGTGTGAGAAGTGGTGGGGGTCACAAAATTGTGGAAAAGGATTTCGATTTAAATCCCATTTGCAGCATCTACACATATTTAGGGAATATGGTGATACAAAATCCAGGGAAACTACTAATGCTTGTATTAATTTACTTATTATGATTTATTGGTAATTTATTGGTAATTTATATTAAAAAATCTATTTTTATGCAGAAAATACCAAGAAAGCCAGGCGTTATGTTTTTATAAATTTGCAGACAGCGCAATACCAGTGTTTTAGCTTAAGAAATCAGTATTTGGTGGAATTAACCTGGCTTTTCAGTTAAAACAAATGACAAAAACATTGAGAGTACTGAACTTTAAAAAATAGTTTTAATGATAGTTGTATTTATCATGCATTTATTGATTAAAAAAACACGTCTATTTCAAAATCTTATGGAGTTTCTTTATATTTATATAAACAATATAAATATTTTATAATAATAAAAATAATAGTGTTAATAATAAAACTTATTGTTATTATTATTAATATTATTTATTATCATTATACATTTTATTTTAAACAAACAATTTTATTATTATTATTATTATTATTATTCCATGTTTTATTTTGAACAAAATTATACAACATTTAAATATTTATTATTGTTATTATTATTATTAATTTTATTTTCATTATTATACATTTTATTATACATTTTATTTTAAACAAACTCTGTTTAAATATTTATTAGTATTATCGTTATTTTATTATTATTATACATTTTATTTTAACGTTTAAGATATCTCAATATGTATTATTATTGTGATTATTATTATTACTACTTATAATTTTTATTATTATTATTATACATTTTATTTAAACAAACCCTATACTATATTTAAAGATGCCCTTCCCAATTATAATAATAATAATAATAATAATAATTATTATTATTATTAATTTTTTTTAATGAATAGTATACATTTTATTTTCTCTATAAGTCTATAAAATAATTTATTATTATTATTATTTTTTTTTGTCCAGTGATGGGAAGGGCATCTGCTACATAAAACATATGCTATAAAAGTTGGCGGTTCATTCCGCTGTGTTGACCCCTGTTAAATAAGGGGACTAAGCCAAAAAGAAAATGAATGAATTAATTTTTATTCTTTTTATTCATTTTATTTTAAACAAACTCTATAAGATATTTAATTAATTATTTACTATTATTATTATTATTATTAATGTCTTTTGTTTGTTTGATCACATCTAATGCATTTCTTCAGGATGAGGAAGGAGCCGCACTTCAGGCGTCCTGCAGGACTGAAGGATCATCAGAGATTCCAGCAGTCCCAGAGGCCTCAGCGTCTGCCATTTATACAGTCAGTGAAGTGGGCGGAGCCACAGCAGCAAATCAGCCAGAACCTGTGATCTCCAGTGAGACGGCCAATCAGGAAGAGGAGGATGAAGAAATCTGGCAGAGGAGGCGGAGTCTGCAGGCATCAGGGAACGAATCACAGGCTGAAGCGATGGAATTAACCAATGAAGTGAGGAGAGCGCCTGATGAAGCGCAGGCTGCTGTGGTAACAGATGGAGAGACAGGTGTGATGAGACTTGCTGTTTATAAAGTAGATCAGAGAAACTCGAGCTTTCATCCGCTTTCCTGTCACATTGAACTTTTCTTCACATAAAATAATAACTTTTGATGATAATTCTTATTATCATTATTATTATATTAGATAAATATGACATAAATTAAATACATCATTAGGTATTATAAAATTGAAGTGATATAAGTATTTAATATTTATTTAAATGACATTTAAGTGATTGTTAAGTTACAATCTTTATGATGGTCCATCAAGGGGAAGGAGAGTAACATTAATTTTGAGTGAAACACATAAGCAAACACACAATATCAACAAGTGAGGGATAAAACACCAAGACTAACTAAATGCAATAAAGTGTTTTTATTTACAAAGAAAGTGATAATAGGCAAAAAAAAAATATATAGAAAGAACAATAAATTTATTTACAAGAATATATTGAAAATATGGACAACAAATGGGACACAAAATGTTTGAACAGATAGATGGGAGAGTTGGAGAGATGAGACGCGGGCGGCATCCAAACAATAGAAATAAATAAAACAAAACAATCTATTCTATTGGCCCAACCTCTACCCTAACTATCCAAAAGAAAAATATATCAGTATAGAAAAGAAAATGTTCGCGTCTATTACGCACTACCTAATCTACACTAATATAAGAGAAAAAACAAAAGTACAGAGGGTGGAGCACGCCCCTTACCTAGTCTGTCTAACAAAAGTGATATTTAAAGTCTACGTGTGCACAATGTATGTTGCGCGACAATCTTACCTGTCTCACTCTCCAACCTCAGATGTGCGTAACTGGGTAGACAAATGGAGAATAGACAAAGAAAGAGAGTGAAAGAGCGCAAGAGAGAAAGAGGAACTAGCAGAAAAAAAATAATAACAATAATCACACAACACAGGAATGTAACAGTTATTATATTAGGTAAGGTAAGGCAAGATACGTTTATGTATATAGCACATTTAATACACAATGGTAAGTGATTTACATTGACAAGAATAAAAGAAAAAAGAAAAGAAAAATGATTAAAATAATTAAAAATGATAAAAACAGATTAAAATGTGTTAAAACAGGTTATAAAATAATGAAAAAGAAAACGAAGACATAACAGTGCGATCTGTTGGACGTAGCACAGTGCTCATTCAGTAAAGGCACAGCTAAACAGTTGTGTAATTTGTCTGGATTTGAATGTACCTAATGTTGAAGCACATCTGATCATTTCTGGAATCTGATTCCAGCAACAGGGGGCGTAATGGCTGAAGGTGGATTCACCCTGCTTTGATTTAACTTACTTGACCCCAATGATCTGAGTGATCTGTTGGATTTGTATTCAGTGAGCATATCTGTAATGTATTGCGCTCCTATTCCATTCAGTGATTTATAGACCAGTAATAATACTTTAAACTCCATTCTGAATGTAACTGGGAGCCAGTGTAAAGACCTGAGGACAGGTGTGATATGCTCTGATTTTCTGGTTCTGGACAGAATCCTGGCAGCAGCGTTCTGAATGAGCTGCAACTGTCTGATTGTCTTTTTGGAGAGGCCAGTGAGGGGGCCATTACAGTAATCCACCCTGCTGCTGATAAAAGCATGAACAAGTTTCTTTAAGTCCACACCGGAATGTTTGAGATGATTGTATGCTGATTTATTTACTGCAACTGGTAATAGAATTTAGTGTGATATAAATTAAATATATTATTATGTAATATAATTTAAGTGATATAAATATTTAATATTTAAGTGAAATAAAATATAAAGATATTTTATTAAAAATATTAAATATTATAATAGTGAAATAGTAAATAATAAGTACAATTAGTACTATATAAGTATAATAATAACAACAATAATAATAATAATAATAACAATTATAATAATAGTTCTTTATGAAAAATACACATTGGTGTTTTTTAATAATTGTTATTTTTTTTTATTAAAATGTATTATTTATTATTAAAATATTATACAATTTGTATTACGGACAAATAAGTACGGACTCACATTAGACAAAGACAACAATCCTATTAAATTTCTTCACGTTGAGGAAAGTGGTTGAGAAGAAATGTAATGTTTTAATTGAATGTTTTAGATTAATTGTTGTACTTTTATTTATATGTATCTGGAATCCCCCTCAAAAGGTTTTGATAATGACATTTGCACTTGTATTGTATGTATGTATATAAATTTATATATAAATTTTGCTTGGTTAACTTTCCTATGTGGCTTTATAGATGACTTTCTGATTTACTTTTAAACAGTATA
>CAIGQQ010038154.1:7153141-7171029 GCA_903798035.1 Danio albolineatus
TTAATTTAATTTAATTTAATTTAATTTAATTTAATTTAATTTAATTTGCAGAGCAGTGGGTAGCTCCAGTTTCCGATGTGCTATAGGTGAGTTGGGTAAGCTAAATTGTAGTATTAAATTGTTCTAAAAATAAAAAATAAAAAGCCGAAAAGAAAATTATTTAATTTAATTTAATTTAATTTTCCTTTAATGTTTCAGACAAATAAAATTATCATTTTAAAATTAATAGACTAATAGACTTTTTTTTCAGGATGTAATTTATTATAATATTAGATGTAAAAAGTATTGGGATTAATATTATTAATATTAAAATACTGTAGTAATAGAGTATAAAATGTATTAGAATATAAAGTATGCATTTTAATAAAATCATTAAACTGAAATAATATATAAAGCAACAAGACCAATTACAAAATGTGAAATATAAATATGTTCCATAAATATTTTTTTATTATTATTTTATATTATTTATATGTAAATATAATAAAGTAAAAGAAATCTACGAAGTTTGAGTTAGCATAGTATCGTTATACATATGAGTTATGTATAACGATAAATATTTTGAAATGCAATCAGTGATTACCTGTTTTCGCTGTGATATATATTTATATGTGTGTATATATATATATTTATATATTGCTAGGCTAAGACAGCACCAGTTATTTTTTTAAGAAAAAAATATACAACAGTAAGGTCGCTGGTTCGAGTCCCGGCTGGGTCAGTTGGCATTTCTGTGTGGAGTTTGCATGTTCTCCCTGTGTTTGTGTTTGTTTCCTCCGGGTGCTCCAGTTTCCCCCACAGTCCATGACATGTGCTATTGGTAAATTGAATAAACTAAATTAGCTGTAGTGTATGTGTGTGAAAGAGTGTGTATGGGTGTTTCCCAGTGTTGGGAAATCCGCTGTGTAAAACATATGCTAGATAAGTTGGCGATTTATTCCGCTGTGGTGACCCCTGATTAATACAGTGACTAAGCTGAAAACGAAAATGAATGAATGATAACATAGCTTAATTATAAAGGATACCATACAAAGTCTAAAAACATTAATACATCTTTTTGTTTCTTCAGGTATCAGAGCATCCGGAGGACGATAACCAATGAAAGGACAGAGGAACAGGCAGCAGAGATGCCAACAGACGACCTGACAACATCTGACCTGCTGAATCACTCCATACCTGGTAGAAACACACGACCCACACACATGCACGGCAGCTACAGTTGAAGTCCGAATTATTAGCCCTCCTGAATTATTAGCCCCCCTGTTTATTTATTTCCCTAATTTCTGTTTAACGGAGAGAACACATTTCAACACATTTCTGAACATAATAGCATGAATAACTCATTTCTAATAGCTGATTTATTTTATCTTTGCCATGATTACAGTTATTAATATTTGACTAGATATTTTTCAAGACACTAGTATTCAGCTTAAAGTGACATTTAAAGACTTAACTAGGTTAATTAGGCTAGTTAGTGTAATTAGGCAAGTCAGGGGCGCAGGATTTTATTCCAAGGTACGCACAAATCCAGTTCCGCCTTTCCCCCAATCATCTCGAATGATGACTGATACTTACTGTCAAAGGCTCCATTATTTAATGGCATTCGTTATGACATAATTTGCTTCCTTTTTTAATATTAATACTTCTAATAATATTAATATTTCGCTCAAGACGTAACCCTTTAAAATTATGACACATTAAATTATAAATGTGCGAATTACAGAAGATTGTGATACAACCATTAGTGAAGCATTAAACCCTTACTTTCCACTGACAGAAAATCATCCACCCGCACAATTGAGTAGTGGACGGACGCAATGAAACATGTAATTCGATTATTTTCTTGGAAAAAAATTAATAAAACGAATTTCGAATAGTTTGTCTCATGGTTTAATTATTTTTGTTGGTCAGTTATTTACTAGGCCTAGATAAAATAGAAGAACGAATAAAATTTGAGGTGAAGTTCTTCAAAACAAGTCCGCTGCTTCAACAATGCCAAAACACGAACTGGATTGTCAAATAAAATAATAATCTAGCCCTAAATAAAATTAAAGTGAAATATTCACAGTTTCAGAGAAGCCTATATTAAACTGTTTTTCCTGTTGCGACGGTCAATTACGATTTAATTCATTTAATCAAATAATTTGAATGAGCAGGACAGGTATTGACAACAGCACTGAACATGTTTCCACATTACCTTGGAAGAACAAACTCGGTTGGAAGGCTGAGACAACTCCGAACTTCGTTGTGAGAATGGAGATGTCTGCATCTTTATGTCAGTCGGTCAGATAAATTTCTGTGCAAGGAGGATGCGCACGGGCCTGGAGTTTCCCCGGCTAATAAGGTGCTGATAAGACTGCGGTCTTCACTCCGTGTGGGGGATCAGTATTTGTCTCATTAGTTTTAGGCCTATTGGCAAATGTCTCAAATAAGTTTATGTTTCAAAGAGCGTTTACTCACTTTGAACCTTGTTTTAAACAATAGCTATCTGAATTGTAATTTTTATTTTGCGGAAAAACTGCCGCAAAAATAAAGCCTAAAGTAAAGATTTCTTTATCAATGAACCATGCAAGTACATACACGCTTTAAAACACACAAACACACCTTTATTTGTTGTTATGCTTTCTTGATTTGACAATATATTGTGAAAAATACTGGTTAATAATCGATTTAAATTATGTAATAAATAAATGAATATATAAGCGGCATCAATTCCCGCCCTCTCATGGTAGGTACGCACAGTGCGTACAGCCGTACAGCTGCAGGCGCCACTGAGGCAAGTCATTGTATAATGATGGTTTGTTCTGTAGGCAATGGAAAACAAATATTGCTAAAGGGGGCTGATAATATTGACCTCAAAATGGTTTAAAAAAAATAAAAACTGTTTTTACTGCTGAACTGTTTTAAACTGCTGAAATAAAACAAATAAGACTTTCTCCAGAAGAAAAAATATTATTTTATTTATATAAAAATGTCTTGCTCTGTTAAACATCATTTGGGAAATATTTTAAAATAAAATAAAATACAGGAGGGCGAATAATTTTGACTTCAACTGTATATGAGTCTGTTATTTAGGTGTTCTGTTTGGACTCACCTGAGTCTGTGCTTTCCTCTCTTTCAGAGTACCGGCGGGACGGTGTTGTTGGACACGCCAGCTCTCGCTCCCGCCTGACTCTGCTGCTTCAGTCCCCCTGCGCCAAGTTTCTCACCAGCCCGGATTTCTTCACCGTACTGCATTCCAACCCTGTGAGTCTCCAAACACATTAATTATTCACACTTTTTTTTACCCACAAGCCAGTTTCAGGTCCCTTGTAGGAAATCTGTGGTAAACCATGCCACGCAATGTGTTTCCCTCTAACCAGTCGTCTGCTGTTGTCATTATTTTGGAGAAACATTACACACATGTGAAAAAAAAAGTGCTAGGAAGAAACAAACAATTGATGCCAAGTAAGAACCTGTTTTAACATTTTACTAAAAAATTTGGTAGCACTTTAAAATAAAGGTCCAGTAGTTATATTGTTAGTTAATATATTTATTAAAAGGTAGCATGGTGGCTCAGTGGTTAGCACTGTCGCCTCACAGCAAGAAGGTCGCTTGTTCGAGTCTCGGCTCGGCCAGTTGTCATTTCTGTCTGGAGTTTGCAAGTTCTCCCCGTGTTTGTGTGGGTTTTCTCAGGGTGTTCCGGTTTTCCCCACAGTCCAAAGACATGCACTGTTGGTGAATTAGCCATAGTGTATGAGTGTGTTTGTGAATGCGAGAGCGAATGGGTGTTTCCTAGTACTGGGTTGCAGCTGAAAGGGCATTTGCTGTGTAAAACAAATGATGGAATAGTTGGCGGTTCATTCTACTGTGGAGACCCATGATAAATAAGGGACTAAGCCAAAGGAAAACGAATGAACAACTAAAAGTATACTGAAAAAAGTGCCTGCAGTGAATCCCTTTATTTTTAAAAAAGTATGTATTGCTGAAACATTTTTGGTAACACTTTATTTCGATAGTCCATTTGAGTATTAGTAGACTGTCTACTTAATATCTGTTGATACTGACATTCAATAGACATTTAACTGACCATAAGAAACTTTGCAAGTACTCGTCAACTTACACTAACCATACCCCTAACCCCAACCTAACAGTCTACTTATAAACTAATGAGAATTAGTTGCAATGTAACTTAAATTCAACAAACGGACCATCAAAATAAAATGTGACCCATTTTTTTTTTTCGAAGGCAACTAAAGCCTGAGTTATACTTTCGCCTGGCGCCTCGTCGCAGACCTCCACGCACCTCACAAAAACAGACGAGGCTTTAATACTTGATGCATTCGCTTTTGTGATATTCTTGAAAATGACAGGGGGTGGTCAAAAGAAACTGACCGTAAAATCAGATGGATAAACAGAGAAGTAGGACGTTTCCAGAACTATGTCAGGTAACACTTTATTTCTATGGTCCATTTGAGTATTGGTAGACTGTCTGCTTAATATCTGCTGATACTGGCATTCAACAGACATTTAACTGACTATAAGAAACTTTGCAAGTACATGTCAACTTACACTAACCCTAACCCCAACCTAACAGTCTACTTATAATTTAATGAGAATTAGTTGCAATGCAACTTACATTCAACAAATGTACCATCAAAATAAAGTGTGACCCTACGTCATATCATTAATATCATTGAAGATGTTTCAACTAATTATTATTATTAATTATTTTTATGATTATAAGGATTTTAATAACCATTCAAGATTTTAAAAAATATAACTTTGATGCATCGCTTGCTTTTGTTCATATCTTGGACAGTTTTACCTATTAAAGTTTTTTAAAATATTAACAACAGAACATGGTTTGCTCTACAACTATATTTTTATTATGGCAAGATTAAAAGCAAAAAAGTACACTTACTAAAAAATACTGACTGTTTTTAGATTTAGCCCGCTCCATAATATTGTCTGGCTAGTTTCTGTCCTCTGTCCTTGCTTAAAAGGCATTAATGGTCCAACATTCCTGACCATTATCACCAATAAAGCCTAGAAAACAGGGCATCAGTATATTGTAAACCGATAGGTTCAAATATTTTTTTCCAGTGATCAAAAAAATAATTTGTTTCTTAATTATAGTTTTGTAACTATTAAATTGTTTTAAACTCAAAATTGTAATATATACATCAGTGTAAAACCTATGAATGGTGGAAAATGACCTCTTTTGGCTTTAACAAACTTATTCCTCAGGTTTTTCCAACCTTTTTAACCGAAACTTTCTACCTTTCCCACTGTTGTAGCAATTTCTAGCCAAGAATTATTGTTCATCTGGTTATCTATGATCACGCATGGACGGATTATAAAGGTGTCTGTACAGTCGCACCTGTTTCAGACAAAATCTTTTCAAAGTGTTTCATATTCAACTTAAATCAAATGTGACGCCAGCTGAAATCATGCCGCACAAACCTCCACAAACTGATGAATGACGTCACATTCGCAAACTGATGAATGACATCAAATTCGACAAGCGCACTCAAGCACTCAACTAGCGGATGCGTCAGTATAAGTACAAGTACAAGTACAGTATAAACCAGGCTTTAACCATTGTAGTGTGAAAAACTCTTGATTTGAACAGCATTGAACTACTGAGATGAGCGTTGGGCTAACAACTCACCTCATAAAAACGAGATGTTAAGAAACACCAATATGGTGCGGCTAGATATTAACTTTGATATAAATGACTCTGGGAGTAAGTAATTTTAATCTACAGATAAATCTACAAATTGCTAAAATGTGACAAAAGGAACATCCATAAGTGTATTTTGGAGCTTTTATTAGCATTAGACTGAAAAAAGTGCCTGCAGTGACTCCCTTTATTTATTTTTTTAAAAGTGTATATTGCTGAAACATGCTTTTTAGGAGGCAACTAAACCATTGCAGTGTGAAAACCCCTTGACTGTTTGTGTTCTCCTTCTCAGAGTGCCTACCGCATGTTTACAAGTAACACGTGTCTAAAACACATGATCAGTAAAGTGCGACGGGACGCGCATCACTTCGAGCGCTACCAGCACAACCGAGACCTGGTTGCCTTCCTCAACATGTTCGCCAACAAACAGCTGGATCTACCGCGGGGCTGGGAAATGAAACACGACCATACGGGAAAGGTCTGGACACAGCTTCTCTGCATATTCATTTCTCTGCCCCTCACTCTCTCTCTCTCTTTCTATCCATTCTTTCATCTTGACATTTGCAGATGTAATAAAGCTTAGACAAATACTAAAGGAAGTATGATGTGTTAGTAGTATCATACATGCATTTAGTGTCACTTTTATTCAATTTATTGCAGTTTTCTGCATTAAAAAGGTTCTCATACTTGCTTTAAAATTGCTTTTCATCAATACATTGAATTTTGAATGAGGATAATCTGCGGATTAATGAGGATTATCTATAAAAAATAGTAAATACATAATTGTGTTATTTAATTTTTTGTCTTTTAAGAAGTCTGAATATATACCATACGCTCACCGGCCAGTTTATTAAGTACACCTGTCCAACTGCTCGTTAACTAAAATTTCTAATCAGCCAAAAACATGGCAGCAACTCAATGCATTTAGACATGTAGAAGTGGTCAAGACGATCTGCTGCATCAGAATGGGGAAGAAAGGTGATTTAAGTGACTTTGAACGTGGCATGGTTGTTGGTGCCAGACGGGCTGGTCTGAGTATTTCAGAAGCTGCTGATCTACTGGGATTTTCACGCACAACCATCTCTAAGTTTTACAGAGAATGGTTAAAAAAGATAAAATACCCAGTGAGCGGCAGTCCTGTGTGTGCAAATGCCTTGTTGATGCCAGAGGTCAGAGGAGAATGGCTGGACTGATTTGAGCTGATAGAAAGCCAACAGTAACTCAAATAACCACTCACTACAACCGAGGTATGCAGAAGAGCTTCTCTGAACGTGCAACACGTCAAACCTTGAGGCAGATGGGCTACAGCAGCAGAAGACCACACCTGGTACCACTCCGGTCAGCTAAGAACAGGAAACTGAGGCTACAAGTTGCACAGTCTCACCAAAATTGGACAATAGAAGATTGGAGGAATGTTGCCTAGTCTGATGAACATAGATTTTTGCTGCGACATTCAGGTGGTAGGGTCAGAATTTGGCATTAACAAGATGAAAGCATGGATCCATCCTTCCTGGTATCAATGTTTCAGGATGGTGGGGGTTCAATAGTGTGGAGGATATTTTCTCGGCACACTTAGGACCTTATATCTTAATGAGACTAATTATATTGACTTTTTAAAAATATATAAAAATGAAAATAAATCACCCTTAAAATTGGTTTAAAAATATTTAAAACAGAGAAACAGACTTTTATTCTACAAATAAGATTTTATCCAGAAGAATAAATGTTATAGGAAACACTGTAAAAACTTCCTTGCTCTGTTAAACATCATTTGGGAAATACTTGAAAAAAAAAAAAAGTCCACAGGGGGGCTAATAATATATATAAAATAAATATATATTCAGATTATATTCATCAGTAGCTTGTTGTCAGTTACAACATAAAATGTTATTGATGTGCCAGGAAGAGCTTTACAGTAAAATGCCTATAATGTAAGCCTGTCAGGAAAGCAGGCGCTACCGCAAATGAATGTTTTAATATGCTTTGAAGGAACAACCGTAACACACGATGTAAATATTTCATGTGATTTTACCAGCTCGTTCATGTAAGTGCTTGAACATGAGCTTTACATTTGTGCTTTTAAACCTCAGGCCTGCTTACTTGCTGGTAAAGCTTGACATGAAGTTGTTTCCCCCTCAGCCTTTCTTCGTGGATCACAACTGCAGGGCGACCACATTCATCGACCCACGGCTGCCGCTGCAGAGCGCCCGTCCCAGCAGCCTCCTCGCCCACCGCCAGCATCTGAGCCGCCAGCGCAGCCACAGCGCAGGAGAGGTGAGCTAGCCACGCCCACCACAGGCATCTCCAATCATACGCTTACCTGCAGAATTCAGGCTCCACCCGTCTTCCTTTTTGCTCCACCTTAAAGGGGGCCTATTATGCAATAATCATGTTTGTAAAGGGGTTTAACCCCTTAGCGTTCCTGTAAAAGTAGCTTAAATGCCTAAAAAACTGCATACCCAAAGTAAATTGCATGCTATTTTTGAACCATTTTTAGTATAAGCATGCTTTTGGTCTTTTTTGAAAGGTGACACACTGAGGTTTATTCCTTAATAGCCAGAATCACTGTAAATGCTATTGGTATTGAGTAATTAAGCTTAAGACACACTGAAAAATAAAAATAAAAATCCACCTAAAATTTTTATCTTAATTAATGCCTGCAGAAGACTATAATTAAGAGGTATTAGTTTAAAAAGACAATTTGATCAAAGCTTGAAGACCTACCAAGCCAAATTTTCTGTTTTGATAACAGTACCTTAGAAAATATGTGTTTTATACATGTTTATCTAAGTGAATGTCTAGGCGCCTTAAAGGGGGCCTATTATGCAATAATCATGTTTATAAAGGGGTTTAAACACAGTTGTTTAGCAACAGTGTATGAATATAGGCAGCCTCTAATGGTAAAAATGTATTAATTCAGCTTTTTAAAATCACACTTGGTAAAAACAGTCTGCAGAAACACTTTGATTGATATTCTCCCTTTGCACGTGTCATCAGAAAGGATAAGCCCTGCCCATTAGTGACCATCTCTCCCTCATTAGCATAGACAGCCCTGAATGAGAAGCAGCCATCCACCATTACAGTTTCCACCTGCTGAAGATAATGGCTGTTTCTCAATATGCGTTCTTCAGCGATCTTGCGTCCTCTTGTTCTCATGTTACATCATCATCATCCGCCAAAGTTCAGTTCCAATACTCAAGACCGCAAGAACGGAGGACGCGTGAAAGTTCCCGGATGTGTTTTTGATATCGGGGACACATCGATGCAGACTTGAGCACCAAACTCGCTCTAGAAGTCCCAGAAGTCATTGCGACTGGAGGTGGGAAGCGCAGCATTTTGTAAAGATTTATTATTAAAGTTCAGAGATATCACTTATTTACCTCAGGAGTTTACCTAAATGAGACAGTGAAAGTAAACATTAACGTGAAAATCTTAATAAAGGCTTAAACACATTAAGGGTGTTTATTTGTTGAAATTCGTGTAATGTTTAAATAATTTTTGGTTAAAGACCCGCGAGGGTCATGTGACCATTAGGAAGAACGCACCATCTCATTCCTTACAGGACGCGTTCTCTGTCCTCGTGGTCTCCCGAGTTCGTTCTTCCGAGCTGACCTGGCAAGACTGGTTTGCACAGCCTCATTTGAATTTAAAGTGACAGTCACCAAAATGCCACAATTTGAATCAAAGTCTAAAATTGTCAGTTTCAAAGAGTTATAAAAATGTTTTTGCTATGTTTTTTTTTGTGTTAAGACTTCACATACACAATACAGGGACATCAGAGACCTCGTTTACATCTTGTATTAAGCAGCATTAGAGGTCCCCTTTAAAGTCCCCCTGAAATCAGTAGGGGTTGGGTATGTGAGTTAGTATCAGTATTTTAATCTTGAGTTGATTATAAGCAGAGTTGTATAAAATGCGTTACATAACAATTATGCCTATATTTGGCATAACAATAATGCCTTTGTTTGTTGTGAATGCATGCCCTCTAGTGGTTAAAATTACACGTTGTGCCTTTAATTTTAGGTGCACTTTAACCCTAATGCCGAGTTCAGACTGCATGATTTTAGCCCTGATTTTGACATTTTCAGTTTATTCTGACACAAGAAATGAAGGGAAAATGAGTGTAAATTTGGCAGGAGATCCCGTGTCTGTTTGACATGTCATGTGAGCAATATCACAACCCAACCCGGTCAAAAAATAAAAAAGTCGAGGAGAAAGTGCTTCCCTTCAAAGCCAGGTGAGCAAATATGAACATTTTCTACCCCATTAAAGGCTTTTTTCTCGTTATGTAGTTAATAACAAAATATATACTATGTGTTTTTGCTATTTATAGTTGCTATTCCTATTTTGAAGTCATGCAGTGTGAAACTCCCTGTCGCCGACCCATCTTGCAGTGTATACAAAGCATCGACGAAACACTTCCCCAAATAGTCATGCAGTGTGAACACATCTGTGACACGACTACTTTGAAAATCATACAGTCTGAACTCGGCATAAGGAAACTATGGATCTCTATCAGGATATTATAGTGAGAATATTTTAGCTGTGGCCATTTTGCGTATAATATTCTCAGCAGGTTTCTCATTAGGGAACGGTCGTGTGGAGAACGGATCGACCTCTCAGGCCTCGTAAATATGCGGATGACTTTGGCAGTGCTGTGTTCCAGCATGCACCGCTGTCATTTCCACATCAGTCCACCCACAATCCCCTCTGCGAGTGCACTTGTCAGCGGGCCATATGTGGATGCATGTAAACATATTGTGTCTAAATATTCTTCCACTGATCTTTAAATCCTCGGTGTCTTAATAACATAAAAATGCAAATGAGCTCGCTTAATTAAAAATGTCCCTGTGCTCATTTAAACACCAAGGGGAAGAAAAGGCCAGGGAAAGTTTTACAGTCCGCTCAGCTTTAGCAAAAGAGCTGTCAGATCTGCAGTCAGAGGCACTTAATGAAGCTTTCATCTTTTAAGTACACTCACTAGGGAGCTAATATCTGGTGAATTATGCAAAAATAAATGAAGTCTTATCAATTAAGTATTAGCCTTCTCAATTAGTATTTATGAGAGAATGGTGATGTGTGAATTAACGAGGGGGTAATGTATGTATTATTGTCTGTATATGCAGTATATGTGTAGCAGTGTGATACTGCAACATTTCAGCACTGCTGTGATTCAGTCATAATCACAGTTGTGCTAATATCCAGACAAGAATGTGTTTTACAGTAGCAGGACTCTACCGTAATTTCATCTTACAGTAAAATAGCTTTACCCCAACTTAATTCGTTCAATTTCATTCGGCTTAGTTCCTTCATCCATCAGGGGTCGCCACAGCGGAACGAACCACCAATTTATCCAGCATATGTTTTACACAGTGGATGCCCTTCCAGCTGCAACCCAGTATTAGGAAACGCCCATACACACTCACATCCACACGCATACACTACGGTCAATTTAGTTTATCCAATTTACCTATAGCGCATGTCTTTGGACTGTGGGGGAAACCGGAGCACCCGGAGGAAACCCATACCAACACGGGGAGAACATGCCAACAGCACACAGAAATGCAAACTGACCCAGCTGGGACTCGAACCAGTGACCTTCTTGCTGTGAGGTGACAGTGCTAACCACTGAGCCACCAATCCACCCCCACCTCAACTTCTTTATATGGTAAAATGCCTTTTACAACATTTGAACTTTACAGTATGAGCAATTTTACAGTACTTTTACTGTAGTATATTTACATTTTACCCTAGAAGTACAGATTAGTATTTACTATTGAGTTTAATAAATTCCAAACAAGTGACTAATTTTTCTGCTAAATTTCAGCACTGTTGTGATTCAGTCATAATCACAGTTGTGCTTATATACAGCCAAGAGTGCGATTTTTGCGTTTTTTCAACTGCTGGATGGCAAAAATAGTTAGAAAACATCACATTAGAACTAGTATTTGAGTTTATTCATTGCATCATGTAGAGTATTGTAATGTCTTAAGTGATGAATAAAATGATAATATTTTTCACAGATGCATTTATCTAGGATTGCAATAGAAAATCAATAAATCGAAGAGTTTTGTCTGTATCTCTCCACAGTTTACAGGTATTCAATGACAAACTCTAAAATGTTTTATATTTGAATACAAGCATACAATATGTGTGAGAGAGATAGAGAGACAGGCTGACTGTGTAATTTACCCAAATTTCTGTAATTATTAATTCCAGCATACACTGTTAGACATTTATTGTATTTTTGCAGTAACTTACCTGCACCATTGTCCCCAGCAAGTTACTGCAACTCCCATTTTACAGTAACTTACCTGTAAATGTGTTTTACAGTAGCAGGACTATTAATTTTGCAGCAAAATAGCCTTAGCGCAACTTCTTTTTATGGTAAAATACCATGTTTTAATTTTACAGTATGACAATGTTTACAGTAATTTTACTTTTACAGTAATTTATTTACATTTTACACTAGAAGAACAAGACCTATATTTTTAGTATTTACTGTTGAATTTAATAAATTCCAAACAAGTGACTAGTTTTTTTTCATTATCTGCATCATTTTTGTCTTCAACTGCAGTAGCAGAACTTGATTACTTTGATTACAGTAGAATACCGCAAATTTCCAATATGCAGTAAGTTACTGTAAAAGTTTTTAAATGATCCACAATCTAGTGCATTTTACAGCAGTGAACTGTAAAGCATGTATGTGGTATTTTACTGGGCGTTTTTACAGTAAATAACAGTAAAATTGCGGCAAAGTCTAACAGTGTATGTGCTACTGTACATCCTAAATTGTATTTGAAAATAGAATTATTAGAAAGGTACAAAGAAATCGAGTAAGTGCTAATATTGCCAACAATACATTGCTTGTTGAGTGTAAATTTGAGTAGAACTACAAACCTGGGTAAAAAGTGTGAACAAAACATGGTGTCTGACGGTGGCAAAAACGTTTGAATGATTGTTAACATACTGTATAAACCAATGAAAAACATTTCAGTTTTCAACGTTATAATTTGAATTATATAAATATTATAATTATATATGAAATAAATTTGGATGAGGGGCGGCACGAGGGATCAGTGGTTAGCACTGTCGCCTCACAGCAAGAAGGTTGCTGGTTTGAGTTCCGGCTGGGTCAGTTGGCATTTCTGTGTGGAGTTTACATGTTCTCCCCTTGTTGGCGTGGGTTTTGTCCAGGTGCTCCGGTTTCCCTCACAGTCCAAAGATAATTCAAAGGTGAACTAAATTGACCGTAGCGTATGAGTGTGTGAATGTATTTACATTTCCCGGTACTGGGTTGCGGCTGGAAGGGCATCCGCTGTGTAAAACATATGCTGTAATAGTTGACGGTTCATTCCACTGTGGCGTCCTCTCATAAATCAGAGACTAAGTCGAAGGAAAATGAATGAATGAGTAAATATATTTGGATGACGTGATAAGATGATTAACAGGGCACGTAACTAAGTACCATAACAACCTATTAACGAGGACGTAATATGACCCAAAGCAAGCATACTCTTCTACGTGAAGGTACACGAGTGAAAAACATCTGTGTTGTTTGTTCTGAAGGTGGGTGATGACCCTCGGCATGCTGGACCTGCTGTACTGCCACGCCCCTCCAACACTTTTACAGCCAATCGCAACCAGTGTCAAGACTTAGTTCCTGTCGGTGAGTTGTTAACAGCTGAGCTTTTTAAATAAAACTAGTAACCCTCTTGTGAATTTTTTTAGAATTTTTAAATATTTCCCAAGCGATGTTTAACCGAGAGGGATCATTTTCACAGTATTTCCTATAATGTTTTTTTCATCTGGAGAAAGTCTTATTTGTTTTAGATTGGCTGGAATAAATGCAGTTTAAGGTCATTACTATAAGCCCCCCTTTTTTTCGATTGTCTGCAGCAGTGTTTCCCAACCCTGTTCCTGAAGGCACACCAACAGTACACATTTTCAACCTCTTCATAATCAAACACACCTGAATCAGCACAGCAGAACATTAGAAGAGACTCCAAAACCTGACATCAAGGGGTCAGATAAGGAATCAAGGGGTCAGATAAGGAAGACATCCCTTGTGCCTCCCGTGTGCCTCCAGGAACAGGGTTGGGAAACAAACCACTGTTGTCCAATTACTTGCCTAATTATTGCAATTATACAGTTAACCTAATTAACCTGGTTAAGTCTTTAAATGACACGTTTAGCTGAATACTAATACCTTGCACAATAAGTGGAAAAATATTATGTATTGTCGCCATGGCAAAGACTAAAGAAACTAGTCATCAAAAATTAGTTATTATAACTGTTATGTTTAAAGATGTGTTGAAGAGATCTTCCCTTCGTTGAATTCAAAATCTAAATTAATTATTTATCAAAAAGAGGTCTAATTAACTGTTTATTAAAGAAGTTGTCTGTCAAAATGTGGAGCCAAAAGAGTGTTGTACATTTAGAAGTTTCACCAGCTGCTTTGTTCCTCTCTCCTCAGCCTACAATGAAAAAATAGTGGCTTTTCTGCGGCAGCCGAACATATTTGAGATCCTTCAGGAGAGGCAGCCTGAGCTCATTAGGAATCACTCACTCAGGCGAGAAACATTCCATAACAAACCTCAATATGAGCCTGTCGATTATGAAAATGTTGACTTTTCTGATTTTGATCTGCAGGGAGAAGGTGCAGTTCATTCGCAATGAAGGAGCGTCAGGTTTGGCTCGTCTCTCCAGCGATGCAGACCTGGTGATTTTGCTTAGGTACTGAATTTGACACTGTAAAATGGAAGATAATATGATATAAGACATTATATATATACTTTTTTTATTATTGGCACAACTAGGCAAAAATATATTGTGTCTAATATATGCTTGAACAATAACTTAAGTAACTTATTAATGCACAATGTTTATAAAAATAATTAATTATGAGTTAATTGCATAATTAAAGGTAACACTTTATTTTGATGGTCCATTTGAGTATTAGTTGACTGTCTGCTTAATATCTGTTGATACTGACATTCAACAGACATTTAACTGACCATAAGTAACTTTGCAAGTACATGTCAACTTACACTAACCCTACCCCTAACCCCAACCTAACAGTCTACTTAAAATCTACTGAGAATT
The DNA here is from genome assembly GCA_903798035.1 of Danio albolineatus. Classification (NCBI taxonomy): domain Eukaryota; kingdom Metazoa; phylum Chordata; class Actinopteri; order Cypriniformes; family Danionidae; genus Danio; species Danio albolineatus. Next base: position 7,167,912 of record CAIGQQ010038154.1, read on the forward strand.
AGTTGCACTGTAACTTATATTCAACAAATGGACCATCAAAATAAAGTGTGACCTAATTATATTTCCGCATTAAATCAACAGCCCTAATATTTTCTTTTCTCATGTCAGTGTATTCATGTATTAATGTCAATTACTTCCTGTCCTTGCTGTAGTTTGTTTGAAGAGGAAGTGATGTCGTATGTGCCACCTCATGCCTTATTGCACCCCAGCTACTGCCAGTCACCGCGAGGGTCTCCAGTCTCCTCTCCTCAAAACTCTCCAGGTCTGTTCATCTCCAACACATCTACTACACATACACTCCAGAAACATTTATTAAGATATTAATAAATATCCTACATAATATTGCAAATTTAAAGTGCTCCTTTAAGGCTTTTTATACAGTTGAAATCAGAATTTTTAGCCCCCCTGTGAAGTATTTTTCTTTCTCAAATATTTCCTAAATGATGTTTAACAGAGCAAGGGAATTTTCACAGTATTTCCTATCATATTTTTTCTTCTGGAGAAAGTCTTATTTGTTTTATTTTAGCTAGAATAAAAGCAGTTTTTAATTTTTTAAAAATCAATTTAAGTTCAATATTATTAGCCCCTTTAAGCAATTTTTTTCCCCATAGTCTACAGAACAAACCATCATTATACAAAAACTAGTTATGCCTAACCTGCCTAGTTAACCTACTTAACCTAGTTAAGACTTTAAATGTCCCTTTAAGCTGTATAAAAATGTCTTGAAAAATATCTAGTCAAATATTATTTACTGTCATAAGTGATGTTTATTTATAAACTAATTTCGAGAGGATCACGTGTTGATGATTGCTTGCAGCTGGTCCTTCATTATTCAATTTATGATTCACCAATCAGATGATTCCTAAGCCACTATAAATGCCCCGAGTTCTATATCACAGCCATCTTCGTTTTTAAGAATCCCCCCTTCCACTCCTACTCCTCCTCCTTTCCTAGATGGGTGGCACGGTGGCCCAGTGGCCCAGTGGTTAGGACTGTTGCCTCACAGCAAGAACTTCACTGGTTCTAGTCCTTACCAAGCCAGCTGACGTTTACACGTTCTCCCCGTGCTCACGTGGGTTTCCCCTGGGTTCCCCGCTTTCCTCCCACCGTCCAAAAACATGCAACTTAAGTTAATTGACTGATCCAAATCAGCACGATAGACATGCTCCTAGTAAGTAGTTATCTCTTAAGATCAATCACTATTTGTTCATTAGCTAGCCGCAGGGGAGTTCTCGAGATCTACCTGAGCTCAAACTCCCCTCTCGCCTTGCAAACAGGAGGGAGCCCCGGGCTTAAGGATTTTAAGAGCTCAGGGCTCTCTCCCAGGACAGCATGCCAAACAAGCTTTATAATCAATCATCAGCTAAGTGTGAACTCTTGAAATAATAGATAAAGACAAAGATAAAATAAATCAGTTATTAAAAACTATTATGTTTAGAAATGTGTTAAACAAAATCTTTTCTCCGTTCAACAGTAACTGGGGAAAAAAATAAACGGGATCTAATAAACCCTCTAAAGGGTTTAACAATTCTGACTTCAACTGTACATGTGTGTGTAATCAAAGTTGTAAAGATCAAAGTTCTCCCCATTTTTTTTGTTTGCAACTTTTAAAATGTTAAAATTACTAGATTGGGAACAACAGAAACGAGTTGTTGAATTTTTCTATTTAAAAAAAAATGTCTGTAATAGTTTATACATAATAAATCCCTAACACATTTGCACAATTTCAGCCTATCTTCTTCATGGGCTCTTAGCAAAAACATTGGGAATTTTCTTTTAGTAAAAGAAAATAAGCAGTAAAAGACTGGGCCGTCTGACCAAACAGAGGAGATCAGGCTCTCAGAAGGGAGAATCTTCAAATTAATTAAAGTAATTGTTTGCGACTTTTTGAGAAATGAGATGATTCAAATGTTGATCTTGGATGCAAATAAACCTATCATAGTATACCCCCAAAACAAAATGAGACCTGCTCCTGAAACACATGATTCCGCAGCATTGCTTTGCTTTGGTTGTGGAGCTTGGAGTTCAGCTGTCCAGATTTGCTGGGTATTTTTCAGTTTGGCCCCTAAAGCATCAAATCCGCTGTCTGGGATTTGACATGTAACTGCAGTCCAGGGTTTTTTGGCTGATCCCTGAAGGCTGTTTTTTTTTTTTTTTGCCGTTATACTGACACTGTGATTTCCAAAAGTCTGTTTGGACGTCTTGATGCCAAAGGGAATCATGGTCTAATTCACCATGATCTGACTTTAGTCGTCGGCGGGATTACACTGTCCACTGCTTCAGCAAATTCTGCAGCCCTTCCCTTGCATTATTATTATTATTATTTATTAATTAATTTATTCAATCATTATTTTACTCGCTTGCTTAGTTGTTTATTCTAAACTTTATTTATTTGTTTATTTATTTAATAAAAATCCAAGTTTTTTTACTTTGAAGTTACACTTTTATATCTCATTAGACATAATGCAGATCTTGTATTTTTGTTTCAAATATTGATTTTATGTCTCTGTTTAAATGGTTGGATTGATTAGCTGATTGATTGATTGATAATGAATTAAAAACAATAATTTAAAGTAAATTCATCCCATATAGATAGTTGAGCGATTGTTTGGTTGGTTGAGTGATTGGTTGGTTGGTTGAGTGATTGGTTGGTTGGTTGAGTGATTGGTTGGTTGATTGGTTGTTTGGTTAAATTGATTGACTGATTGATAACGATGAATTAAAAACAACAATTTAAGTAAATTCATCCCATAAAATGATTGATTGATTGGTTGGTTGGTTGGTTGGTTGGTTGGTTGGTTGGTTGATTAATTGATTGATTGGTTGGTTAAGTGATTGATTGGTTGGTTGAGTGATTGATTGGTTGAGTGATTGATTGATTGATTGGTTCATTGGTTGGTTAAGTGATTGATTGACTGGTTGGTTGATTGATTGATTAGTTGGTTGGTTGGTTGGTTGAGTGATTGGTTGACTGGTTGGTTGATTGATTGATTGATTGATTAGTTCGTTGGTTGAAAGATTGATTGACTGGTTGGTTGGTTGAGTGATTGATTGACTGGTTGATTGACTGATTGATTAGTTTGTTGGTTGGTTGAGGGATTGATTGACTGGTTGATTG
>CAIGQQ010038154.1:7178740-7190387 GCA_903798035.1 Danio albolineatus
GTGCATTTAAACAAAACAGATTTATTAAACAGATATATTTATTAAAATTATATTTTAGTCACCAAATATATTTAGAAATTGAAAAATAACACAGTTATAATACAATATAATACAAAGGCGAAAAATCTTTTAAAAAATTACAACCTACAAATTTTCAACTAAATGTTTCAATTTTTTTGCTTCTTGATTTTTCCTCTTTTTAAAATTTGTATTTAATATTTTTCTATAACATATATAATTGAGTGTACTAGCTTTTGGACCGTTATTGTAAGTTATTTAGTAATGAGCTCCAGATTTGGCTTCAGTACTGACTAATCTAATGTATATGCACAAAAATAATATTGTATAGCTTCCTATTAAAATATGAATTTAAAATATAGATCTGTGAGTGGTGTACACATACAGTATGCTGAGCACTGTATATTGTACGAAATATCGCTATCCCAGTAATCAACAACACAGTATCCAGTACCGTGTAGTCTTAATAATATTAATAATAATCCCCAATGAAGCATCCAAAACTGTGGCGTCGAAGTGTGAAGCTTCTGATTTATGGCTTAGGTATAATCTGTTTGATAGACTGTGTGCTTTCACAGAGTGTGTGTGTTATCCATACTGGTCCCATTTTGAGCTCACTGGAGCGAGTTTATTGGTTTTCCCCTCCAGGTTATCATGATAACCACATCGTGATCCGCTGGTTCTGGGCGGCTGTGGAGCGATTCAACAATGAGCAGAGACTCCGATTACTCCAGGTGAGTGCTGGAATATATACTTCAAGTTATGACCTGCACTTCCAGTTTGAGGAACTTCCATTCATGAGAAATGTTACACACTTTTCTTTAGGGATATCAGACCTATTTAGAGTTTTTCTGAGGATGTGAGTTCTTCTACAGACTGTCAAGCTAAGCCTTTGGGTTTTTGAGTTGCAGAGTGAATTTAAGGAAGCATGTTGTATAATTATCTGTAGATTATATGTTTATATTTTATACATTATTTATTTATTTATTTATTTATTTATTTATACATTTATTTATACATTTATTTATACATTTATTTATACATTTATTTATACATTTATTTATTTATAAATGTATTTATTTATTACACAATTTAAACATAATTGACTATTTATTTATTTTAATTTTATTATTTTTTTTTTCATTAATCTTTTTATTGTTTTTATCATGAATAGAACAAACAAACAAACAAACAAAAAAAAGGGGGTACAAAGGCCATTTCACAATACACAAACAGTCGGATACAACATAATACAATATTATCCTCAAAGCATAAAAGAAGAAAAAACATAATTATTATTATTGTTATTTATTTATTTATTTTTTATAAATGAATACTTTACAGAGAAATGTGTAGGCTCCACAAATCAACATATGCCAAACCAATGCCACAGGACCGGATTAACCAATGGGCATTATGGGCACAGGCCAAGGTGCACAAGTGCGCACTTGGGGCCCCTGCAAGGGAGAAAAAAAAAATGCCTATTTTGGAGTGTCTATTTTGGCTAAGTGTAAATAGCGCACCTCATTGGAATAAGCTAGTTGAGTGATTCCCGCCCATAACCGCTTGATTGACAGAGACAACATCCCTGACAGCAGCGTGAGTGGCGCAGCTTGTAAAGCGAACGGCATGAAGTTTTGACTCGATTGATCATCGACCCGGTTCGAATCCAGCTTCCGATGAACACGTTCTTCTTTTTTTTCCCCCCCACTAAATATCAGATTTTGCCTATTCTTGCATGAGGAAGACGAGTAGGATTCATTAATAAGTGTGTGTATTAGGGAAGACTCAGAGTCATAGTACTGGATTGGAGAGGTGTTATATCCAAATCATATGCATTATAAGTTTTTTTAGAAGTTATACATTAAACATGCCCTTAAATGTGTATATTTTAGTACTGCTTCAGTGAACTTGAACAAGTACATTTAAAATCCATTAATTTTCACTAGTTTTATTTGTATTTTTTTAAGTGTGCTTTAAATGCTTTAAAAATAAGTTAAATCTTTGTAGACTAGAATTCCACCTATAATGAGTTACAAGTCAGCATTACTGATATAAAACAACATTGGATTCCAGATTTAGAAAAATTTGTTTAGTTTCTTTGCCATCCCATATCGCATTTCCTCCATGGGCAACACATAACTTAAGCTCCTAATCCACATTTCAAAGACAGGCACGTGTTCTGACTTCCTAATTTAATTGCATTAATTTAATTACATTTGTTACTGTTTTTTGTGTGTAATAGTCATTTCTTTTTGTTTTTGGGGAAGGGTTGAGGATAGTTTAATAAACAGATCAAAAAAGAACTCTAGCAAATGACTTCTTTAGATAATAAGGCTGTGCTACAAATAATCATAAAACACATGGTGTAACCTGAATGAAAAGTAAGTTTGGCATTTTATCCATCATGAAAATAACATTATGCTTGGTATTTCAGTGTTTTGTTCCATCAGATTATTTTCTGTTTCCTACAGTACAGTAAATACATCTGTAGTATTGCTCATTTGTTCATTCTAAAAAGCTGTCTTTTAATATTGAAATGTATGAACAGTGAGGAGAATAATGACGCTTCACTTTACCCAGTCTTTTTAAACACTTCAAAGATTTTTTACTCACAATTCATATAGAGCATCATGGGATGTAGGCATGAGGTGGATACTTGACTGTGTTTAAAATGTCTCTGTTCTGTCAGTTTGTGACTGGGACGTCCAGTATCCCGTATGAGGGCTTCGCCTCGCTCAGGGGCAGCAATGGGCCGCGGCGCTTCTGTGTAGAGAAATGGGGGAAAATCACGTCTCTGCCCAGGTAATGTACCTCTCAAATCAAGATACAAGTTTATTTATAACCCATATTCATTTATAGTCGTTCAGTTTTAACTCATTCATCCATTTTCTTGTCGGCTTAGTCCCTTTATTAATGTGGGGTCGCCACAGCAGAATGATTCGCCAACTTATCCAGCATTTGTTTTACGTAGCGGATGCCCTTCCAGCTGCTGCTCTGGGAAACATCCATACATTCTCCTTCACACACATACACTATGGACAATTTAGCTTACCCAATTTACCTATACCACATGTCTTTGGACTGTGGGGGAATCCGGAGCACCCGGAGGAAACCCACGCAACCACGGGGAGAACATGCAAACTCCACACAGAAATGCCAACTGACCCAGCCGAGGCTCGAACCAGCGACCTTCTTGCTGTGAGGCAAACGCGCTACTCACTACGCCACCGTGGCGCCCCCAGTTTTAACTCATTTACATTTAAGTTAAATTTTTTCTAAGATATGATGTGAAATAGCATTCACTGAGATACTATTAAGTTCTTTGTTTATTTGTCTTCTTTCTTTCTTTCTTTCTTTCTTTCTTTCTTTCTTTTTTTTTTCTTTCTTTCAGTCATCTTCACTGTAAAAAATGCAGAGTTCCAAACAATTCATTCATGCTGTCCCAGTACAAATCGATTAGGTTAACACTTTTAACAAATTTATGTAGATGAACATGAAAAATTAAGTTGTCCCAATGAAATCTCAAGAATTATGTTTTTTCAGCTCATTTCAAATAAGTATGAACTAGTAAAAAAACCTAAAATCAACCAAATGTCAATGTCCTTTGACATCAATTGTACATCAAAATAAGATTGTCCTTAGACGCTGGCTAGACGTAGAATTTTGGTCACCTGACACCACAACCTGAATCTAACCTAATATTAACGTCTTTTGGCGTTGTGTGTCTGCTGGGCATTAACTAATGCACTACAGAAAGTTACGTTTACACACATCCACAAATTAAATGTTGACACATTAGCTTTTTACAGCGTAATACTCACTTCTCTTGAGTACTGTTAAAAGGTCTACTTTTTACTCATACTTTGAATAATATTTACAACAGATACTTTTACTCTACTTGAACTACATTTTTTAGGCAAGTAATGGTACTTTTATTTTTTTTATAAATGAATACTTTACAGAGAAATGTGTTGGCTCCACAAATCAACATATGCCAAACCAATTCCACAGGGCCGGATTAACCAATGGGCATTATGATTTGTCAGTACTCTTTCCACCACTCAGGGGCGCCGTTAAGGGGGGGAAAGTTAGGACGATTCTAAGGGCCCAGGCACTCTAGGGGCCCCCAGAGATCTGCTTTATAATTAATACAAGTACTATAATGTAATATCAATTATTAATGTATCTCTAAATTACAAGTAAAACAATTTATTAGAAAAAGAAAAACGGCTTATATCTGCCTCTCGTGTCTGTTACTGTCAAATTGCACCCCCCCCCCCCCCCCCCCTTCTTTCACTGTATGGTTCAGTCCGTCAGTAGCGGGAAGAGAAATGACGCTTTGATGAGTGCGAGCGATCGTCAGGTAAACTGTCAAAGCCGCGATGTCCTCGAGGGTAACAAAGATTAAATCCAGTCATCAAAAACGAAAAGAGAGGCTACAAAAAGCAGAGAGGGTGAAAAGGTAACGGCAGTTGCTATCACAGTGTTTTGAAAAGAAAGGTAACATTATGTCTATTCACAGAGCTTTCATTTTGCGGTAATGATAGCGCCGCTAGTTTAATGTACTTTGCTAATGAAGAAGCAGGTAACTGAGATCCTGCCTTTAAAAATAGCATGTGCATTGCAGTCTGCGTTTAAGTATTAATTTCACTATATTGACTTAATTGTTGACGTGGCCACTATTAAATGACTGCTATTTTTCCACAATGTTGATTATGTAGAACGATATTAGTTATAACAGCAAAGCAAACATAAAACTGAAAGACAAAACTTTAAATATATCAAGTTAGGTTTCCTTGAAAGATAATGATCTATTTAATTTTTTTTTGCCCAGTGGACCATTTCTAGTAGCTAATATAACTGATTAGTCAAACTCATACCATATCAGCAGAATAGTGTAAAACAATATCTCAATGTCCATGCAGACAAGTTTTGAATTAATTATGTGTCTTTTAAATATGTCATAGCCAGGATGCTCCTCAAGCCAGTCTTTTGAGCCTAGATTGTTAAAGTAGAGCCCATAGTGAACGGCGTAATTTAAATGTAATAAATCTGCAGAATTCTGTCTGTATTACTTTACTGCATGTACTCAGTTACACAAGCACGTGTGTAAACACACACACACATACAGATATACACACATCCAGATATTAGCCCCCCTTTTAATTTTTTTTTTCTTTTTTAAATATTTCCCAAATTATGTTTAACAGAGCAAATTTTCACAGTATGTCTGATATATTTTTTCTTCTGGAGAAAGTCTTATTTGTTGTATTTTGGCTAGAATAAAAACAGTTTTTAATTTTTTAAAAAACATTTTAAGGTAAATTATAAGCCCCTTTAAGAATTTTTTTTCTTGATAGTCTACAGAACAAACCACTGTTATACAATAACTTGCCCTTATTACCCTAACCTGCCTAGTTAACCTAATTACCCTAGTGAAGCCTTTAAATGTCACTTTAATCTGTATAGAAGTGTCTTGAAAAATATCTAGTAAAATATTATTTACTGTCATCATGACAAAGATAAAAGAAATCAGTGATTAGAGATGAGTTATTAAAACTAGTATGTTTAGAAATGTGTTGAAAAAACTTCACTCCGTTAAACAGAAATTGGGGAAAAAATAAACGGGGCTAATAATTCTGACTTCAACTGTATGTATATGCACATAAAAATGTACAGTTTTCAGTAAATATTTTATTACTGTTCCTTTTTTGTACTACGTTTACATTTTAACAATAAATCATCTGCTAGCTACAGTCATGGTCGTTCTCTTACTAAATACTGATAACTAGTGGACAAAATCAACAATAAAATGCATAGGTCAGTATAACTACATCACGGACAAAGAGTTTGGATAGCTCGCTTGGTAGTAGGGGCCCATCCTCATATTTTTTCAAGGGGCCCAAAATTGCTAGCGGCGCCCCTGCCACCACTGCTTATATAAATACATGAATTGATTATGATGATATCAAATATAAAAAAAATACAACAAACAACAAATTAAACTATTCCCAATCACTTGTCATTGATAAAGCCTCAGTTAACAAAAGAAGACCAACAATATCTTATTTATTATCTAAATAACCCGTTTTGCCACAGACGCAATGGCTAACGTGATCCACAAGATGGCGCAATCTGACAACTCAAGAAGTGCATGAACATAATTTTTTAAGTTTATTTCAATAACAACAGGCAATTGCAAAGTAAATACAACATATACAAGTATACAACAGAGATGACTTTTTTTAACGAGAGATATGAAATATATAAGAGACAAATGCTATTTCCACACTCCTCTGTACAACATTTCTACCTCAGTGATAAATGTTTACATGTACAGTACTTATATCTGCTTCATGTGCAGAGTATCCAAAGTGTACTGGTCAGCATTACTGTTTCCTGTCCTGTCCTGTCTGTCCTGTCTTATTTGCTCTAAATGTTGTACAATCCACACTTTGCGCTCTTATTAATTTCATTTTTTTTTTAAATTTTATTTTAGTTTATCTTATTTTATTTCATTCTCTAGATTTTTTATAATAAAGCACAGCAAACAAATCAGTGTACATTTAACTCAGTTTGAGTTTAACTTAACACTCTTTGGGTGTACATATGACTCCCTCCATTTTGCTGTTAAAATAACCCTTTCTAATGTGTGAAAATTGTACATTACTCACAGAGTTCATTTTAACACAGTAACAGTTTATTCTTACATCAAACTGGAGTGTGTGTTACTCTTCAGAGTGTTAATCTATTACCTTTTTTCCTATATTATCAACTGGTGTGTGTGACAGATAAAAGTGATCAAATATGTCGAAAATAGTTTTAATTTATTAAATGTTCATTAATCTTTTCATTCATTAATGGATTATGCATGTGTATATAGGCTAATGAGTGCATTTAGTACACTGCTTCTGATGAGAATTAATTTATTGTATCTTATAATTTATTATATCATCGAGACTCGTAAAACATACTGGTTTGATAACTGTCCAAAAGAACCGGTTCGAGTAAAAAAACTGGACTTCCCAGTACATACAATACAATACACTGCATATTGGGTTAAAAGTTTAACACTGAAAAAACAAACTCTTAAATATACTCTATTTCACACTCGTGGATTAAAATGTACTACGGTTTTAACACTGAACAACACCAAAAAGAATCACACTGTATATTTAACACTGGAATTTTTGCTGTGTGCACATTCCTGTGTCATGTTGTCAGTTTATGTTGTTTGATGTAGCACCTTGGTCCTGGAGGAACATTGTTTCGTTTCACTGTATACTGCACTGTATATTGTTGAGATCACAATAAAGCCAACTTGAACTTGAACTTGAACTATGACCATTTTAAAAAAGGATAACATAATCACAAAAATGATTTTGGCTTCAAACAGTGGGCATTAAAAGGTATCAGAAAGATAGGGGACTTATTTGAAGGAGATACCATGATGTCCTTTAAAGACCTTAATGAAAAATTTGGAATCTGAAAGACGCATTTTTTTAAAATACTTTCAAATTCGCAGCTATATTAATGTGAAGCAAAACTACTCACTAGCTAGACCTCTACAAACTGAATTAGAAAAACTAATGTTTTATCAGACTCATATGACAAATTATATTTCATTGTTTTATAACAAATTGGTCAATGGCTCTAGAGAAACATCAGAATCTAAGAAAGATTCTTGGTGTACAGATTTACAATATGACCTGACTGATTTAGAATGGAGCCAAATATGCGTTAAAGCCCAGAACTCGTCAATTAATACTAGATTAAAAATGATCCAGTATAACTGGGTAATGCGCACCTATATCACCCCTGAAAAACTAAACAAGATTAACCCAAACATCCCAGATATATGTTTCAAATGCCAAAAAAATAAAGGAACGTTCTTTCATTGTATCTGGGAGTGTGAGGTAATTAAGATTTTCTGGCAAAACATAATCACATTAATCTCCTCAATTATTTTAAAACCAATTCCAATTACACCTGAAATATGTGCTTTGGGTTTATTTCCTGTAGGCTTGTCGTTACCAGGTTATCAAACTAAAATGATTGATATGTGTCTTGTTACTGCAAGACGCTTGATAGCATTCTATTGGAAGAACATAGAGAGTCCATCTACTGACCACTGGCTGAAAGATTTGACACATTACATTGCACTGGAAAGAATCACCTACAGTATAAAAGGCAAATAAAAGGAATACCATAAAATTTGGGATCTATTTATACGATTTTTGAAACAATGGCACAAGCAAATACCTTTCACGCTACTGGTTAATTGAATGATTTGTGTATATGTGTGTTTTTGTATGTGGAATACATTATATGTTTTTCTTTACCTTAGCCCATGTATAACAATACATTTACCTGTTCAACGGAATCTGGATGCTTTGGGGGGAGGGAGGGGAAAGAGTTAAAATGTAAAAAAAGTTTATTTTTATGTCAATTTTAAGTGTTTTTTCTACAATATTTTTTTTTAAAAAAAAAGGATAAAAATGGTAGTAAAAAGAAAGAGAAAAAGAAGAAGAAAAAAGAGAGGGTAGATTAAAAAATTTATAAAAATCAATGCAGAATATAAAATAAAGCACATGTTATAGAACAGGGATCACCAATCTCGGTCCTGGAGGTCCAGTGTCCTGCAGGGTTTAGCTCCAACTTGCCTCAAAACACCTGTCTGGATGTTTCAAGTATACCTAGTGAGACCTTGATTAGCTTGTTCAGGTGTGTTTGATTAGGGTTAGAGCTAAAATCTGCAGGACACCGGACCTCCAGGAACAAATTTGGTGACCCCTGTTATAGAAGTTCTAACTGCGATCTTGTTATGAGACTCTGAAATGGTGTTCAAGTACAGTACAGGATTGCATCTGATTGTGATTTCTGTGTGTTTCTGTGTGCTGCAGGGCTCACACGTGTTTCAACCGGCTGGATCTTCCCCCGTATCCTTCGTTCTCCATGCTCTACGAGAAGATGCTGACGGCAGTGGAGGAGACCAGCACTTTCGGTTTGGAGTGAATGTTGGTCAGATTTCAGAACCATTTAAACAAACACCAGAAGCACTTAGACGTATATATATTTTGTACACCGCATCACTTAAAAACACTGAAAGCAAAGACGTTTCTCTGACGCAGACGCAATCGCTTTCTTCTTCTCGTCAGTAACGCCACATTGATTGGCTCTGGATTCGAAAGCGATTCTTTCGGAGGATTTGAAACTGATGTAAACGAGGAACAAACCCAAAGGACTTTGATACTCTCGCACTCTTTTTATGTGTAAAAAAAAAAACTTTTTATACAAGCGCAGCGTGAATGAACAGATGTTGTGTTTGTTGTGAGCTTTTCTTTTCAAATCGCCTCAATCTGACGCCACACACCGCAGCGCTGCCGTATGTACTGACTCCAAATGTATATGTTTTCTCTTCTTTGGATCATATTTATGGATTAGTCCATCTCGTATGTTTGTTTTGACGCCGTGTGCCGTCAATTCTGACACTATTGCTTTGCTTATAGCCTCACGGTTAGTGTGATTTCAACAAGTAGGACACGTTCCTGGATTAACATCTGTGTTGATGCTGGAACAACATTCGGTAACACTTTATTTCTATGGTCCATTTGAGTATTAGTCGACTGTCTACTTTTTTTTTTTTTTACTTCTTTTTATTAACATTTTAACTATTAATCACAAAACACACAGAAACAAACCAACAGACAATGCCCATTTTAACAATGCAAAGCTACAGAAAAGCAAAATAGATTAATAAACAGAGTACATACACGCAAAATAAAATTATAATAAATAAATAATAGCATACAAATTATAATAAGTAAATAAACAAAATGAAACAAAAATAAATAAATAATAAAAATAAAATAAAAAAAACATATAAAGATAAAATAATAGTAAAATAAAATACAAAAATTCAATTATGACACACCGTGATTCAAAATGCAGCTTAAAGAAACATCAATAAAGTCCAAGTAAGGCATCCAGACTTGATGAAAAGCCTCGGTGGACATATGAATGACACAGGTAAGAAATTCTAAAGGAATCATTTCCCTAATAATATTGTGCCACCCTTTCAAGGATGGGGGTTTGTCACTGACCCAGTTTATCAGCATATTTTTCCTGGCCGCAAAGGCTAAAATGTCAAATAAACGATTAGTGAACTTGTCAGGTTGCCAACTGTAGTTAAAGTCCAAACATACGGCTCATAAAAGTAACAACTTTTGACCAATAAGCTTTAATAACAGGACAATTCCATAACAAATGGGTGTAGTCTACTGTCTACTTAATATCTGTTGATACTGGCATTCAACAGACATTTAACTGACTATAAGAAACTTAGCAAGTACATGTCAACTTACACTAACCCCACGCCTAAACCCCAACCCTAACCCCCATCTAACAGTCTACTTATAATCTAATGAGAATTAGTTGCAATGTAACTTACATTCAACAAATGGACCACCATAATAAAGTGTGACCCAACATTTTAGAAGGCAGAATTAAGGGATATGTTTACTGTTTAGGCTTATGGTTTGGGTTATGCACCTCTACATGATCGTTATCCAACTATTATTACCGTCTGATTTTGGGAATTTACAGTTATGGTTGGGTTTAGGGGTAGGGAATAGGTATGGATTACATTTTTGAACTAAAATGATGTTGCAGAATCAACATATTGTAGATGTTAATCCAGGATCGCATCATACTTGAAAAACTCACACCCACCATCGTCTCACATGCAACGTGTTCTGTTTTGAAAGGGCATGTTACACTGAAGATGCACTACAATATATCATGAATGTGAGGAGCACTTTGTGCAGTGATAAAAAGACCTGAGTTTTTGTTTTGTTGTCCTTAAATAACACAGATTTATTACTGATGATGTTTTTAAAGCGTAATTAAGCTTCAGAAACCCTTAAAGTCAACAAGAAATTAACAATTGTTTGGAACAATTAAGATTTTAATAGCTCTGTCAAACGATTAATCGGGATTAGTCGCATTAGATAAAAGTTTGTATTTACATAATAAAAATGTGTACTGTGTATGCTTATGTATATATGACTAAATACACACACATACAATTAAAAAAATATATACAAAATGTATATAAATTTTGGGCGGCATGGTGGCTCAGTGGTTAGCAATTCCGCCTTACAGCAAGAAGGTTGCTGGTTCAAGTCTCCGGTTTATTCTGCTGTGGCGACCCCTGATAACTCAGGGACTAAAGCCGAGGGAAAATGAGTGAATGAATGTAATTTGCATTATATATAAAGATAAAGAAATATTTTATAAAGTCTATTCATGCATATGTTTATACACAGAGTAAGCACAGATATATTTTGCACATATGAACTTTTATTATGCATGTGATTTAATATCGATTAATCGTTTGACAGCACTGATTTTTTTGTCTTTTATGCTCACCAGGGCTGATTTATTATTTTTTTAAATGCTGCAAAAATTGTGAAATATTATTATATCATAAAATAACTGTCCTAATATGTTTTTAGAATATAACTTATTCTCATGATGCATTACTCCAGTCTTTTTATTGTCACATATTTCTTCTATAATTGATCAATCAAATTTATATATATATATATATATATATATATATATA
>CAIGQQ010038154.1:7190787-7207663 GCA_903798035.1 Danio albolineatus
TTAAATAATTAATACATTTATTCAACATGGATGTGTCATAAATTCCACATATTTCATGACTATTATTAATATTTGAGCAGAATATTAGAATGATTTCTGAAGGATCAGTGCGACACATTTTCAAACATATTTTAATAGGAATCTTTTCAATTGTAATCATATTTCACAGTATTATTGTTTTAATAATAATAATTATTATATAATGATAAAATGACCTGAGCTTTCTTTTGTCCCCAAATAATCGATTTATTACAATTAAAAGAAAATTAAGGTTTAAAAAAAGCCAGTTAATAATAATAATAATAATAATAATAATAATAATAATAACACACAATACCTAATAAAGATTCTATTACTTTAACAATACTTTAACGATAAAGTTTCTACTACAGTTTTAATATATATTTATTTATAATATAACACGTGGTGCGATTCTCAGCATCATTGCTCCAGTCTTTAGTGTCACAAATCCCTTCGGAAATCATTATAAAGTTACGCTTACACTTTTTTTACTATAAAATAATACTTTTGTTCAACATGCAAATCTCATGAGTGTCAATTGTTCCACATAAATGATCATTATTAATATTTGAGCAGCATTATTTCTGAAGGACCATGATCTTTGCATCACAAAGTTATATTTTGAGATATATTGCAATGATATAGTGAAATATTTCACATTTTTATTGTGTAATAACATTTAAATATTATAATCCAACAAAACCTATTGGTTAAAATATTAATGTCGATATATAGCTTTAGCTTTATTGAATGTTTTTCCCTGTTCATTTCTCACCCATTCTCGAGTACAACACCGTTTTGTTGTATGATCTGAAAGTGGAATATCAAGCCCATAAACATACATATCAATACATTCCAGATTTTTCATTTGTGTTAACTCAACCCGGCCTTTTACAAATCACTGCCATGGCTGCTGGATTGTACTCTGGTTCTGAATGTTTTTATACCCTGAACTTTGAAATTAATATCACTTCCAGTGAAAACTGCTGTAGTTGAAACTGCCATGAGGAGCTTCATCCAATTTTAGAAGAGGAACAAAGAATAAACATGAGCATATCATCTAATTTGATTGGATTTTGCCTGAATAGGTCGTTAAACAAACCAGATATATCTTTGTTTTTTTCGTATTAAGCTTTTGCAGTGTCGTCCTCATAATTGTGCTGAATGTACCAAAGGTTTAAGGCTGCCGTAGACTGTCCGCTCCCTCTTTCTACACCTTTTATTGGATTAAGAAAGGAGAAAATGTTCTTTAATATATATATATAATTAACCACTTGATTTTTCCTTTTGTTTATTTTTGGTTCACAGTACTGTTTTACACTGCCTGTTTAAAAGTTAAACACTTAAAAAGCTGTATATGTGGCCACAGCTGTGCTTTTTGTTGTGGAAGACATGGAAATGTACGTACGTACCGTTTATATGGTGTGGAATAGTTCATCCAAAAGTGAAATCTCGGATTGAATTTCCTGTGAAAAGCACTATTAAATAATCTCTAATTATGTGCATCGGATTGAGCAAACGATGTCAGAATGTCATTATTTTGGTGAACTGCTCCTTTAAATGTGTCCAGCCTTTCCGAAGTGCAGACTGAGGTCAGGCTTGACTCTCTGCTGGTGACTTTCTCCCACTTTTGCACCGTTCGTGTGCTCTGAAATGAGTGACTGCTGATTGAATGACAGCTTTCAGGGCTCCACCTTTGTTTGTTTCAGCACAGATGATTGTATAAAGTTGTTTATCTCACAGAAAATGACTCCAGGTCTTCATTTCATAAAAGTTATTACTGTTTTTATGGTCTTGCTTTGATGAAATGATTGTATAATGGAAGTTAAAACACATTAATTTAGTTTCATTTTATTTTTATTTTTTTTATTAAATGCAACTGTGTTTATGTATATATTTTTTATTTAATGCTGTCTGCTTCATATTAATATAAATTTGAACATTTTTATAGTTATATCTTATTTGTATCATTTTTATAGTTTTATCTTTTTCATTTTTGCCATTGTAAGCTGCACGATGGCTCAATCGTTAGCACTGTTGCCTCACAGCAAGAAGGTCGCTGGTTTGAATCTGCGTGGGTTTCCTCTGGGTGCTTCGGTTTCCCCCACTGTCCAAAGACATGTGCTATAGGTGAACTGAGTAAACTAAATTGGCCGTAGTGTATGAGTGTTTTCCCAGTGCTGGGTTGCAGCTGGAAGGGCATCCGCTGTGTAAAATATATGCCGGAATTGTTGGTGGTTCATTCCGCTGTGGCGACCCCTGATTAATAAAGGGACTAAGCTGAAGAAAAATCAATGAATGATTGAATTTTGGCCATCGTCAGTATTTTCCAAAATTTAAAACACCCTAAAATTATTTAATGCACTGCATATAAGCCCATGTAAACAATCTGTTTCGCTGTACTCAGGTGACGTTGCGGAAGTTTCCCACCACCACCAGGTCAGCCTCATCTCCACTTGGGGGTTGGCTTCGCCCTGCCTTCATCTTCAGGCAGGATCAGCCAGCTCATCCAGAGGTCTGCACCATAGACGGGGCTGACGCCAAAGGACTTTATGAAAGGACAGTAATGAACATACATTTACCAAAACAATTCCCAATGAATGTTAAAATGTTTGTCTGCCATCTAAAAGTCTTTCTGGTAGAGCATCATTTCTTTTCATAATTTCGTTTTTATTTTTTTTTTTTAGAAATATTAGACACTTTCAAATCATATGCATTCCTGTTTAATGTAGGCCAATATGCAATTTCAGGTTCATATCACTTCAGTCAATTTAGATTGGGGCAGATATGGTGTGCTACTTGTATCTGTATGATTCCCAGCTAACAAACTTAGGTTGTGAGAACGTTCTCATAACGTTATCTGTAACGTTCCGAGAATGTGTCCAGTTTGCTTAATGTTGCTTGAAGGTTTTTATGGTTAGCATAACGTCCTTACAACGTTTTCAAAACCTAATTTTCCACCATAATATAATGTTCTAAGAACGTTTATATGTAACATTCCAAGAACGTTGAAATGTCCAGTTTGCTTAATGTTGCTAGAATGTTTTTTATGGTTAGCATAAAATCCTTTCGTTTTCAAAACCTAAATTTTCACCAAAATATAATGTTCTAAGAACGTTTATTTGTAACGTTCCAAGACTTTAAACTGAATTCAATAAAGTATATATTCTGAAGTATTCATCCAGTTCGTCCTTTTTAAAGATGACGTTTACAACTATATATAGGATATATAGTTGTAAAAATCTTTAAAAAGGACGAACTGGATGAATACTTCAGAATATATACTTTATTGAATTCAGTTTAAAGTATTGTAATTGATACAAATCTATAGGTGGCTCAGTGGTTAGCACTGTCGCCTCACAGCAAAAACGTCGCTGGTTCAAGCCCCGGCTGGGTCAGTTGGCATTTCTGTGTGGAGTTTGCATGTTCTCCCTGTGTTGGCTTGGGTTTCCTCCGGGTGCTTCACTTTCCCCCTTAGTCTGAACACATACATTATAGGTGAATTGAATAAACTAAAGAGTATGAGTGTGTATCGGTGTTTCCCAGTACTCATATGCTGTCACTCCAAGTACAGTCCCCAGTAAACATATGCTGGAATGGTTGGTGGTTAGCTGTGGTGACCTCTGAGATAAAGACTAAGCCTAAGGAAAATTAATGAATGAATCTATAGATAATCAGATAGATCAGTGGTTCTCAAACTTTTTTCACCAAGTACCACCTCAGAAAAAAAATTGTCCCTTCAAGTACCACCATAATGAGCAGTATTGAAATACAGTAGCGTAGTAGGCTTAATTAAGCAGCTACAGCACTGCACAGTTCAAAAACGTGGCAGATTAATTCTGCCTCATTATTATAAGTATTTATTATTGTCAGCCACTTTCTAAATAGTTTGACAAAAGTAACTAAATAAACGTCAACATTTAAATTAAAATGTGCTTTTAAAGTTAATTAAAAAGGGCACTGTGCTTAAAGTAAAAAGAAAACTAAAAAGTATGATCATAGTCTATTCAAGTGCCTTGGACCTCATATAGGCTATATGTCAACATATTCATATATAAACTTTTTTTGAAATATATGTTGCATGTATATGACTTATTTGTATGTCTAAACATCTAAACATTAACTTGTATTTTGAATATATGAATTGGATTTACATATTTAAATTAGAAATTAGATCTGCGTACTGCACGTTAGAGTAGGCAGAAAGTCAGAAAAGCAGCTTATTAAACTATACGTGTCAACATTGGGATAAAAAAAATGAGAGATACGCCTCCAGCAACTGTTACAAATATTGCTTCAAATGATAGAATAGGGGCACCACGGTGGCCTAGTGGGTAGCACGTTCGCCTCACAGCAAGAAGGTCGCTGGTTCGAGCCCCGGCTGGGTCAGTTGGCATTTCTGTGTGGAGTTTGCATGTTCTCCCCGTGGTTGCGTGGGTTTCCTCCGGGTGCTCCGGTTTCCCCCACAAGTCCAAAGACATGTGGTATAGGTGAATTGGGTAGGTTAAATTGTATGAGTGTGAATGTGTGTGTATGGATGTTTCCCAGGGATGGGTTGTGGCTGGAAGGGCATCCGCTGCGTAAAAATATGCTGAATAAGTTGGCGGTTGATTCCACTGTGGCGACCCCGTATTAATAAAGGGACTAAGCCGACAAGAAAATGAATGAATGAATGATAGAATAGATAACAAACATTGGAAAATTGAAAATCAAATAAAGGGTGTAGCCTATTAAAATGTATTTACTGATCATGCCAGTGTTATCATACATGCCAAAGGGCTAAAAATGTGTCCATTTTTTAAGTTTATTTATTCAGCGATTCTTCCGAGTACCACTAAAAGGAAGCCCGCGTACCACAGTTTGAGAACCACTGAGATAGATCATTTAATCTCCCATATTGACGCATGCGTGTCCTGTTGTAGACAGCAGAGGGCAGACCAACCATACGTTTCACCCTCCAAACTCATCGTCAGTCTTCCTCAAATGTCAATCTAGTCAGAGATATTCCCTTTAGAATCTCACCGAGTGCCCTGACCTCAGATCAGCCGTCTAATATGCCACAATAAAGTCAGATTTCAGTCAGCCTGACAATATGGCAGTCAGCAAGATGAGTGAAAATAGATGCTAATTAGCACCTTCCACCGTGAAGCGCTGTGCCGCATGAAAGAGCGTGTTGATGCGGGTGCGAGAAGCGATTTTTTTCCCCCGTACAATCACACGGGCCTTGATTGCCGGCTTTGTGAACGCCGGGTGCAATGAGGCAGTATTTTCAGGGTCCCTTAGAAACCCATTTCAGCTGTTTTATCTGTTCAGTAGTGGTTTGCTGACACTACCCATAAACCCTTGTGCTTTTAGTGTGACATGGACCATGCTCTATTTGTGTGTGTGTTTACATTTACTTCCACATTTGTGAATGCACAACTGTCAATGATGCAGAATCTGTGCACACACATCTGATGCATTAATAAACTCATTCACCGTAGTATTTTGTCCAAAAAAAGACCTTCCTAATGTATTATTATATATCGAATGAGTTTATTAATGCATCAGATGTGTGTGCACAGATTCTGCATCATTGACAGTTGTGCATTCACAAATGTGGAAGTAAATGTAAACACACACACATAGACGTATTGAGTTATTGACCTTGAGGAAGTGAAGAAAAAAATAGGTTTCCTGCAAAATCATGATGGTCAAGGAAATGTGCATATGGTTGATGTTCCCCTGGGTGGTCTAAATAACCATCTAAATCTGGACTGATTTTCAATATTGAGGAAAGCAGAATCTAAATACACTCACCGGCCACTTTATTAGGTACACCTTACTAGTACCGGGCTGGACTCCCTTTTGCCTTCAGAACTGCCTTAATCCTTTGTGGCATAGATTCAACAAGGTACTGGAAATATTCCTCAGAGATTTTGGTCCTTATTGACATGATGGCATCACGCAGTTGCTGCAGATTTGTCGGCTGCTTATCCATGATACGAATCTCCCTTTCCAACACATCCGAAAGGTGCTCTTTTGGATTGAGATCTGGTGAGTGTGGAGGCCATTTGAGTACAGTGAACTCATTGTCATGTTCAAGACACCTGTCTGAGATGATTCACACATTATGACATGGAGTGTTATCCTGCTGGAAGTAGCTATCAGAAGATGGGTACACTGATCATAAAGGAATAGACATGGTCAGCAACAATACTCAGGTAGGCTGTGGTGTTGACACGATGCTCAATTGGTACTAATGGGCCCAAAGTGTGCCAAGAAAATATCCCCCACACCATTACATCACCACCACCAGCCTGAACCATTGATACAAGGCAGGATGGATCCATGCTTTCATGTTGTTGACACCAAATTCTGAATCTACCATCCGAATGTCGCGGGAGAAATGGAGACTCATCAGACCAGGCAATGTTTTACCAATCTTCTATTGTCCAATTTTGGTGAGCCTGTGCAACTTGTAGCCTCAGTTTCCTGTTCTTAGCTGACAAGAGTGGCACCCGGTGTGGTCTTCTGCTGCTGTAGTCCATCAAGGTTGGATGTTTTGTGCGTTCATAGATGCTCTTCTGCAGACCTCGGTTGTAACGAGTGGTTATTTGAGTTACTGTTGCCTTTCTATCAGCTGGAACCAGTCTGGCCATTCTCCTCTGGCGTCAACAAGGTATTTGCACACACAGAACTACCGCTCACTGGATATTTTCTCTTTTTCAGACCATTCTCTGTAAACCCTAGAGATGGTTGTGTGTGAAGATCCCAGTAGATCAGCAGTTTCTGAAATACTCAGACCAGCCTGTCTGGCACCAACAAACATGCCACATTCAAAGTCACTTAAATCACCTTTCTTCCCCATTCTGATGCTCGGTTTGAACTGCAGCAGATCGACTTGATGCCTAAATGCATGTCTACATGCCTAAATGCATTGAGTGGCTTCCACGTGATTGGTTGATTAGCAATTTGTGTTATTGAGCAGTTGGACAGCTGTACCTAATAAAGTGGCCAGTGAGTGGATGTATCACTGAAAAATACATTGTTCAAAGTAGGCTACAGTTCAAATGTTGTCTGTGTAGATTTTGTAATAAACTGTAAAAAAAAAAAAAAAAAAAACTGGTTTCAACACAATTCCATTATGTTGTCCCAACACAAATGAATTTAAGTTAACTTTAACAAATTTAAGAGGATGGAACATAACACAATTAAGTTGTCCCCAAAAAATTATTTTTTTGAGGGTATTTGTTGAGTATTAACAGTAAAAGAAAGATGGATTTATGATCCATGATTATTTCATTTATAAAAAACTACATTTTGTGTCTGTATGTAAACATTCTGGTCAACTCTTTACGTTTACAATCTTTAAAGCTGTGACAGAAAAAAAGCAAGTGATTCGCTCCAAGTGATGTCACTTCCTCTGGTTGAAAACTCTGGAAGGCTTTGAGGCATGTGATTTATTCTCTCATTTATTTGTTGAAAATGTTTTATATACAGTAGAAGAATAGGTCAACTCTGTTACTGTTATAGGACAATGAATTCCTCATTCACATATTAAACACACTAACATGATTAAAACACATCAAATTCTGCTTCATAAATGCTATGTGGTGTCTGGGTTGAGGTTAGCATCTTGCACTCAAGCACAAAATGCTCAAAAATGTCAACTCTGTTATCATAAATTCAATTTAACACTAAGATGAACAATAATAAATAACAGAATCAAACGTTCCATATAATGTTGAAGCATTTTGCATTTTTTTTACGTTGATGATGGATTCATTTTGCTGTAAATTATACATTTGTTGCATATCATTATAATTCATAAGGGAAATAATGTAAAATGTAGCAGCAGTTCTAGAAGGAGTCTTAAATACCGTACTCCTTTGAAGCAGAATGCTAATTTTACCAAAAGAAGACAGGGAAGTTTGTATTTGTGTTTATTTATTTAACAGGGTCAATGCTCATTAATCAACAGTAAAACTGTAAATAAGCCAGAGTTAGCCACAAGGGGTAATTTTCATCTGTTGCCCCTGCCAGATTTTAGAAGGCAACCTAAAACACATTATCATACATACAATAACAGTAACATTACATTCAACAAAAGGATAAAACATACAATAAGAATTTCATAAAAGGTTAGAAAAAGAAATGACACATGATTACACACTTGATTTGCTTTCAGCCATTTCTGTAACTTGTATTTAAATGTTAAGTAATTTGTGATGCACCTTAATAGTATAAATAAATTGTATAAATGACTGTCTCTAACTGAGAAGACTGACCGTGCAAAGGTTGTACGTCTAATCTGCACAGCATAGTCTCCTCTAGTAATGGATCTTGTTGCTCGACCATTATTTATCTTGTGTGTCACAAACTCACGTATGGAGGTGGAGCGTATCCATTTAAAATGTTAAAGATCATACAAGCATCAGCCAAATATTTCATATTATCATTATCTGATTGTCTATTAACCCTAATATTCTCAACTCCTACAGGGACAGACGTTAGGCATTGTGACATTGTGGAGCTTTGAACCAGTAAATACAATGTACAGTACAACAACAGATAAAGTCATGGTAATTGGTATGGTATTGGGCGCCACGGTGGCGTAGTGAGTAGCACGTTCGCGGGTCGCTGGTTCGAGCCTCGGCTGGGTCAGTTGGCATTTCTGTGTGGAGTTTGCATGTTCTCCCCGTGTTCGCATGGGTTTCCTCCGGTTTCCCCCACAGTCCAAAGATATGCGGTACAGGTGAATTGAGTAAGCTAAATTGTCCATAGTGTATGTGTGTGAATGAGAATGTATGGATGTTTCCCAGAGATGGGTTGCAGCTGGAAGGGCATCCGCTGCGTAAAACAAATGCTGGATAAGTTGGCGGTTCATTCCGCTGTGGCGACCCCGGATTAATAAAGGGACTAAGCCAAAGGAAAATGAATGAATGAAAAGTAAGGTGAGCCGACAGGAAAATGAATGAATGAATGGTATGGTATTTTGTAACATGCCGTAGTTCAAAGTAGTATCACAATCTGATATCATCATTGTATAGTACAGCACATTTTTGGTGAAAGTGTTTTTTGGACACATACCATGGTAAAAGCTCTTTGAAGTGTGACAGAGAAAGTGCAATAGTGATTCTGCCAAGCCGAACATGAGCTTACATCAACATCTTTGTTGGTCGTAGAATAACAGTTTTATTAAACAGTCAGATTTAAAGGCTAGAGTTATTGTTATGGTTTGCTCAGGGCTTCAATAACATTCTTAACTTTAATTCCTGCGGTTTTAAGAGTAGCTACGGTTTAGTTGTTGCATGAGGTTAAGAGGTTGAGAAAATGTTTCTTTTAAACCAAGATCCTGAAACATTCTGCTTGAATGACTTAAATCTGGAATAGTCTTTGTTTGTCCTTCTGAAATAGATGTTGTGTTTTTACATATCTGTTCCGTCATGAGATTTATCTTGACGCGGAGACACATTCTTCTAGAAAAACACCTACTGAGCGCTGAACATTCTTAAGTTTAATCCCTGGTGTTTTAAGAGTAGCTACATTATAGTTTTGCATGAGGTTGAGGTTAAGAAAACTGGGGTTAGATAAATCCTCTGAATACTTTCATAATTTTGTTCATGAACCGAAATTGAAGTACTTTTGGGATAGATGTTTGAGCAGGCAGATAGCCACTCCTCATCAATAAAAACTAGACCCCAAGTTTCCCATTTACCCTTAAAGAATCAAAGGTTGAAGGACCAGTATTAGACAGCAGTGTATACAATTCAGAGATATTTTTTCTATTTATTAGATTTTCTCTCTATTTCAGTAAAATCCGACTGTATATTACCTTATTTTAACTGTAACTCTAAAAAGGGTCAAATTTGCAGGAATTTATAAAAATCTTTATTGGGTGGACTGAATTCCTGTCTTAACTCCTTAAAATGACCCAATACCGACACTTCTCTTGATCTCCAAGTCACAAGGCCAATATTCTGTATTGTCGTGGGAAAATCAGGATTAAGCGTAGTACAGTGCATTCGGAAAGTATTTATAGATCTTCACCTTTCACTTTTTAAAAATATTTTTATTCTTTTTTATATCTAAATGTTTTTTAAAGAAAAGTTTTGTTGCATTAAAAAGCTATATTTTGCTTGTTTTAACACATTATTAAAAATTTGTGGCTAAGAAATAATCATTTATCTATTTTTGGTGTGGTCAGAGATCAATTTGGCAAATCCTTAATTTTGAGCCCTGAAAAGTCATGTGAAATAAAAAGTAATTACAATGCGACACAGCCCATTTGCTCATCCTCATTGAGCAATACACAACACACACACAAAGTGAAATGAAGTAGGCATGTGGACATAACACAAAATCTAAATCAAGTCATTTTAGCATGTCAAAGTCAAATTTATGCATATAAAATATATTTTCCCAACAACAAAAGTGTGGCTAGTGAAAATGACAAGTGGCTAGTAATTTTGGAAATCTACTAGCCACAGTGGCTGGTGATCAAAAGAGTTAATGTCAAGCTCTGCTTGTGTACATGGGATTTCAGTTTTTTTTTATTTTTACTTTTTATATGGAATAAAAAGTAATACCTTTTAAACTTTTATTTAATGTTTACAATGCACATCCAATTAGATCCACTTATTTGGTAAACAAAGCAAGTCTCTCATATAAAAAACCTCTACTAAAAGACAGAAAATAGTACTTTACAAACTGTAATGTAAATAAATCATATGAATATTTTCATATTAGTCAATATTATTACTGAAATTAATTTAAAAACTGAATAAATATAAATTTACACACATTTACTCCAGTAAATAAACAGAATGAATAATGGGCTAAAAATCTGTTGTAAATCTGCGTAGTTCTGCATGTGCAGATTTCGCGTGGGCTCATATTTTCTATTATCAAGCCAATAACTAAGAACTAAAAAAATGCAAAAAACGTATGTACTGTATGTGTGAACAACTGAAATTGGTATCACATGTCATTGGCATGTTATGGAATACAGCGGTACACCATATTAACGATATACCGCCCAAACCTAGTAGATAGGAGACACAATTTATAGACTTATCTGGTATTTCTGTACAAAATTTTGCATATAAAATATATTTTCCCAACAACAAAAGTGTGGCTAGTGAAAATGACAAGTGGCTAGTAATGTTGGAAATCTACTAGCCACAGTGGCTGGTGATCAAAAGAGTGAATGTAAAGCTCTGCTTGTGTACATGGGATTTCAGGTTTTTTATTTTTAATAAATTTGCAACAATTTCAAAAAATATTTTTTCACGTTGTCGTTATCGGGTATTGTGTGGAAAATTATGAAGAAATAAATGAGCTTAATCTATTTTGGAATAAGGCTGTAGCATAAACAAATGTGGAAAAAGTGAAGCGCTGTGAATACTTTCTGGTGCACTGTAGGTGTCTTAGAACAACTTGTTTGGGAATGATAAATATTTCTTAACATCCCTCCACACCAAATGAGTATTTGTTACTGTAATGACACTAGTCAGATGTTGAATGTTTTGGACGTTATGAATAAGTGAAGTTTCATAAACTAATTTCGAGAGGAGCACGTGATATGATTAAGCACGCCTGGCTGATCATCTGTAATCAGCAATAATCCAATCAGAGCGATCCAAGCTTACTATAAACAGACCATTTTTTTCCCATACTGCTCTACCTTCGTTTTGGAAGAATCCCCCCTTCCACCCCATCTCCTCCTTTTTCCTCCCTTTTCTAAGGGGGAGCTTTCGAGACCTATCTGATCTCGGATCCCCTGATATGCTTATTGACTGGGCGGGAGTCTTGGGCTCAAATATCTCCGAGCTCAGGGTTCTCTCCTGGGACAGCATGCCAAACCTGCTATAAACGCTAAGCATATCTAAGGGTGAACTCTTGAAATGGTAGGGAGCATAAGAATTTGAGAAAGCATCTTGTGGATTCAGTCCCAACCCATTGTAAATCAAATCGCCTGGGTTGATTTTTAGAGTAGCTACAGTATAGTTATTGAATTAAGAGGTTAAGAAAACGTTTGAGGGCACCACGGTGGCGTAGTGGGTAGTACGATCGCCTCACAGCAAGAAGGTCGCTGGTTTGAGCCTCGGCTTTTTCAGTTGGCATTTCTGTGTGGAGCTTGCATGTTTTCCTGTGTTCGTGTGGGTTTCCTCCGGGTGCTCAGGTTTCCCCCACAAGTCCAAAGACATGGGGTATAGGTGAATTGGGTAAGCTAAATTGTCCGTAGTGTATGAGTGTTAATGAGGATGTTTCCCAGAGATGGGTTCAGCTGGAAGGGCATTCACTGTGTAAAACATATGCTGGATAAGTTGGCGGTTCATTCCGCTGTGACGACCCTAGATTAATAAAGGGACTAAGCTGACAAGAAAATGAATGAATGAATGAATTAATGAAAACGTTTGGTTTCAACCAAGATCCAGAAGCGCTCTACTTGAATGACTGGAATGGTTCTTGTTTATCCTCTTCAAATAGATGTTGTGTTCTTACATATCTGTTCCATCATGAGATTTATCTTGACGCGGACACACATTTCTCCTGAAAAACACCCACTAAACGTTGCACAGCGTAAACAGACAAACATCAATTTCTCTGCGTGGCAATTGAGCAGAGACACCTTATCATCGCACATTTACCAAACGCGTCTGTGCTGAAGTTGACGTATTGCTCTGATGTGATCGCTTGCACCGAGGAGGACAGGAGTATGCATGATAGAATAATGAAGCAGGAACGGTGTGGACCTCCACGGCTCTATTTTTACAGGCATGGCAGGAGGAAGTGGAATGGAAAGGCTATCTTGCATTATGCATGGCCTGAGAGAAAGAGAGGAGCAGAGGGTCGGGGAAAAAAACAGCACTTCCTCTAGTGGGACAACAGACAAAAGAATGCTTTTATATTCAGAGCGTATGCATGCGTATGTGTATTTTATGATCTCTACTATGGTATGAGGGGACTAGCAAGTTGAAATGTTATAAGTGCAATTGGATGTGCAAATGGAATAATTATAATAGTAGTTACAGATATTCAGGCCTGTTTGTTTTTATATGGTGTTATGGATTTTTTTTGTATGGACCCACAACCTATGAAAGAAAGAACCTATAAGATGATACATGGACATACTGTATATGAAACATGGATGCAGTATATATATGATAATATATACGCTGCATATATACATATATGCCACATATAGGCAAAATTGAGGTGCATATATGTGCATACAGGCCATGTAGATCTCCTGTATTACTTCTTTATATCCACATATATGTACAAGATTTTTTTTTTCAGTCTTAAACTTTTAACCCAATACGCTGTGTATTTCCAACTAGTGATAGGAAGTCCATTTTTTTTACTCGAACTGGTTCTTTCGGACAAACAGTGATCAAACCTTAAACTTAAACATGTCTTGTTGCATTTTAAAATGCAAAGAGTTTAATGTATTGAAATTATTTCTGAAAAAATAATGAACATTTAATAAATTAAAACTATTTTCAACATATTTGATCACTGTTATCTGTCACACACACCAATTGATAATATAGAAAAAAAAGGTAATATATTAACACTTTGAAGGGTAACACACACTCCAGTTCGATGTGATAATAAACTCTTACTGTGTTAAAATGAACTCTGTGAGTAATGTACAAATTTATTTTAACTCCAAAATGGAGGGAGTCATATGTACACCCAAGACGTGTTAGGTTAAACTCAAATTGAGTTAAATGTACACTGATTTTTTTGCTGTGTACAAGATATGTCTCCTATATAGCTCATATATAGGGCCAGACGGAATCTGGACATTTTTTGGTATTTCTGTTAAAATTTTTGTTAAAAATCTGTGGATTTATGCGGAATGATTTTGGGAGAATCATAACTACAAACTTAATATACGAAATAAAAAGTAACACCTTTTTAACTTTTATTTAATGTTTACAAAGCGAATCCAATTAGATCCACTTTATTTGGTAAACAACACAAGTTTCTCTTATAAAAAATATCTCCTAAAAGACAGAAAATAGTACTTTACAAACTGTATTGTAAATAAATCATATGAATATTTTCATATTAGTCAATAACATTACTGAAATTAATTTAAAAACTGAATAAATATAAATTTACACACATTTACCCAAGCCAATAAACAGAATCAATGATGGGCTAAAAATCTGTGGAAATCTGCGTAGTTCTGCGTGTGCAGATTCCGCGTGGGCTCATATTTTCTATTATCAAGGCAATAACTAAGAACTAAAAAAGATGCAAAAACGTATGTACTGTACACTGAAAAAAAATATTCAAAGCTGATTCCTTGGATTTACTCAATTCTTTTACGTTAAGTGGCTGTAAATAATTTATTTGGGCTGAATTTAAACAAACAAATTAAGTTGAACATTATTAAATTTAATTTGCTTGTTTAAATTCAACACAAATAAATTGTTTGCAACCGTTTTGCAGACAAAATTTTTTCAGTGTATGTGTGAACAACTGAAATTGGTATCACGTGTCATTGGTATGTTATGGAATACAGCGGTACACCATATTACCGAATTACCGCTCAAACCTAGTAGATACAACTTGCTGCGCGTTTCTTCCGTTGTGTTTTCTTTTGTTGTTTGTGTTTTGACCAATTTGCTGCGCGTTTCTTCCGTTGCCTGTGTTGTGAGAATTTGCAACAGGTGTGCTGTCAAATTGATGAAGATCGTTTCTTAATTTGCTGGTGTTTTTTGTTATAGCATGTGCTTTCTTAAATTGCAGCGCGTTAACCTCTCTCGGCCACCGTACCAAACCACTAAACTGAACCACTAAACTGGCAAAACGTAAAATGCTTTCGTTTTCTCGTGAGATCAGGCTGAACGAATCATCTTTTACACTCTATCCAACAATGTCTGTGTTCCGGGATGTTTAAAACAGTGCCTCCATGATAAAAGCACCGTTGGGTGATGATAAGTAATGCATATTTGATGGAGGCTGATTTGAATAAGAAGCTCAGTGTGAAGTGTGTCTCTCACGAGCAGCGGCAGCAGCGGGTTTAGATCTCTGGAGACAGGTGTTGACTAATGAGGAGCTTTTTCTGAATCCAGCCATGATGATTAAGTGTTAATTACAACAGGTCAGCTTGACACATTTCCAATAATTGGAAATATTTTGGGGATTTTGATTCGCAGGACAACACAAAAGAATGCATTAGTGTGCCTAATGAGATGTCTGTTTAGTTTGCCGCTGACCCACTTGACTTTCTGCTGTCTCCTTCAAGGACTATTCGGGAGTTTAGAGAAAGCTGAAAGCCTCATCGACCAGCTGAGATGGAGTCCAGCATGCTGTCAAAATGTGTTGTCAACAATATCCACCAACAGTCAACCTACATACATCTTCTTTCAATGTCTTAGGGAAATCAAAATTTACAATGTTTATTTAGCCAGCGCACGTTGATGAACAATTAATCTGCATGATAATCCACAGAAAACAAATGTTCTAAATGTTTTTGTGATGTTTATTTGAAGCATGATCATTTATTGATTTAGTTTTTATTCCCAGAAACCGTATGACGCTATAAAGAATAGGGGCATCACGGTGGCGCAGTGGGTAGCATGGTCGCCTGGGTCAGTTGGGGTTTCTGTGTGGAGTGGAGCGGAGTTGCGTGGGTTTCCTCCTGGTGCTCAGGTTTCCCCCACAGCCCAAAGACATGCACTATAGGTGAAACAAATAAGCTAAATTGGCTGTAGTGTATGTGTGTGAATGCGAGAGTGTATGGGTGTTTCCCAGTTTTGGGTTGTAGCTGGAAGGGCATCCGCTGCGTAAAACATATGCTGGATAAGTTGGCGGTTCATTCCGCTGTGGCGACCCCTGATGAATAAAGGGACTAAGCTGAACAGAAAAGGAATAAAGGAACTAAAGAATACAGAAGAAGAGTACAATATCCAATATCTCTTATACAATATCCACATCGGATAAACAGGAAAGAAGAGCAAAACAAAAAATTTGAGGTTGCATGAAACATATTTTTTGAAGAAAGAAGCACATTTTTTGTTATCAATTATTCATTTATTCATTTTCCTTTGGCTTAGTCCCTTTATTCATCAGGGGTCGCCACAGCAGAATGAACCACCAACTTATCCAGCATACGTTTTATACAGCGAATGCCCTTCCAGCCGCAACCCAGTGCTGGGAAATACCCGTATACACTCACACACACTCATACACTACGGCCAATTTAGTTTATTCAATACACCTATAGCACAAGTATTTGGACTGTGGGGGAAACCCGGAGGAAACACGGGGAGAACATGCGAACTCCACACTACTACCTAATTCTACATAGAAATAGGTAGTAGAATGAAGAGTAATCAGTTGGAGTGGAGTCTTTTTTGACTTCAGCCACATTTTTTTTAACCATGCCTCTCATATCGTTAGTTTGCTACGCCCCCCACTCCATCAGCCTTGCAGACATACATCGTAGGAAGATTTCCTCTGTACGATGTAAAATCAATAATGAGAAAAATCCTATAATGTAGGATAATGTTCTCGTTTTTCCCCATTCAAATGCGTCATGTGAACGTGTTTTTTCCAAAGTTAATCTCATCAAAACAAAGCATGCACACCTCAGAGTGTGTAAAATATTTGGGAGGGTGCACAGCTTTCAGGACAACCAACACTATCTTGCCATCCAATTTGTACTGCAAAACGAATCCCTCAACATGATCTCTTTACCTGCTTGCAGGTTTTTGGTATAATATATTTGGTGACATAGATTGGGATCAGTTTTGGCTTCTTCGGAAATAATTATTTTTATCTAATAAAGCTGTTGAAGTCTCAATCAAAATCATTCATAAGTGCTACCCAATAAATTTCGAACTACCTA
>CAIGQQ010038154.1:7223738-7239799 GCA_903798035.1 Danio albolineatus
ACACACACACACACACACACACACACACACACACACACACACACACAAAGAATATTGTATTTCGGCTTTAACTTGTATCCTAATTAAAATTTTCATTATCTTAAATCGAATATAAATAAATCAAAAGAAAGAATATGAATGCAGGGCAGTTTTTTAAGGCCATAAAATGATTAATCCAATTATATACATGAAATGATTATTCATAAAAGTAATTTAAGAGTGCACACTTAGCTGATGATTGATTATTAAGCTTGTTTGGCATGTTGTCCCGGGAGAAAGCCCTGAGCTCATAAGATCCTCGAGCCCGGGGCTCCCTCCTGTTTACAAGGCGAGAGGAGAGTTTGAGCTCAGTTAGATCTCGAGAACTCCCCTGCTGTTGTAGTTAATGAACAGATAGTGATTGCTCTCAAGAGATAACTACTTACTAGGAGCATGTCTATGGTGATGATTTGGATTAGTCAGTTAACTTAAGTTGCATGTTTTTGGACAGTGGGAGGAAACCGGGGGAAACCCACATGAGCACGAGGAGAATGTGTAAACTCTTGGTCTTTAAACTTGGTAAAGACTAGAACCAGCGACGTTCTTGCTGTGATTCCACAGTGCTAACCACTAGGCCACTGTGCCACCCATCTAGGAAAGGAGGAGGAGTAGGGGTGGAAGGGGGGATTCTTTAAAATGAAGATGGCTGTGATATGGAACTTAGGGTATTTATAGTGGCTTAGGAATCGTCTGATTGGTCAATCATAAATTGAATAATGCGGGACCAGCTGCAAGCAATCATAAGAAATTAGTTTATATCTCGAAATTAGTTCATAAATAAACTTCACTTAATAGCAATTCAGTCGAACCCAATATGGCTAAAAAAATACTATAATTTAACTCTTAATTAAAAACTAAACTTGAAGGCATGAAGTAACCCAGCCAACACGCATCATAATTAGACGTTAATATTAGGTTAAATTTAGGTCACCAGCGTCTAAGGACAGTGTTATTTTGACGCCAATAATGACATGAAATGACGTTGATATTTTGTTTATTTTAGGTTTTGTTGGAAATGATCTAAATCAAACATTGAGCCAACATCTTAACCAACATCATATTGACAACAAATACTGACATTTATTTGTCAGGTATGGCAACCAAAATCCAACATCTGATAGACGTCATGGTGGTAACATCCACACAAGGTCAAGCTGTAACACGATTGGATGTTGATATTTTGTTGTCCTTATGTTGCGTTGGAAAGTGACCGAAATGCTACGTCTGTCTGACATTGGACATTGACGTCAGCCTGATCAACCCAAGTTTAATTTCCAAACAAAATGCAACGACGTTTGGATACAGTGTCAATCTGACATCATGTTTACATCCTGTGCCTACTGAGAAATGTCTATCTTTGGGAATGAATTATTAATTCACCCAATTTATTTGAAATGCAAATTTATTCAGAAATAAGATGCTGCAGCATGTTGATTGGAGATGAATAATGACGTGATTATTCATAAATCTTCATAAATTCATAGTAATAATAGTAACAAAAGTACACTTCAATGGGCTGAAAGTATATTATATACAATTTCTTTTTTGAATTAATCAATAATAGTCTAAATTTTAAAAACTAAAACTGTCAGTATGTGGTGTCATATCACATACTGACAGTATACTTGTATACTTGAATATGGGTTATTTACTTCTTTTCTGAAGTCAATCACAAACACTCACATTATTAGTGCAGTGTAAGCATTATCTGAATAAATTTTACATAGATATAAATATATATTGAAACTAAATAGATTGTTGCGTGTTTTACGATATGCTGTAATGAAGTTGAACATGCATTGTTTTTCTTTTACTACACATATGTAGACACTGCATGAAACATTAGGTCATGAAAATTTACTTGAAAGTCTTGGAAAAATCATGGAAAAATCTTGGAATTTTAGAAGTAAAAATGTGTATGAACACTGTCATAGTAATGAGATAGTTTTGTTTGCTCACTGATAATGAGAACTGTGCTTGAAAATGAACTAAACGAATCTAACACTGTTATGGTCCTAAAATATAATTCATTCATCTCATTCTCGTTTAATTTTGGGGTGAAATATGACCCGGACGTGATCCAGACAGGTTTTTTTGGTGTGACTCACTCTTTAAGCTCAAGGAACGTCATATTCAGAGATATTTCTTTATTGCAAATGGATTCCCAGTCCCCAAAGCACTCCAGACATGAACCATCATGTCAGAATAATTGTAAAATGATAGGCAATAAGTCAGACAGATACAAGTGAATGAATCGTAAGATGAGGGTGCCCGTTTCAATTATGTACATTAGTTATAGATGAGGAACCTTTTGGGAATAACCCATACCGAATACATTTGCAGAATTAATACACTGTGCAAGGCCATTTTCTTGTACGTAATTGCACCCTAATTATCCATTAGTTATTGAATTACCCTTTTATCTGTTTGTCACGGGCAAAGGCTTAATAAATGGAAGAGAAATCATCAAGTTGGTTATCAACGCTCCAGATTTGCAACCCAGCGAGCGAGGGAAAAGAGAGAGACAGAGGGAGAGAGAGATTGAACTACAGTAGGAGAGAAAGATGGAGACAGACAGAGAGAGAGATAAAGAGGCAGAGATGGAGAGACATACATATATTCATGAGCATCTTCGGGCTGTAATTAAGAATCAAATAGCTACAAGGAAGCCATTAGTTTATTAAGTGTGTGAGACTGCGCAAGTTACTATTTTTCGCTTCTCTTTCTCTGATGATGCGGAGCAGTCTGGGAAATTATTTAGCAAATGATGTTGACTACAAATGTTTTTTGGCTTTAATAATTTGTATTAGAATTATAAATAATTAGTGATGTGCTGCCAATAGTGGATGTGAATGTTAAATTTTGTTTAATTGTTTTAGTACAGAATCCAATCTGATCCAAAATAAATACAATTAAATATATTATAGCTACATATATTACATGCGTTTATACTTTTTAAATATATTTTATCCATCCATCCATCCTCTAGTACAGCATTTCTCAACTGGTGGGTCGCGACCCAAAAGTGGGTCACGGGAACATTTTTAGTGGGTCGCGGAGTGCGTGGTCAAAAAACAACAACAATTTTTATTTTGCTTATACCGGACTTTTATTTTGAAATGCGCGCGCGACAACAGTTCAGTTTAGTTCGGTAACTGAACATTTCTCTACCCTAACCGCTGTTTACAGTATTTATCGTTTTTACTTTGTAATATTTCTATAATTTGATACATTTTGTTAAATGCAACAATAAAATATTGTTTATTTGTAAGTCTTTGTGATTTCTGATGATTTATCTGTCACTACTTGTGTATGTTAAAAAACAAATTAATTATAATGTCTAAAATTAGAGTTCCTAAAAAATTGGGTCGCGGCTTGATGACCATGTAAAAATGTGGGTCCCGTGGCCAAACCAGTTGAGAACCACTGCTCTAGAATACCTGACAAAAGTCTAGTTCAGTTGTATGAGCAACAAATAATAGCTTGACTTCTAGTTGATCATTTGTAAAAGAAGCAGAAGGTAGATTTTTCTGATGAATCATCTGTCGAACTGCATCCCAATCATCACAAATACTGCAGAAGAACTCTTGGAACCCACATGGACCCAAGATTCTCACAGAAATCAGTCAAGTTTGGTAAAGAAAAAAATCTTGATTTGGAATTTCATTCAGTATGGGGGCGTGCGAGATATTGCTGATTGGATGGCAACATTAACAGCCTGAGGTATTAAGATATTTGTGCTGCCCATTACATTAGAAACCACAGAAGAGTGCAAATTCTTCAGCAGGATAGCGCTCCTTCTCATACTTCAGCCTCCACATCAAAGATCCTGAAAGAAAAGAAGGTCAAGTTGCTCCAGGATTGGCCAGCCCAGTCACCAGACATGAACATTATTGAGCATGTGTGATGAACTCTGGGAGTCCTGCAAGAACGCTTTCTTTGCCATTCCAGATGACTTTATTAATGAGTTATTTGAATCATTGCAGAGATGTATGGATGCAGTCCTCCAAGCTCATAGGAGTCATACACAACTAATTCTTTTTCCACTGCACCATGACTTTATCTTCTATACTGTACATTATTTCTGTTAAGTGACAAGACTTTTGTCTAAGCAAATTCAGACCTTACTGTCCTAATCAAATAATTAAAAAAATTAAGGCATGATCATGTTTTATTTTGGTAAAATAAGCGTAATCTAGAGGTCTTTGCCTTTCATATTAGCCACTTCTGATACCAAATGATCAACTAGAAGTCAAGTTATTATTTGTTGTTCCTGAAACTTGGATAGGCGACAAGGCTTTTGTCAGGTAGTGTATAGTGTGTGTATATATCAAATTTATTTTAACATTGTATTTCATTATAAGTTAGATATGATATTCGTTCTTTCAATATTAATGAATAGAATTTAATCACTTTTAACCAATTATAAGTTCAGGACCTAAAGACAGGACCGTGGCGATAGCTGGACCTTATTTTATTAGTTAAAAAGGTTAGTTTTAATATCAGGGTTCAACACTAAGGATTTTTTTTACTGGCCCGATTTGACCAGTGGTTCAGATTTTTACTTGCCCTGCCAAAATTTTTCACTGCCCCCACCAAAAAAAAAAGATAATTGCTATTTCTTAGCCACATATTTTAAATAATGTGTCAAAAATAATTTCTAAATAGGTTAAGGAAAATGTGCAGGTATTTTATTGCAGAACAAAATCTGGCTGACTTAAAAATCACAGCAAAACATCACAAAACAGACATTTTCTTTTAGCCTCATAATTTGATGTTGCCGTCATGTTTTCTTCTCTTCGCTGCGTTGGTTTTTACCAGGTCACGGAAAAAAATAACATGCTCACAACATCCAATCAGATAAGAGGAACCAAAAAAGCAATATAGTATTTACGACTTCACAGAGAAGGTAGCATTCAAATACTTGAAAGCGCAAACTATTTCTTGATTTTAAGACTATATATGCATGCAATTGACAAATAGTCGCAGGCAAATTAAAATTTAGTGACAAGGCAGCACTGGCCTGATCGGGCCAGTAACGATTCTGTCTACTGTCCCGAGCATCTCTCACACTGTCCCCGGGCCATCGGGCTGTCCTTATTGTTGAGCCCTGAATATTAATATTTAGTTCCTCTAGCAGTTCCACATATTCCCTTATAGCATATGTCTCAACCTCAATTCCTGGAGGGCCGCAGCTTTTCACAGTTTTGCTCCAACCCTAATCAAACACAGCTGATCCGACTAATCAAGGTGTTCAAGACTACTAGAGCAGGGATGTCCAAGCTCTGTCCTGGAGGGCCGGTGTCCTGCAAAGTTTAGTTCCAACCCCTATCAGACACACCTGGGATAGCTAATCAAGCTCTTACTAGGCTTTCTAGAAACATCTTTGCAGGTGTGTTGAGGCAAGTTGGAGCTAAAATCTGCAGGACACCGGCCCTCCAGGACAGAGTTTGGACACCCCTGTACAAGAGACTATTAAACAGGTGTGAGTCGGAGGTTGTTGGAGCTAAACTATGCAGAGCTTCGGCTCTCCAGGAGTTGAGTTTGAAACCGCTGCCTTATAGTGTTCTCTTGGACTTTTACAAGTATTGAAATATAAATTTCTATAATCTAATTCCAAATTAACAATAATATGGATATAAGTGAAAAGTTATATTCTTTGGTTTTTTTAATTGTATTAAATTCAAAACTCTAGCAGCTCAGGTGACAGAGACAGTAAATCTATTGCATTCCTCAGCACTGGCAGATCCCAAAGTGATGCAAATGCTAAAGGAAGGGTCTCAGCGACTGTGTCTATCTCTGGGTGATACTATCAAGCTAGTCAGGGCAGGTGAAATCTCAGGATCTGTTCAAGACCCCGAAACAACATATAACAGACAGAACGATTCTGTCCCAAATGAGATTCATTTAGACTTGCTAGACTTGTGTTAGAGGCATGTGGATTTCTTGAAGATGCTGTTTGAATGCAAAACACCCAAGAAGGGTTTCTGCAGGTTTCACTAAGTTAAATTTAAGACATTTAAAGACATTCTTAAGACTATTATGAATGAAATTTTAGACTTATACAGGGCTAAATGCTAAGGATTTTTTTTTAAATATCCTAGTTGGAAAAGATTTTCACTTGACCTATCAAAAAAAAAAAAAGATAACTTAAGTGATTATAACTTTAAAAATGCAATAATAATAATTTAATAATAAAATAAATATAAGTCAGGTCAGTATTCTCAGTAGTAAAAAAATGGAGAACTTTTAAGCAAACGTTACTGTAAGGAAAGTAATTAAATGCTATTTTTCAATAAAAGTTAAAAGTTTTATTGAGATTGGAATTGTTGGTGATTGTATGGGAGGTAATGGCCAGATTGGGTAGCTATACATGAACAAAGAAAAATTAAGACCTGTTAAAAAAAGATTTAAGACCTACAACACAATATTTCAGTAGATTTAGGAATTTTTAAGGCCTAAAATTTATCTTTTGAGACTTTTTAAGACCCCGCCGATACCCTGCCAACACGTCTCAATAAAGAATTTCCAACACAAGACGTTCAGAATTCACCTCGAGAAATGACAAACAGATAACAGCATCAGTAAGATTCTACCATTTATTACACATAATGACATTCTTAAATAAAAATGCTTCACTTAACAGTTCTTGCATAGATATATTACAATACCAATTTAAAAAAGAATTATGAAACAAACCGGTAACAAAAATAAACTCTTTTCCTTTTTCCTTAATAAAGAACATTGTCGTACTAACATCATATAATACAAATAATATATGCAAACACTTTTTACAGCAAATAAAAGAAAACGAAAAACAAAGCAATTCAAAAAACAGCATAAATACAGGAGCAAAGTGGAAAGCATGAAATGCCTGCGAAAAGCAGAGGAATCAGATTTCATTTACAGCAGGAAGTGTGGAAAAAAAGCCTTTAACCGGAAAACTACGCTACGAGTGCAACAAACATTAGAAATCACTCTGTTTATCAGCTTCGTACAATCCATTTGAAAGCTTTTAGCACAGCGTTTTGAGCAATGGAAGAGTACAAAAAACAAAACGATGCTTCAGATGGGAGCGAACGGACGCCAGCTGCTAACGTAAATGTACTAATGCATCAATCCAAAAACGACGCACGAACCTCTAAAACAGACTAATCAGAGTTTCACAAGATATGAAATGCATTCAAACTCCTAATATAGTGTTTCCCTGCATGTTTAGTAGTGTCTCTGCTCGTGCCGGATTTGTAAATTGTACACCGTCGAGTGTAAAAACGTACCTGCAAGTGTGCATCGTAATTACAAATAATTGCATTATCCCACAGCAGAAAGGTCAGTAAGTTGTCGATCTTAAAACGTACACGCTTTATACACACTTGAGGGAAACTAAAAGACAGTGCACATAAAAATAGTAGACGACGAGCTTCTCTGTGGGGCTGCTGGAGTCCATTAAGACAAACACATTAGCTGGTTTTGGCCAAGGTAACGTCCCTAATTGGTCCTGCTGGAGGATGTTAAAAGAAGGATTTTTAGGAAGAAGGTGCACTTAAATTGAACAAATGGTCAAGTCCATGAGGAAAACTGTTAGAGAGCGTCATATGTCATCATTGCAATAACTTGACGAGCTCTAAGAGAATTTGAGCACAAGCACAGAAGTTTTGCATTTAGGCGCACTGAGAGTCCTCACAAAACATGGAAAGAAATGGCCAGGACATATTTCACCCTAAAACTGGATATATTTAGTTTAAGACTGCAATTGTGACTTTTGTTTTACAATTAGTAACAGTTAAATAGGTTTAAGTTTGATATGGAAGCTTGTTCCTGCACTCTCAGAAATAAAGGTACGCGAGCTGTCACTGGGGTGGTACCTTTTCAAAAGGTACACATTTGTAGCTAAAGGGTCCATATTAATACCTCAAGGGTACATATTAGTAACTAAAAAGTACAAAAGTGTTCCTCTTAAAATGTTTAGGAACTAATATATACGTTTGAAGTACCAATATGGACCCTTTAGGTACAAATGTGTACCTTTTGAAAAGGTACCACCCCAGTGATAGCTCGCGTACCTTTATTTATTTTATCCCAAATTGTGAGAAACAAATGCAGAATTATAAGATGTAAACTCAATTTTCTGAGAATAAAAGGCAGATTTGCAAGATATGAACTTGATTTTGAAGATAGAAACACGTTTTTTGAGAAATTAAGTAGGAATTGTGAGAAATGAACTTAAAATTGTAAGAGAAAGTCAGAATTGCAAGATGTAAACTGGAAATTCTGAGAAAAAGTCAGAATTGTGATATATAAACATGGAATTGCATGCTATAACACCCGCTTCGCATGTTATCCCTCGATTGAATGGGCGTTATCAGTGGTTTTCAGCTAGATATGGGCCAGAAGGGGCTGTTATCATCCATCCACATGGTTAATCAGCTATACTCATAGAGAAGACTCCAGATCTGGGTTTAGGGTTGGGGTAGGGGTAGACGTTAATAAAATAATTTAAAATTAAGGGGAAATTTAATCAATCAATAATATAAATAATTATTGTGGTTAATCAGCTATACTAATAGAGAAGACTCTAGATCCAGATCTGGGTTTAGGGTTGGGGTAGGGGTAGACGTTAATAAAATAATTTAAAATTAATGGAACATTTAATTAATCAATAATACAAATAGTTATCGTGGTTAATCAGCTATACTAATAGAGAAGACTCCAGATCCAGATCTGTTTTTACATTACTGTGACAGTTGGGTTTAAGGTAGGAGTTGACGTTAATAAACACAATTAATGAGAAATTTAATCAATAATATAAATAATTATGGTGGTTTACCAGCTATACTAATAGGGAAGACTCCAGATCCAGATCTGTTTTTACATTACTGTGATGGTTGGATAAGTTGGCGGTTCATTCCGCTGTGGTGACCCTGAATTAATAAAGGGACTAAGCCGACAAGAAAATGAATGAATGAATCTTCATTTGTGATTGACAGAGAGAAAACTCAAAGCTTTGAAAGAGCTTGATTGTGAGTAAACAATGCATAAAATGTCATTTTTGTGTAAACCATCCCTTTAAATCTCTAAGAAAAGCAAGCTTCGTGCACTAGATTTTGTCTTGAAATGGTCTGTGCGACGGTCTCTTGAGGACATGGGATGCGCGCGGCTCTGCTCTGGATTCCTGTGACCTTGTGTCTTTGTTATTTTTCATGGAGCTAATGTGGCCAGGGAGGGAAGTAAGCCGACACCAGGCTACACGGTCAAATTGACTGTGTCGGGCAGTTGCGATAAGATCTCCCGGTCAGCATAAGTGTGGAGTATGACCCCCAGTGTGGTCCTACTCCGTTACGCCCCATTGAGGGGGTGACCAGTGCCTGGAGAGCCCAATTCCATTCTCATTACCCATACTGCCATTCTGACAGACAGGCCTCCCGTCGGTTCATGTTAGACAAGTGAGTGAAAAGGACAAGGAACTGACTGACAGTGTGAACGAGTCATGAAAATCCTTGTCTAACACTTATTTCTGGATGAGAGTCAGATGGTGCTTTTTAAAATCTGGAGCTGTGGTTGTAAAATGTCAAACTTAAAGAAAGAAAAGATTTGTGTTGACTGGAACGTATTAGATATAAACTTGAAAATAGCCGGAATTGTCAGATATGAACTGGAAATCTTGACAAAGTCAGAATTATCAGCTGTAAGCCAAACATTTTTGGAGTTATGAGATATGAACTTGATTTTGGAGATTGTGAAAAGATGAAAAAAATGTGTGTGTTGTTTTAATTACATTAATTTTTCCATTTTTAAGCATCTATATTAGGGGTTTAGAAGTATAGTGCATATTTAGACACTATGGATAGTTTGCAATGGTTAATAATTAATAAATCAAATCTAGGTGTGTTGTGCTCATTTGATACATTTTCAGATCTGGGGCTTTGAATTCAGACATACAGTACAAATGTGGTTTCCCAGCAAACAATTATGTGTTTAATAGACATCTAATAGACATCTAAACTTGGACAGCTTGGCTAAAACAAGGCTAAATTTGGGCTGTCAGTGAAAATCTAACAGACATATAAGAACAGGCCAAAACTAGATTAGTCATCAGATAAACAGAAATGAATGACACATATAAAGTCTGTCTAATCTGTCCATTTGACGACTAGGCCTATTCTTAAACGTCTATTAGATTTTCACTGACAGACCAAGTTTAGCCTTGTTTTAGCCAAGATGACTATGTTTAGATTTTTTATAAACAAAAAATGTTGCTGGGTTACACAACAACACACAAGACTTCTCTAACAGGATCATATGAACAGTTATTCATCTTCATGTCATGTCCAAACTACACAATGCCATAAGACACTAATATTTAGTTACATTTAGGTTAGGACGCCAGGTGACCAAAATTCAATGTCTAGCCAGCGGTCTAAGGACTCAGGATTATTTTGACGTCCAATAATGACGGTGATGTTTGGTTGATTTTAGGTTGTGTTTGACAGTGACCGAAATCCAATGTCTAGCCAACATCTGACATTGACGTCAAATACTGACATTTATTCGTCAGGTATTGCAACCAAAATCCAACATCTGATAGACGTCAAAGTTGGAACGTCCACACAACTACATAACTAGATGTGGATATTTGGTTGATTTTAGGTTGGCTGTTGGACATTGTCGTTCGCCTGACATTGGATTCTGACGTCAACTCGATTTTCATTTCCAAACAAAATGCAACGCCCCCACAACGTTGGTGTACAACGTCAATCTGACGTCATGTTGATGTTCTGTGCCTGCTGGGCTGACTTAAGCAGAATGCTTGCTTCAATAAATTATTTTTAAAAAGACTGAAATATAGCTTTGTTTAAGATGCACTGTGATGATAATTGCACTGTAAAACCCAGCGGTCAACTTTATCAAATGAAATGAGTGTAGTCGAAATTTACAGAAAGTTAATTCTACTCATTTGAAAAGAGTTTTGAACTCAGTGTTGAAGGCAATGAGTTAATTAAATATCTCATTCCTTTAACTTAAATGGAGTAAGTTCACAGTACTCATATAGATTAGTTTTTTTTTTTAACTCAAATCGTTTGTAGCAATCAGTTTCCTTAAACAGTTTGAGTTGCCTTAACCTATTATGTTTTACAGTACTCAGTTGGTTTGAGCTCTCTTCATTTATTGGGTTTCACTCATCAGGACTAGTTTTTGAACTTAAACCATTTGAGGAAACCGATTGCAACAAACCATTTGAGTTAACTTATTGGGTTTTACAGTGTACAAAAATCCTTTGTTTTTTGTATTTCTTGGAATTGTGGCAAGTTTGAATATATGGAAGTTGATCTTAAAATGGAGTTAAGTTTGGAATATATGCACATTTACTTTTTCTTAGTGCTTTTACGCCAATTGTTGGAGTTTGAAGTCCCCCATTGTTTTTGATTGTAGGAAAAAAGAGACTTCATTCTTCAAGACGTCTTTTGTCTAGCACTGAAGAAAGAAGATTTGGAGCGACATGAGGGTGAGTAAACAATGGCAGATTGTTCATTTTATGCGCGTTATTCCTTCATCAACAAGCCTTTGTGTAGATCTTTATGCATGAGCCACAGTAGGATCTATCATGAGCAATGATTGCATAAGTGCAGGGCCGTCCACAATCACCCAACCTTACATTCACATCCCACACTTGATTGTACGCTGTAATTTAAACCTCACTTTTACTATACATTTTTTTTTTCACACTATACAGTTGTTTTTACCGGGAACACT
This sequence comes from Danio albolineatus, assembly GCA_903798035.1. Taxonomy (NCBI): domain Eukaryota; kingdom Metazoa; phylum Chordata; class Actinopteri; order Cypriniformes; family Danionidae; genus Danio; species Danio albolineatus. Next base: position 7,235,529 of record CAIGQQ010038154.1, read on the forward strand.
ACGCAGACAGATATGTAATGTGTAAGAAAAAGCCCATTACAAAGCCTAAACATGTAGATGCCACCTTTAGGACCAGCGAAACACAAAACGCACACTATTTTTTTTTTCTTTTATGATGCTTTCTACCATCCAAACTAAAATAACAGATGGGAAGGGTCTGTCCGGACAGTTTTTTGGGACGTACTACAAAACCTAAACTTTTCTGATCGCAAATCTTGCCTTGATTGGTGGAAGTCATTATTTTGTTGTGAAGTCCGCAGATAAACCATGGTGCTTTTCTCATTTCATGCTAGTCCTAGAAATCCCGAAGAACCCAAGTTTATGGGGGAACATTTCATGGGTCATAAATAATGTTGAGGAATGCTCAAAACGTGTGCAACAACAACATTGCTTTTCTTCTTTTCATTTTTTTTTTGCCACTAAAAGTTTGCGTTTCTAAAGAAATGAATTCCACCTCAGATGCGGTCTGTGCCGGTGTAGAATCCACTACTTTTCGCTTGTGCATATGGCAGTTTTTCTTTTTTTTTGGTCCATTTTTGTTTCTTTTTCAATTTTGTACACATCCACAGGAGAAAAGCAAAAAAAAGAAGTCTTCTGAATTATATAACATAGTCATCATTCAAAAAGATCTCTTCCTTAATTTTTTTTCTTTATAAAAAGTCTCAAAGTGTCGCTGCGCAGCGGTTGGTTGGTTGGTTGGCAGGGAGGGATGTGAAAGAGAAAGAGATGTGTCCATCTATGAAGAAGGTAAGAGCGTTTCCTTCACTCCCCCGGTCAGATTCACACATAAGAGCGATTCCTCTTGGTCGCCTCTCACCTTTGAAATCCAGATTTCTCCAGATGCACATTCCACTTTGGATCTTGTCGGGATCAAAGCAGAAGGATAATCCTTGCTCAAAATGAAACAAACAAACAAAAATCCATCTCTTTGGATTGACGTCCTATCGCTACGGTATTCTCCAAAGGAGATGCATTCAGGACACGTCCTGCACGGTGCAGCAAATTAAATCTGGTGCAACAATAGCTTTTGTCTGTGACAATACGCGCAAGATGTCTAAGTAATGTTGTCTAAATCTTTAATGGATCGCGGAGAGCGCATTAGTCGTAACTAAATCAAGTCATTGATGTTTTGAGTACCAACTGAAGCACATTGACATGAGCTGTCATAACACCTTCTCAGATCTGTAGACCGCAGAACGTACATCCTCATGGTCAGATGTGACTTGCATCTCGCAGACCAAACCTCAAGACCTGGTGTAAGTTCATCTCTTGCTGGTCGTTCCCACACCGGGGTCTCTCTCCTGTGGGACGAGCGAACGGCCTGAGTGGTATCCTGCTCTTTCCCATAATCCCTCTCTTTCTCTCCCTCGGCCTTCTCTCTGTCTCTTCCTCCCGCCTCCTCCTCTTCCTCCTCAGACGTGCCTCTTCATGTGCAGTGCCAAGTGATCGGATCGAGAGAAACACCTGAAGGGAGAGAGAGAAAGAACTGATTAGGGAACCGGACTGAAATCTGATCTTTATGGATGGTCTATCAATATTTCATTAGGGTTTGAAACATCATGTGGGTTTAATTCTGTGAGCGTCATCCTGATATTATCTGATGACGCACATAAAACAGATGGGTTGGAGGAGAAAGGGAGAGTATTCTGTCCCCCAGTGTGGTTTCTTAAGAAATTATGGAAGCATTTTATTTTACGTATCTGATTCGCATGTACATACTGTGTATGTTTTGGATAGTCATTATGTAAACTGTGAATTAACTAGGCACTATCACTAAATCCACCCCTGGACCTATCCTTAACCCATGGCGTTAAATATAACCCTATAAAACTGAGTACTTAGGGTGTTCTTACAGTGTACAGTACACATACAGTAAAGTGTATGTCCAGCTAGTGTTTCATATGTTCTTAACGTGATGCACACGTGACACTCTTGGGTTTTCTATGAGGGACATTTTTGAAAATAATGTTGATAATATAATATTATCTCCACATAACCTACAAAACTTGATTTTGTGAAAACTGATGTCATTAGAGCTGTAGCAATTTTTTTTAATGCACCAGTGCTTCCTCATGAGCATTTGAGTGTATGGTTCAAAACTAGCCTATAGCGCCATCTCCTGTTCAAAATAGCCTAGATCGCCATCTGCTATTAAAAAAAACTAGCCTAGAGTGTCATCTACTTTTAAAAATTAGCCTAGATCGCCGTCTGCTATTAAAAACTAGCCTAGAGCAGCATCTACTGTTCAAAACTAGCCTAGATGGTCGTCTGCTATCAAAAAAACTAGCCTAGAGCAGCATCTACTGTTAAAAAATAGCCTAGATCACCGTCTGCTATTAAAAACGAGCCTAGAGCACCATCTATTGTTTAAAACTAGCCTAGAGCGCCATCTACTGTTTAAAACTTGCCTAGATTGCCGCCTGTTGTTAAAAACTAGCCTAGAGCGCCATCTACTGTTTAAAACTAGCCTAGAGCGCCGTCGGCTATTAAAAACTAGTATAGAGCGCCATCTACTGTTAAAAACTAGCCTAGAGCACCATCTACTGTTCAAAACTAGCTTGGATCGCCGTCTGCTATTAAATGAAAACTAGCCTAGAGCGTAATCTACTGTTAAAAAATAGCCTAGACCACCGTCTGCTATTAAAAACTAGCCTAGAGCGCCATCTACTTTTTAAAACTAGCCTAGATTGCGGTCAGCTATTAAAACTAGCCTAGATCACCATCTACTGTTCAAAACTAGCCTAGATGGTCGTCTGCTATAAAAAAAATAGCCTAGAGCACCATCTACTGTTCAAAAATAACCTAGAGTGCCATCTACTGTTAAAAAATAGCCTAGATCGCCGTCTGCTATTAAAAACTAGCCTAGAACGCCATCTACTGTTTAAAACTAGCCTAGATTGCCATCAGAATCAATTCAAGACAAAGAGCAATGCGTTTCAAACCTTTTCACCACAGCTCTGGATGTCGAGTGCTATGTGTTCAGTTAATATAACTTTGCAAGTACTTGACAACTAACAACAACAACTGTGGACTAAAGGACCATCTCTGCGTACTGTAGGTGCGTGGTGTTTTTTTCAAAAGCTAAAACCAAAAATCTAAAACTGGGATGAAGCGGACTAGTTTATTGGAGCATCTTGATCGATCCCTCAGACATATGCTTTCATGCTAGGTCTCACCTGTCCTGGAACAGCAAGGGGAGAAACATGAATTGGGAAATCAAGGGGTGTGTTTTTTTGGCCGGGTCGGACAGATGGCAGATCAAGCCACTGCCAGGAGGCACCAAACCAGCTGGTGTGACTCCACCCTCATCCACACCCCCACCCCGCTGTCCTGACGGGGGGTCCGGACACGGTTGGGACGGATTAAGAAGAGGCCTGAGGGCCGTTGCTACAAGTCTAGTGTATCGCTCTACTGTATTTACTGTTCAGTCGCGACTGGAAGCCCCTCCGCATGCTGCTCACCGCTGTTCCAGTCAACTCTATCATTGTAATGGTAATCCGGGGCTCCCTTGACATCGGCAGAATGGATTCCCCAAGGTGTACAAGCAGCCAGGATGACAAGAGAGGGAGGAGCTGAGCTCAAAGTGAGATGCGCAAGCCTAACAAGCATGAAGGACCTATTTATACATCAAAGCGAAGACGAGTTAAGATTCACTTCAGAGGTGGAAGCTCTTGGTCAATACCAGGAGGCAATTGTCTCCAAGGCACTGCACCCAAATTGAAAATGTTCTGAGAGAAAGAACAGATCTACTTGCTTGGCTTTGTACGCCAATTGAAATGCATACTTGATGTTTTATGTAATAAAAGTCCTTCCGTGTAATGTATGTTGGAACATTTAGAGAGTTCCAGCATGCATTTGCATAGATTAGAGCTTCGCCGTGAAGTGTAGTCTTGCAGTTTTGTAATGTCTAAGCCTGTGCTGTTATTGTTAGAAATAAGGTAACACTAAAAAAGGCACCTGAATACGCTCATATTAAAACGACAATCTCATTTGGCATTGCGAAAGTCATGTTCATCCAAGTGATTCAGTAGGTTTAGATGGCTCACGTTAACAAATCATTTTAGAACAAAGAGCCACTGATTCATTTAATTCCCAGTATGTAACGTATTTATGCTTAGAACTTAATAATATACACTTTTTATAATTAATAAATGTTATTATATAGCAATATAATGGAAAAGTACTACATTTTGTGCATGAAGACGTGATCAAGAGGATCTGCTGAAGTTCAGAATGGGGAAGAGAGATGATTTAAGTGACTTTGAGTGTGG
>CAIGQQ010038154.1:7243649-7279262 GCA_903798035.1 Danio albolineatus
GAATCAGCTGAAGAACTGCTGAGGTTAGCTCGGTCTTGATGTCAAAAATACAATCCAATATGGCTGCATGATATTGAAAAAAAAAAAACTGGCATCACAATACATTTTCTGCAATATATATAGACCATTTTGATAGATGTAAACATTAACAATGGTCCCAACGTATTTCCTGTTTTACATTATTAATTTCTAGAGCTTCCGAGAATCCAAAAACAGCCACATACTGATAAATTATGTTATGACAGCTGTTTTAACATTAGGTTATGATTGAATCGCCTCTCGTTACAGTTTGATAACAAGCAGGATACGTTCATGGACCAATGACATCAGCGCATTGAAATGGTCTATACTGCAATATTTATGTAATGTCACATGATTATTTGAATAACTTTATAAGGAAAGAATGACATTGATTGTGACAATAAACATATTGCAACCATGCATGAATAAAACAGAGGAAAGATGCAAATCCAATAGAAAGTGTTTGGGGTTTTCTGGATGTTCTAACAATTTTGAGGTAAAACGTTAAATAAAAATGTAATGGAATCAAATGTAAAATAAAACTAGTATTCATTGTATAAACAAATGCAATTAATCTTTTTTTATATCTTATCTTGTACCCATTTTGGTTTAAATTGGGTTGAAATCTTAGTCACATACCTTAAAAAATCACTATATTAGCATTAAACTTGCTCATCTCCAAACACAGGAAATTATAATCCCCATTCAACATTTCAGATCCTGTGGCTATTGCAGATTTGCAAATTGCAATATTGTTGCTGAAATAATATGTGTAGCCCTACAATCCAACATCACTTGCATAACAACAAGTAGTTTGAAAGGGTTTAAATGTGCTGTAAGTTTTTGACTCTACTAGAGCATAAAAATACCATACTATGTTATGTATATTAAAGAACCATGCTAAGTGAACATTCAATGCCCAGTTTAACCAATTATATTTCAGCACCCCGGGTTGCCTTGATGGAAAACAGTGTATCTTTCATTCAGTCATGAAGGCTCTCAAAGCATGCGTCTGCGACAGAAAAATGCAACCTCCGGTGGACAGTAGCAGACTCCAAAATGAGACGCAGATTCAGAGTGCCACATGAGGTGATTTATTAATTAGCAAATAACATAAATATTACAAACGTAAACTTTAGGTGAGCACGTTACATTGAAATCCCCTGTCTTAAAATCACTCTACGTGACAAGGTTTGCAGTGATAAGCAATTTGGCTGTTTGCACCGGACGAAACACAACAGAAATTTAAAAACAGCCGTTCAGAAGCACAGAAGAGTGCACTTGCTGCACTCCAATCTAATAATACTTATAATCTAACTAATACCTATTAAACCACTTTAACATTAGATGTACATGCTGAATCACTGATATGTGTTGGTTTGCACTGAGTCACAGTTCTAAAGTTCAATTTCAGACAGTTTTTCTGCTGCTGCTTTCAGTAAATGGCATGTAAAATTGCATTCAAACTCACATTATTAGCATTTAACACTGAATAAAGCACATGAGGTGTACCTGAGGTGATCATTGTCAGTTTTTCCTGTGAGAAATAGAAGCCATTTCTAATATATCAGTTTCCAGTGTTTTGTTTAGAACAAAAACTCCTTTTAATATGGCAACTATTCCTTCTACTGCATGCTTTTATTTAGAACACGGTTTAAATGAGCCTTACATCAGCCTTTAGGTTCGACAGTCAGGCTCACTGCTGTTGGTGTCTTCAATCTGGCAACCTGCGCTTGTATGTGTTTTGAACCAGAAATGAAATACCTAGTTCAACCAATGGGTTTGAAACTTACATACTGCACATTTAAAGATAAAAAGCCTCTATACTCCCACCCAAAAACTCAAGCATCTTGAGTTTTTGTCATTTTTAACCATGAAGATCAAAATCGTAAACAATAAATATTTTTTTCACATTCCAACCAAGGGTACCAATGTCAATGGATAGTGAGCGCATGCGTTGGCGCTCCTGGGAATGAAAGTGCAGTGACGAGGCTAGTGGTGTAAGCTGAAACCAGCACTGAGACCTGAGAATCATTCCCAATTATAGAGTCCCGTTCGGAGACACACCAGTTGCCTGGCAACTCCCCACCCCCATCACACAACCTTTCCTCCCTCACACACTCTCTTCTCTCTCCGAACACCCTTACAGGTGCCTGAGTCTGGCTTAATTACATTTTCTCAGTTAAACTGGAGACAGAAAGACTCATTATGATCTGTGCAGCTCACGGCGGCACCAAGCAGAAACCATTTTCTGTCCTTCACCGCTCTTCCAAGTTTTTTTTTTTTTGTTCCCGAATCAGACTTTGTTATAATGGAATGCAGAGTGAGAGACAAAGTGGAAACGAGTGCCGCCACGTTCCTCTGTGTGTCCCTGAAAACTCGGTCTTATCTCGCTCCCAAACACCATTCATAAAACGCTCCAGAGGGCAATGTTATTTCCATTCACGCACTACAATTCTCAATCACACAATTTGAACAAGTAATAATGCCTCTGAAATAGGATTTGGCTAATTGCAAACGAGTTGACAAATCATTTTGGCATCAGATTTTAGCACGCCACGTAGAGTTCTTTGTTTTGGATTAATGCAATTCAGAAATTGCTGAGGAAGATTACGGCTGATGAATAATGCAGTTTTAGTTAGCAAAGAGGAATTAAAAATGGGATTACTGTGGCTAGCAATCCACAGGACAAAAAATGATATATATCTTGTTGTCTATCCCAGTTGTAAGAGCAACAAATCTACTAGTTGATCATTTGGAATAATCTATTGAACTGCATGCCAATCATCACAAATACTGCAGAAGACCTACTGGAACCTACATGGACCCAAGATTCTCACAGAAATCAGTCAAATTTGTTGAAGAAAATATTATAGTTTGGGGTTACATTCAGTATTGGGTCGTGCGAGAGATCTGTAGAGTGGATGACAACATCAACAGTCTGAGGTATCAAAACAAAAGCTGCCCATTGCATTACAAACACAGGAGAGGGCAAATTCTTCATCAGGATGGCGCTGCTTCTCATACTTCAGCCTCCACAACAACGTTCCTGAAAGGAGAGAAGGTCAAGATGCTCCAGGATTGGCCAGCCCAGTTACCAGACATGAACATTATTGAGCATGTCAGTGGTAAGATGATGGAGGAGGCATTAAAGATGAATCCAAAGAATCTTGATGAACTCTGGGAGTCCTGCAGGAACGCTTTCTTTGCCATTTCAGATGACTTTATTAATAAGTTATTTGAGTCATTGCAGAGATGTATGGATGCGGTCTTTCAAGCTCATGGGAGTCATACACAATATTAATTCTTTTTCCACTGCACCATGACTTTATCTTCTATACTGTACATTATTTCTGTTATGAGACAAGACTTTTGTCTGAGCAAAGTCAGACCTTACTGTCCTAATTAAATAATTAAAAATCAAGGCATGATCATTATTTATTTTGGTAAAATAAGCGTAATCTAGAGGCCTTTGCCTTTCATATTAGCCACTTCTGATACCAAATGATCAACTAGAAGTCAAGTTATTATTTGTTGCACCTCAAACATGGATAGGCGACAAGACTTTTGTCAGGTAGTGTATATATACTAAACATACACCAAATACTTTGGGGAATTTACTCTTTTATAATATAATATACAGTAATAAAATACAAAATAATATAATTTGTCTTCATGATATAGGATAGAATAAAATCTAAACTGCTTTAATTTGCGATTCAGATTTTAAACGGCTCATATGTTGTTTTCACAAATGCACTGAGGAATTATAATATAATACACTATTTAGAAAATGTATTATAATTAATTTATTACTGAATGTGTTTTCTGTTTGCAGATTTCTGAAACGTTTGCCTCCACCATAGCGCTCAGATATGATTTGTTTGCCAGCATATTTACAGTATGTTCCAAAGACAAAATGCTTGTTTTTGCTGTTCATATCATACCTTCTGTCACACATCAAGCTTGAGTATGAGCAAATTAGATTAAGAGCTACACTGCAGGGCAAGTGTAGTTACTTGAAGCTATTGTGTGACTTCAGAAAGCTTGTAAAGGGCACGAGCAATATGAAATACGTCACAGATACGCTTTGTCTTTAATTTAGCGTTTTTGTTGTCCTGTTTGGACCTTGGCAAGGTGTTCCTGATCATTCTGGACTGTTCGTGTCATAGCATACATGTCTGAAATCCTTTCGAATGCATCAGAAGGGAGCCATTAACATGTGGCATGTTCTGGTTTGGAGACTTGGGGATCTGCCCTGATGTGTTAACCGGCGCGCAGCAGACGTAGGGAAATATACAGGCGACTACGTCTCATTCCAGCCGGTCCATCCATCATGAGGCAGTTATTCACTCCGCGGACAGCTTTGGGACAGCAGTCTGAGTGCTTTTGGATTGAGATCGAAGAGACAGAGAATTATGGCCGTTTCCTGCACCATTCGAATGTGCTGAGGAAGTACTGTCGCAACCTTGAGAAAATGTTTGCCGCCGAGGGGCCGGACAGGCACGCTGCCATCGCGACGACCAAGCGCCATTAATTACATCAGCTTGTCGCTTATTGTGTAAAATAAGATTGATTGTGCGGGATATGAAAATTAATGATAAATGTGGTGTAACCGACTGAGTATTACTAAATGTAAACCATGCCAGGACTGATAGAGCAGTGATTGTATAAAGCCGCAAATAAACTATGCAATTAATTGAATAAAGCACAATTATATGCTGTGGTTGCTATGCAGTTATAGCAATAATTAATATATACGGTCATATATAATCACTTATATTAGGGATGTCAAAATTAATTGTTTCTTCAGTGCACCGCGATGCAGATGTGGACAATTCGATATCGGTTCAACAATAGATCATAACCGGTTATTATGTACTGATGTCGCGGTAGAATGCTATGGCGAAGGAGGTGAGGGCGGGTTAATAAAAGGCTCCTACTACTTAAAAAGCAGATAATTGTGCACACTTCACGGCTGGTGAGTTTGCTGGACAGTGTTTCACTGACACTAAAGAAGGTACAGCACGAGCCGCTGTTTCACTACTAGGGAGAAATGCTGTAAAACACCATCTCTGCCTCTCTATCTCACACACACTTTTGACATTTGACCCGCTGGCGTGTTTGTAAGGTAACTTTTCCTCTCCTCTCGGCTGTTAAAGCATTACTTGTGGATCCAGACATGAGCGTGCCTGTGGTGTGAGTTTTCTACACTGTGTCTATTACGGATTACATGTGATAACTGTGTATTTTGCGCATATAGACTGCAACCGCGGCTTACCGTGTCACTCATCGGTTGGGTCAGACGGAATCTGCGGACATTTTTTACTATTTCTGCAGAGAATTTTGTTAAAAATCTGCAGATTTATGCGGAACAATTTTGGGAGTATCATAACTAAAAACTTAATATATGAAATAAAAAGTAACACCTTTTTAACTTTTATTTAATGTTTACAATGCGAATCCAATTAGATCCACTTTATTTGGTAAACAAAGCAAGTCTTTCATATAAAATCTCTAGTAAAAGACAGAAAATAGTACTTTACAAACTGTATTGTAAATAAATAATATGAATATTTTCATAATAGTCAATATTATTACTGAAATTAATTAAAAAACTAAATAAATATAAATTTCCACACATGTACACCAGTAAATAAACAATCAACGATGGGCTAAAAATCTGCGGAATTCTGCACGCGCAGATTCTGTGTGGCCCTACTCATCGGTAAACAGCGCTTTCATTTTTAAAGCCAATCGCAGCCCTTTCTGTTGAGCGGGTGAAGACGGAGACCATTCATAGGAGTGTAAGAACTCACTTGACAGCGTTTAAAAAGCAGGCGGGATCATATTTACATGAGTTTGTTTGCTATAAATGCTCATGGTGTCTTCTTTGCATGTATTGGAGTTTTGTCTAAAACATTCAGAATGAGTGTTTTCTTTAAGCAGGTCAAATTAACAGTACAGTTCATATATCTGCTTGCATCAAAAGACAAAATTGTATTACAAATAGTATATAAATATTAATATATTAATAGATTTCATTTTATTTTTTCTAGTGTTGTGAGGAAAAAATCTAATTATATATGGAAAGCATCGTCAATGTACCGTGATGCTCCGAGTGATCGAATTGAACCAAATCGATGGCATGATAACCGTGAGACCAGTGTAGGTTCACACCCCTATCTTATATTATATCTCTTATAATCCTTAGATATTCAGTGTTTTTGAATGAATGATTTGAATGTATGATTGAATAACTCGCTCGTAAGAGTCGTCTGTTTCATTACTGAATAGAATAAATGTTTTACAACAAATAAGTTGAATAAATGACCCAGTTGTTTTGTTAATAAATGAATCAGTGTTTTAAAACAAATCAGTTCAATGAGTGATTCAGTTACTCACTTAAAAATAGATACTTGTTTCGTACCTGAATGAATCAGTATTTCTGAATTAATTAATTGACTCGCTAACATAAAAAGAGTTGGTTGTTTCTTTCCTTTTAATTTAATTTGCTTTTATTCACGAACTCATTTATTAAGACAGTCACTTGATTCATTCCATAATAAATCTATAACTGGACAAAAAATAGTTTCAGAACAATTTGATCCAATGAATGATTCAGTTAATCGTTCAAAAACAGTCACTGATTTTGTTCCTGAATGAATCGAAGTTTTAGAACAAATCAGTTCATTGAATAATCCTGTGAATCATTTAAAAATAGTCCCTTATTTTGTTCCTGAATGAATCGGTGTTTCAGAACAAAATCGGTTCTATGTATGATTCACTGACTCACTTAAGAATTAGTCACTTGTTTCGTACCTAAACGAATCAGTATTTCTGATTGAATCAATTGATTTGCTCACAAAAGAGAGTTAGTTGTTTTATTCCTGAATGAATCATTGTTTTGGAACCAATCAGTTTGAGTGATTCAGAAACTCAGACAAAAATAGTCACTTGCTTTGCTCCTGAATGAATCAGTATTTCTGAATGAATCACTTTAACATATGATTCAGTGACTCGCTCACAAAAGAGAGTCTGTTGTTTTTTCCTAAATGAATCAGTTATAGGCTCAATGAATAAAACAACAACTTGTTCAAAAATACAGTCACTTGTTTCGTTCCTGAATCAATCAGTTTCTGAACATATCAGTTAAATCAGAATTAATCTATTTCTTAAAAAAAAAAGAAAATGGCTGAATGATTCACACACTCATTTATTAAGACAGTAACTTAATTCATTCCGTAATCTATTTCTGATTGAAAAATTATTTCATAACAATTTGATTCAATTAATGATTCGCGTAAACATTTAAAAATAGCCACTGATTTTTTTTTTTCAATTAATGATTCAGCAACTCATTTGTGAATTGCCACTGATTTTGTTTCTGAATGAATCAATGTTTTGAAACAAATCAGTTCAATAAATGATTCAGTGACTCATTTATAAATTGCCACTGATTGGTTCCTGAATGAATCAGCGTTTCAGAAATAATTGATTCATTAATGGTTCAGTGACTCATTTATAAATAGTCACATGTTTAGTTCCTGAAGGAATCAGTGTTTCAGAACAAATCAGTTCAATGAGTGATTCAGTGACTCATTTTAAAATAGTCCCTGATTTCATTGTTGAACTAATTGAAGTTTTAGACCAAATTGGTTCAGTGGGTAATTTATAAATACTTACTGATTTTGTTCCTGAATGAATCAGTGTTTTAGAATAAATAGCTTGAATGGCTGAGGAAAGCCTCATGTTTGATGAGGGAATGATCCATTTGCTTATTCACTAAAAACTACTTGACCACTAGCCTTTAATTTTTCCGTCAACAAAATGGTAAAAATCCAACAAAAATAATGAACACAATTAAAAAATGCACATACAAATATACATGCTTACCTGTATGTGTCCTCTGATGTGCCTTCAGATGCGAACTCTTAGTGTAGACCTTCCGACAGCCGTTAAACTGGCAGCGATGGACCCTCTTTTTATTCTCCGCCATATCGCCGGCTCCAATAGTACAGGTGCCACCCTGTTCCCCATCGCTCTGAGTGCCAGTACTACCATGCTGGGGTGAAAGTGGCACCGGGTGAGCCGCCACAAGCTTGGCAGAGCTCAAGCCCACCTTCCGGGCCACAAGTTTGAGCGTGAGGGTCCCGTCAGGTGACGCACTTAGCGTATGGGTGGGTTTGACTAAATGTCGGCCCAGTTCTGGAGATGAGGGTGGTGTTAGTGAAGTGACGGCATTCAGCTGGGCAGCGTTGACCCCTAAGGTGGCGTCTGGAGAAATGGAGGAGAGGGTTTCTTTACGCTGAGGATGAGGAGGGCTGGGAGGGTTGTTGAGGCTGGGAAGGAGAGGGTCTAGCAGGTCTTCGTCTCCATCTTCCTTCATGAAGGAGGGTGTGAGGAGGCCGTCCAGCTCCTCGTCGAAAAGGTCAGACAGACGCTTGGGTTCTGTCTGCAGGTAGCGCTCCAGCTCCAGGCATGTCTGTGGAAGAGGATTTAGGTATTTTTAGCGACCTGAATAATGTTCAGGTGATTTGCATTTCTTGTATGTGCGATGAGGAAACACCTACACACATCATGATAGCATGAGATTAGAATAGTCCTACATAACACTAGAAGATGCTTGGATTTACAGATATTATCATACAGATATTAGAGTAAATACCAGTTTGTTATAAAAGGAAGGATAAAACACACTCAGGGCTATTCATTCATTCATTTTCTTTTCGGCTTAGTCCCTTTATTAATCTGGGGTCGCCACAGTGGAATGAACCGCCAACTTATCCAGCATATGTTTTACGCAGCAGATTCTCATCACTTGGAAACACCTATACACTCTCATACACTATAGACAATTTAGCTTACCCAATTCACCTATAGCACATGTCTTTGGACTGTGGGGGAAACCGGAGCACGCGGAGGAAACCCACTTGAACACGGGGAGAACATGCAAACTCCACACAGAAATGCCAACTGACCCATCCGAGACTCAAACCAGTGACCTTCTTGCTGTGAGGCAATCATGCTACCCAATGCGCCACTGTGACGCCCACTCAGGGCTATAAAAATAGATAAATAAAGTGGACATGTATAATGCTTTTGGAAACTTTAATCCATTCTTAAAGGTCCAGTGAAGTTAAAATAATGTTTATTAGATGTTAGTGTCAATATATTGGTCTTAAGGATCAGCTCTATCACTTACTGTGCTGCATAATATTTGTGTTTAGAAGATATGAAACCGTTATAAACATGTAAAGCTTGTAGTTTGTCACTTCCGCCTAAATGGATCGTTTTTTTCACGTCGCCTCATACTTCAGTTTCTCATCAAATCTTGACCAATCAAATGCTCTCTAGTAGCTGACATGCCCCTCTCTCTTCTTGTTTGCTTTTATTTGATGCGCTTGAGCTCAACCACTCTTACTAGCAGAGCTGTGATAAAAACAAAAAGCTATTGGCTTTTTTTTTTTTTAAGTATAGGAGCTACTGTGTCCCGCCATCTCTCCGTTTTTCAGTTGAGATCACGCCAAACATCGAAAAAATAATGCACATTTCAAAGCACTTCAAGAAAATCAGTTCATAAACTCATACTAAATGTCACAATTTGGTGTAAAAAGCTTCATGTGTAAAGTATTGCTAAAATCATTAATATATTTTTGTTTCGTGAATTGTACACGTGACCCTGGACAACAAAAAGCAGATCATCAAAGGATGTTGGATGGGTATATTTGTGGCAATAGCCAAAAATACATTGTGGGTCAAATGATTTATTTTATGACAAAAATATTGAGTAAACATAATTTTCCATGACAATTTATTCATTCATTTTCCTTTGGCTTGGGAAACATCCATACACACTAATTCACACACATACACTATGGGCAATTTCATTCATTCATTCATTCATTCATTCATTCATTTTCCTTCAGCTTAGTTCCTTTATTCGTCAGGGGTCACCACAGCGAAATGAGCAGCCAACTTATCCAGCATATGTTTTAAGCAGCGGATGCCCTTCCAGCCACAACCCTGGAAACACCTATACACCTATACTGGAAACACCTATACACACTCGCATCGACACACATGCACTATGGCCAATTTAGTTAATCCATTTCACCTATAGCGCATGTCTTTGGACTACGTGAGAAATCGGAGCACCCGGAGGAAACCCACGCCAACATGGGGAGAACATGTGTGTGGGTAGTGGGTATCACTTCAGAGCAAGAAGGTCGCTGGTTCGAGCCTCGGCTGGGTCAGTTGGCATTTCTGTGTGGAGTTTGCATGTTCTTCCAGTGTTCGCGTGGGTTTCCTCCGGGTGCTCCGATTTCTCCCACAAGTCCAAAGACATGACCTATAGGTGAATTGTAGGTATAGGTGTGTGTGAACGAGTGTGGATGGATGTTTCCCAGTGATGGGTTGCTGCTGGAAGGGCATCTACTGCGTAAAACAAATGCTGGATAAGTTGGTGGTTCATTCTGCTGTGGCGACCCCAGATTAATAAAGGGACTAAGCCTAAAAGAAAATGATTGAATAATATTCCCTTGTCCATATGGTCATAATTATAGGTGATCAGCTCTTCTTTTGATTTATTCATCCAAAATTAACCAAATTTCAGCGTAATGTAACTGAGATAAGTAAAAAAAAAAACATGCAATTGTTACTTGACACCAGATTCTTCTGTTTTTACCCATTGTTTGTGCCTATTAAACTACTCAAGCAATTAAATGAAAGATAAAATCATCCAGGCTAATCTACCTCATTAGCTCTGCATGTAAAGTAATGCTTTTTTCTTTCTTTTTTTCGGACTCCGAGTAACCCCTTTCTGGACCGTTAACTGTGTACTGAGACTGCGATTGCATATCATTTGCTTCAGCAGGTCTTCAGGAATAGATGGTTACTCTGTGATTGATTACACAGGCTAGACTGGAGCTCTCTGGAGCTGAAGAAACAGACCTGGCCTGAATTGCTTGTTAGAGCTTTTATGTGGAGCAAAACTGGCTCTTCAAACACAAGGGGAGAAAGAGGAGAGAGAGAAAGAGCCATCCGAATTGGATTCTTCCATAATGGATATGTTTTATATTTCATACAAAAGAATAGCAGTGCCGACACAATATGCAGCTTATAAGCCACTTCTGCTTCATTAAGGTGCTTTAAGGAGACATAATATAGCTTGTTTGTTTGATTTGAAATTTACCAAAATCTTTTTCAGTTTACAATGCTTTTTTTTTTCAAACAGTAAATTAATAATAATCCCCATAGACGATCTTTTATAAATGTTTAGTGTCATACACAGTATGACCTAAAGCCCACATTAGACTTTTTGTGTCATCTATAATAAGCAAAACAATTGTAAATGGTCATTTCAAATAATAGCAATAATGACCTGATTATGAGTACAACTGATTTATCTACATAAGGTTGCCATAGCAAATGTATTTTGATGCTGGAAAAAGGTCATGCAAAAACAAAAAAAATAAAATAATGGAAAATATAATAATAATAATAATAATAATAATAATAATAATAATTATTATTATAATAATGTTAACACTGGTTAATACTTTCTGCATCAATCCTTAAAATGATTTCACATCCCGGAAGAGTCCCCTCTTTGTTACGACCCTATTTTATGGCATAAAAAATATTAGTGTTACTACCACTACCACTACTACTACTACTACTACTACTACTAATAATAATAATAATAATAAAAATAATGTTAACACCGGATAATACTATCTGCACCAATTTTTTCATTTGCTGGAGCATTTCACATCCCGGACAAGCCCCCATTTTATGTTACGACCCTGGTCTATTATTATAAAATAATAATAATTATTATTATTGCTTCTACTACTACTACTACTACTACTACTAATAATAATAATAATAATACTAATAATAAATAATAATAATAATAATAATAATAATAATGTTAACACTGTATAATACTTTCTGCATCAATCTTTGAAAGGTTGCTGGAGCATTTCACATCCCGGATGAACCCACACTTTGTGTTACGACCCTGGGCATTAAAAAAAATAAAAAATAATAATATTATTATAATAATAATAATAATAATAATAATAATAATAATAATAATAATAATAATTATTATTATTATTGTTATTATTATTATTATTATTATTACTATTAATACTACTGCTACTACTACTACTACTACTACTACTACTACTACTACTACCACTACTACTACTACTACTAATAATAATAATAATAATAATAATAATAAAATAATAATAATTTTAACACTGGATTATACTTTCTGTATTGATCTTTGAAAAGTTGCTGGAGCGTTTTACATCCTGGACGAACCCCCACATATTGTTACGACCCTGGGCATTAAAAAAAAAAAACAATAATAATATTATAATATATATAATAATAATAATAATAATAATAATAATATTATTATTGTTGTTGTTGTTATTGTTATTATTATTATTATTATTATTATTATTGCTGTTATTATCATCATTCCTAAAAATTGAAAGTTAGGAAAAAATCTAAAACAACCAGCTTTTATTTTAAACGATAAAAAATGTTTGTGGAATAAAGTAACCAATGTTAAGAAAATGTTGAGAATAGAACCAAATCATAACAATTTCAATAAATTCCTTGTTTATAGTTTATATATTTGAAACGGGAAACAAATAAATGGTTTAAAACGGTATCATTTGTCTCCTTTAAAACCTATATTTTTGCACAGCAGTAGAAGCAATAATGCCAAAGCTTTATTTTTCTGAAACGTTCCTCATAACCTGACCCAAGCCTTTAACAAAACGATAAAGAACAGTAACCTCTCGTCTCAGACAAACTGCCCTCCAGCTACAAACATCTCTCTTGAATCTCCAAACATGACGCTGGTTTCAGCTCAGCTTCTTGTTGCTAGGCGATGTTGTTTGCTTGTCATTTCATGAAAGGAGCGTCTGCCGTTCCTTTTTTTTTCTTCTTCTCAGCGTTAAAAGCATTTTAATGTCTGCGCAGAACTCGAAGGTTTCAGAAGTCAGGTAAACAGAGCATAGCTGAACTGACATTACCCGAGACGTCACCTGGAATATCTATAGTTAGAAAACACAGATCCTCGCTTAACCATAATCTCCCAATCCGCTCTCTCCACTTGCTCAAAACAAACATTAGCATTTCTAAAAATCTGTTGTTTTGTTGTTGCTTTCACCATAAACACACACTGGTTTCTCGCTGTGCCCTGAACTGATGGGTAATTAGTCACTTAAATGAAGCAGTAAAGAGATACTCTCTCCATTGAGTGAAAGCGCTGATGGCTGCGTGCATCTCTGTGCATGTTTTCCCAGCTCAAGCATTGACATTTAAAAGCCTCAACTCAGCAGGCCGGCAGCGGTGCGCACTCTATGGGCCCTTTGGACACACGCCGACATGGGAGCCATTGATTTTTTTAAAAATGTGCTATAGGGCTGTGGTGGTCTGGCGTGTCATGCCTGCGTGCTGTTGAACCATCACACGTATGACAGGAACACGGGACAACTGGGTTCGAGGGGAGTTCGCTTGAAAAAGGCCAGACGTGAGCATGTGTGTGTGTAGGGAAAGAGAGGCTTACATTTTGAAGGTGAGGCATTTTTCTTATCGCCCTTCTGCTTTTCTCACCCCTCCTCCCACTGAAGTGACATTCAGAGGATATTGTTACTTAAAAGGGATATGTTATGCTCCTTTCATAAGATGAAAAAAGAAATCTGAGGTGTCCCCAGAATATATCTGTGAAATTTCAGCTCAAAATAACAAATGCACCACACAGAATTGGGTGTAATTGCTTACAAAGTAACTAGTAACTGTAATTAGATTACTTTCATGCAAAAATATAGTGATTACTTTTCATTATGTTATTTTATTAAAGTAACTTGCCTTAAATATTTACTAAAGAAGGTTTTTTAATCAGACTGATTGAACATGCATGCGAAACGATGAATTGAGTCAGAAATGATTGACTCAATTTATAAAAGTAATTAGATTACTTTTATGCAAAAAAAAATGTAAGTAAGGGATTACTTTTTATTTTTCTGTAATTTTATTAGAGATACTAATACTTGCCTTAAATACTTAAGAAGGGTTATTTTTCATTAGGCTGATTGAACATGCATACAAAACGAATTGAATCAGAAATTAATGACTCAATTCATAAAAGTAATTAGATTACTTTTACGCCCAAAAAATTAAGGGATTTAAATTTTTATGTAATTTTATTAGACATACTTATGTATTTGTCTTAAATACTTACTAAAAAAGGTTTATTTTTATCAAGCTGATTGAACATTCAAAACGATGAATTGAGTCAGAAATTATTGACTTGATTCATAAAAGTAATTCGATTACTTTTACACAAAAGTAAGGGATTTACTTTTCATTTTTCTGTAATTTTATTAGAGATACTTATACACTTGCCATAAGTACTTAAGGTTTATTTTGCATCAGGCTGATTGAACATGCATACAAAACAATAAATTGAGTCAGAAATGAATGACTCAATTCATCAAAGTAACTAGATTACCTTTACACAAAGTAATGGATTACTTTTAATTTTTATGTAATTTAATTAGAGATACTTATAACATACAGTACTTGCCTTAAGTACTTAAGGAAGTTTATCTTTCATTAGTCTGATTGAATGCATATACAAAACGATGAATTGAGTCAGAATTAGATTACTTTTACACAAAAAATGTAAGTAAGGGATTACTTTTAATATTTATGTAATTTTTATTAGAGTTACTTATAATGTATTTGTGTTAAATCCTTACTAAAGAAGGTTTATTTTGCATCAGGCTGATTTAACATGCATACAAAACTATGAATTGAGTCAGAAATGAACGACTCAATTCATGAAAGTAATGAGATTACTTTTACACAAAAAAATCATGGATTACTTTTAATTTTTTCATAATTTAATTAGTTACTTGCCTTAAGTACTTTAGGAGGTTTATTTTTCATCAGTCTGATTGAACATGCATACAATAAGGCAGAATTGAGGCAGATATTAATGACTGTTACGCAAAAAAAGTAAAGTAAGGGATTACTTTTAATGTAATATTGTTAGAGATGCTAATAACGTATTTGCCTTAAATACTTACTAAAGGTTTATTTTTCCTCAGGCTAATTAAACATGCATACGAAATAATGAATTGAGTCAGAAATTAACGACAATATATGGTATTTATGAAACTTTGTTACTTTAAAATGTTTTTTTTAATGAGTTCTATTGTCTATACCTTTAGATTTATAGCATTTATGCGTTTTTTATTTCATTTACAGTAGTAGCAAGTAATCAAATTACTTTTCAGACATAGTCATTAAAAAAAGGTATTTAAATATAAGTTTAATGATGCAATTATTAATTACTTTTTTGAACTTTGTAACTTACCCAGAACTGACCCCACATATCATGTAATATAGCTTGTCATATTATTTGGGTGTTAGCAAAAAAAACACACAGATATTTGTGTGGTTCTTTTTAAATGCAAATGAGCGGCTGCCTTCCAGAAGAGGCGGAGACTTTACATGTTATTCTGACAACAAAACAAGCAAATCTCACGCAGACAAAATGTCAGAAATGACCAGTAATTAAAGCCTGACATATTCAAACCAGAATCAGATCATGAGGGAAAAACTGATGGAAATGTCCCTGAATGATTAGTGGATAGTTTTGTGTAATTGTTGTGTAGTAAAGTTGATTAAATTAATTAGCTATGTTTCTATTCACTAATTGTATGCACATTTTGCACTACTGCATAAATGCAAACACCAAGATGCACTTTAAAAAAACATGTGCACAACGGAGTAAGATGTAAACAATACATTGTTTGAGCATCGATATAACAATGTGTGTATCTGCGATAGTCACATCGCAGGATGATATTATTTATGAAAGATTAAAAGATATTAACAAAAGATATATATATTGGGTGCTATTGCAGGTGTCTTTGACAGTGCAGAAGGTTTTGTCAACATTGTGGGCTTTGTTGGGAAGAAAACTTGCATACATACAGTACAGCACTTCAGAGTGATCAAAGATTTATGTAAATTTAGCAGCTGCTGAATGCGTTCTGTAATGTACAGGAGACACGGCATGGAGGAGATTGATTGACAATGGTCTACAGCCAATCAGGATACAGAATACAAAGCGCTAATCAGGGCGCAGAACACAATGCGCTGTAAAAAAAGTATGTCAAATTGCACACAAAAAAATCGGCGAAACTGCGAGTCCACAAAAGGTAAACCAAGTTATGGTGAGGGACCATTAGATACGTAAAAAAAAGTGAAGATATTAAAAACTTTAAGATGCTGATAACCGTTAAATGCATCATTATCATCTTGTGGAAAGGGTTCACAGAACTTAAATAGAAAAGTTTCTAAAATGTCCCCTCTAAAATGGCACAAAATGCAATGTATCCAGTGCCGCGTGATTTAGAATGGATGCCAACAGCCATAAAAGCTACCCTGTGGATTTGCGGATTCGCAGATCTCTGACAGTTTGGATGTTTAATCAAAACTGATCGCAACTCGACGCCCCAGTTTTGCCGTAAAATAGGCAATAAAAAAGGCAGATCGTCGCTCAGTTGGATAACAGATGGCTCAAATTTCGTGTTGTGGTCCCGGTGTGGGTCACACATGATCTGCGAGAGACTGTGACATAAAACAAACCTCAAGTCCCCCAAGTCAAGGTCAGCCGCCATCGTCTTCTCGCCGTTTCAGTGCAATCAGAAAGCCAAGCCATTTGATATTCATGAGGCTGCCTGATATGTATGAATTAGTGTGAACTGATAGAGTGCCAGCCATAGTTTTTCATCTGCGGAAACCAATTAAATAAAACGCCTTTACATAAACTTTTTTTGCAAAACCTGGATGTCTAGACTGCAGAAGACATTCAAAGCAGCTGCATAACACGTAGCACATACAGTTGAAGTAGAATTATTAACCCTCCTGAATATTTTCCCCCAATTTCTGTTTAACAGAGATTCTTTTTCAACACGTTTCTGAATGTAATAGTTTTAATAACTCATTTCTAATATCTGATTTATTTTTTATTATTGCCATAATGACAGCACATAATGTTTGACTAGATTTTTAAAGATACTAGTATTCAGCTGGCATTTAAAGACTTAACAAGGTTAATTAGGCAAGATAGGGTAATTAGGCAAATCATTGTATAACGAAAACAAAACAAATATTGCAAAAGGGGGCTAATAATGTTGACCTTAATTAATTAATTTATTTATTTTATTTAATAAAAACTGCTTTTATTCTAGCCAAAATAAAACAAAAAAGACTTTCTCCTGAAGAAAAAATATTATATGAAATACTGTGAAAAGTTCTGGTAGAAATCATTTTGGAAATATTTGAAAAATAAATAAATAAATCACAGAAGGGCAAATAACTTTGACTTCAACTGTATACACTGCCTGAGAGAAACAGGCAGGGAGTTTTATACATGTCTATTTGAGCAAAATATAGTTTACACCAGATTCCTTTACTAACCATAGCTAAATCCAAACTAGTTTCTGAAGGATTTGTCGGTAACAACAATTCATGCTTCATATCCAATACTTCCTATCCAAAACGAGTCACTTCATATTTTAAAGGTGCAGCATGTAAGTTTGACACCCAGTGGTTGAACTAGCATTCCTGGATCAAAACAAACACAAGCGCAGGTTGCCAGATTGACCAACAGGAGCGAGTCTGACGATCATGTCTAAAGGCCGATTTAAATCTTGTTTTAAATAAAAGCAACGACACACGATAGAAGGAATATTCTCCATATTAAAAGGTGTTTTTGTCCTAATCAACACCTGAAATTTATATTTTAGAAACTGCTTCTACTTGCAACTGAACAACAGAAAACTGACAATGATCACCTCAGGTACACCTCATGTGCTTTATTCTGTGTTAAATGCTAATAATGTGAGTTTGAATGCTATTTTACATGATATTTACTGAAAGCAGCAGCAGATAGACTGTAGAAACAAACCGTTTGAAATTGAACAATACAACTGTGATTAAGTGCAAGCCAACACATATGAGTGATTCAGCATCTACATTTAATAATGATAAAAAGGTTTAATATGTATGAATTCGATTATAAACCTTACCATTTCGTTGGAGTGCAGTAAGTGCACTATTCTGTGCAATGTTCAGTCAAATTGCTCATCACTGCATATCTCGTCACAAAGCTTGTTGTTAGGACAAAGGGTTGCAATGTAACCTGCTCACCTAATGTTTACCTTTGTATTATTTATATTATTTGCTAATTAATAACCACCTCATGTGGAACTCTGTATCTGCGTCTCATTTCAGAGTCTGCTACTGTCAACCAGAGGTCGCATTTCAGTCACAGACGCATGTTTTGAGAGCTTTTTCTGAATGAATAAATTGAATATGAGGTTTCCCATCAAGGCAACCTTACTGAAATATAATTGGTTAAACTGGCATTGGGTGGGTTAAAAGAATCAAAACAAAGACAGCGGTTCCAGAACGTGACACATTTTCAAAGCAGAATAACCGACTTCAGCATTGTTTTTCAAATAGACAAGAATGTTCACTTGGCATGTTTCTTAAATATCTGCAAACATATTACGGTGTTATTATGCTTTAGAAAAGTCAACAAACTACACACAGCACCATTAAGAATGTTACTATATTTCCTTTCTGAAGGTGGGACCACTTGAGGGTTAGTGAGTAGTGAGTTCATTTTAATTTTTGAGTGAACTATCCCTTTAATAACCCTGATTGGTCCAAAATGTCTTGAATAATTTGTGATACCGTTCCAACATTTGCTTCTCTCGGGAACCCTGCTGTGCCTAGTTAGGATATACAAATAGTGCGCAAAATGCAAAATAAATAAATCACCATAAACCTCCCCTTGAAGTCTGTACGTCTGCAGCAGAGTCTAATGTCAGCGGGTGCAGAAAGAGAGCAAGCGAAGGCCTCCTGCCGGCATCTCACAACAGCGTCGTGGAATGGAGCGACTGTCAAACATTGTGAGGTTTGAACTGATAAAGTGAGTCATCTGTGACGTGCCCCGCAGCGAGCGCAGCTGAGAATATGAGAGCCAGATACGCAAGGCCCTTCGCTGTCACTCAAGCAAGGGCCTTTTTTTGGAAGCCTGTCCGTCGGTAGCGAATTGCGACCTGCTCCTCGCCGCAGGTTTACCGCCCGATCTATCATCTGTAAAGTGACGAACGCGGCTCGCGATTGGCTGTTATGGCAGCGATGTTGACACGTCTGTCTCTCATAGACGCAATTATCTGTTCTGCATCTGTGCACCTGTGACAACATGCCACTTCCTTTTGCGTCTCAGCGTGGCCTCCAGCCGTCGGACTCATCCGGTGTAAACGGAGCAATGGGTGAGCGTAAGGGCTGCACGATATTGGACAAATCGATATTTTGTTTTTCTGCGATATACAGTGTTTTTTCCTGGGAACAATATTTCTAAAGGAGCTGTAGACATGCAATTGAACCAGATTCTGGTAAAAACCCAAACAATACCAATATAAAAATTAAACAATCTGAAAATGGATTTCTGTGTAATAACAATGGACTGACACAAGAAGAAAGCACTGAACTACTGAAACGTATTTAATACTTTATATAAAAATATATAAAAGGCTTTTTTGGTAGCTTAAAGACGCCTCTCATATGGAGAATGGAGTCACATGTGTTGCTCAGGTGTGAGTTTTCCACAGACTTCAACAGAGTGTAAAAATCTTGATGGTTCTGTTGGTCTCGTCTATCAAATCTGACCTTTATTTTGTATTTTCTATTGGATTCAAGTCAGGTGATTGGCTGGGCCATTCTACAGCTTGATTTTCTTTCTTTGAAATCATTTGAGAGTTTCATTGGCTGTGTTTTGGATCGTTGTCTTGCTGAAATGTCCACCCTGGCTTCATCATCATCCTCCTGCTAATGTAGATGTTGGACTGAAGCAGCTAATATTAATTTACAATAAGGAAGGGCAGAGGGTTGCAAGATTTCAGCTGCTGTCTGGGCATTAACTGCCTTTCTACACCTTCCTTTCTTCATGTGTTCAATACTTTTTCTCTGCATCATAAATTTTATCTTTACACATAATTTGTAAACAAATTAGTTTAGTTTTTTTCTTGAATATATGGATTTCTTTGGTTGTTAACAAAATATGGTGATAATTTCAAGTCAACGGCACCCTTATAAATATGTTTTCTGAGAAACATGGTGGCGTGTTAAGTAATTATTTCACCCATGGTATTTTGCGATATGAATACAATTTCACTAGATAGCTTGAATAGCTCTATTTAGAAAAAAAAAATCATTAATTTAGGTTGATTGGGGTGATTTTGTAAGGTTTTGTAAGGTTAAGGTTTTGTAAACCTTATTGAATTTGAATCTGAAAAAAATCAAAAACAAAG
Source organism: Danio albolineatus (assembly GCA_903798035.1). NCBI lineage: Eukaryota > Metazoa > Chordata > Actinopteri > Cypriniformes > Danionidae > Danio > Danio albolineatus. The sequence goes on from CAIGQQ010038154.1 coordinate 7,264,100, forward strand.
AATAGAGCAAAGAATAAAGTCAAATAAACAGTGCTTTGTGGTTTTCCCAAGAGTCAAACAGTATTCAGATATAGAAATGTAATAATGAAATATAAAATGAAACGGTGTATTCTTTATTGTATTAATAATTGAGTAAAGCATTTCTTCATTAAAGTTACAAATGCTGTGCCCGAATGCTTTAAACTATCTTGAAACGCCATTAAAACACATGCAAATGTTATAAATACTTTGCAATGACTCCACAAAGAAATCTTTTGTATTCTCAACTGTTGTGCTGATCAACTATAATCCCAACTCAACACTGCATATCCTGCGATGTGACTATTGCGGACAGACACATTGCGATATTGATGCTGAAACGACATATAGACCCTTTTCAGAAGACTGTTATGACGTGTTTAACGGTCATCATAATCTTAAATCCTTAAAATACTTTAAATTTTTAATTTAAGGATTTAAACCCCTTTGATTTTTAAAAAAAAACGTGTACATTTATATGTATTATATTTTCCTTGCATAAAAACAAAACAAAAACAAAAGCAAATTATCACTTGTGTGAGGCGTTAATAATGCAGCGTCTATGGCAGAGTTTCCCAACCCTGTTCCTGGAGGTACACCCACAGTAAATATTTTGGATATTTCCCTTATCTGACCCAGGTTTCAGAGTCTCATCTAATGTTCTGCTGAGTTGATTCAGATGTGTTTGATTAGGAAGAGGTTGAAAATGTGTACTGTTGGTGTGCCTTCAGGAACAGGGTTGGGAAACATTGGCCTATGGGGAAGTAAATTTAAAGTTGTTTTTTCTTCTGGCTGCCGTTATCAGTCTCGCACTATTTCCCCCCCTTCTCTGAAAGTCTTAATAACATCATTGTAGAGTTTTTCTTTTTCCTTTTCTTGTAAAAATTAATATTTTTTTGTACTCTGCCATTCACTGCGCTCTAAGTTTACCTAGCTATGACGACTTCCGCTGCTGAGAAACCCGGAAATGTGAAAAGGGTCCATTGTGCAGCCTTGCATGAGTGCAGTATAACACCGGCTATCGTATTAAGTTTAATAAAGCTTGATGTGATCTGAGGAAGGAGTCGGTGATCCCCTTGTACAGTCGCACCGTGACGCTTAGCGGGGACACCACCGTCATGCGGCGCGCCAATTAACATGGAAGCTCTGCCTCCCTCCAGCAGACAAAGCTAATAAAACAGGCTGGTTATAAAAATGAATGAGGGGCCCGTGGAAGAGGGGCCGCACCGACATCCAGACCCAATGCAAACAGCTGTTAAGCGAGTTGACAGAGAAATGCTCTATTAATTTTTGGGAGATGATTTAGCATCAGCTGTCCGCAGCTAAAGGCCGGCGGCGGCGGAGAGGCGTCGGGCTCTCTGAAAACATGCGAACGGGGCGGGGGGTTATTTGTCAGGTCAGATTGTTGATCGCTGTCCTGGAACATTTGTCAAAAGGTCCGAAAAGGGGAAAAATGCGCTTGCGAGAAATAATCGGTTTCTCTGAGGCTGGTACCTGCGTTTCCAATTTCAGGAATGGAAGAGTCGTTAACGGCTGTTGTGTTTCCATTTTGGCCTCCATTGGGGGGGAAAAAAGCATTTAAAAGTCCCCATTTGTATCAAAATTGAAGCTATACCTTTGAAAATTACAGTCTCTCATGTTCGTTAATATGATCAGTACTTTTGATGATGTCACTTTGCACATAATTTGACCAATCAAATTCGCTCCACAAACTCAAGCATCCAGGTCGCTAGATTATTAGTGCTTTCAGATGATCAGTCTAATACGAGAAAGGAAATTCATTCAACAGTTTGAAACTGCAGATCTAGAGCACCGTTAGACACGTTAAGTGTTCACAAGACTTTTCTCGTAAAATAGGTGTTTGTTTCTACATATAGCCTGAAAGTAAAGTCAAATTAGACGCAGTTTGACCTACAGCAACCTTTTATTATATAAATTAGGGGTAAAAGGTCACTGGTTTGAGCCTCGGCTGGGTCAGTTGGCATTTCTGTGTGGTGTTTGTTTGTTCTTCCCATGTTGGCGTGGGTTTCCAAAGACATATGGTATTGGTCAGTGGTTGTCAAGCTTTTTTCTCCACGTACCACCTCAGAAAAAAATTGTCTCTCCAAGTACCACCATAATAACCGGTATTGAAGTACAGTAGCATAGTAGGCATAATTAAGCAGCTACAGCACTGCACAGTTCAAAAACAAGGCAGATTAATTCTTCTAGTTAACAATATTTATTATTGTCAGCCACTTAAATAAAAGGTTTAGCCTATTAAAATCAATTTACTGATCACATCTGTGTTATCGTACGGGTTAAAAGTGTGTTCGTTTTTTTTATGTTAATTATTCAGAGATTCCTACGTGTACCACTAGAAGGAAGCTTGTGTACCACTAATGGTACGCGTACCAGTTTGAGAACCACTGGTATAGGTGAATTGGGTAAGCTAAATTGTCTGTAGTGTATGTGTGTGAATGAGTGTGTTTCCCAGTACTGGGTTGCAGCTGGAAGGGCATCCGCTGGGTAAAACATTATGCTGGATAAGTTGGCAGTTCATTCCGCTGTGGTGACCCCAGATTAATAAAGGGACGAAGCCGAAAGAAAATGAATGAAAGAGCATAAATGACTGAAAGATGTATTACACAAACTAACATTACTGAAAAATTTGACCCCTCTGATGGGATATAATTCACACACTGATCAGATGCGTAATGAATAATGCAAATGATATTAGTTAGCACCTCACAAAACACATGCTAGCTGATTAGCCATGAGCCATAACAGAGAAACCCTTTTCCATAAGCTTTTTTAAAAGACCAGACACTGTCAGAAACACACACACACGCGCACACACACACCGACTCCAGCGATCCACTTACACCAATGACACCCTCCTGACGGATGGGCTTAGAAGTGAAACTCATCCAGCCTGTTCTCTGATCAGTCATTGATCTGTAATGTAAGACTCGGGCTAAAGGAAGAGGGGGACCACAAATGACCACCTGCCAGTGCTTTGATTCAGGAAGGGACTGTCCAGCTGGCGGCTCCCTGAGACACAATCCCCCCTTCAGGCCGCAGCGGATCGATGGGACGGGGCGAATGATGGGGCCATGCGTGATCTCATCAACAGTGCCCCTCGCTGCCTTCCATTTACAGCCTCGCCGGGCGGCGCCTAAAAATAACCTACACCTCATCTGCAGGAGGCTTGCAGACACACACATCCACACATACTGTATATACACAGCCGAAGACTTTAGGATCAAAGCTGCTAGGAAGACTTTATAGATGTTTTGTGTGAGCAGGTTGTGAATTATCTGAACAGGACTAAAACAAAGGGTGCTTTCACACCTTTAGTTCGGTTGAATCGCACTAGAGTTTGTTTTCCTTCTTGGTGCGGTTCGTTTGGGCAGGTGCGAGGGCGTACTCACACCATGCTATCCGAACCATGCCCAGGCCCGTTTCCTGGATCGATTGAGAAGTGTGAGTGCTCTGAATCGGGCTCAGGCACGGTTCAGTTGGCCGGCCCTGGCCTGGTTGGAAGAGGTGTGTCTGAGCGCGGTTCACTTGGGCTTTGGCGCGGTGCGCTTGTAGTGTGAGTGAAAAGCGTGACTGAGCCCGAAACTGAAGATGAGATGTGACTTTTGGGGACTGTTTCATATGGATTTATTAATCATTCTTACTGTTTGATGAATGTAAACTGTCATAGATTATTAAAAATGCAAACCCCTCTCTGCACGACAGCTGCACCTTCAGCAAACCTCCTAGTTCCTGCAGCACAAGGACTTTATGATTGTTTGAGTGTCAAAAGTGGCTGATCTGTTTGGCGAAATATTTGATTGTCACTGTTTATCAAACGACTAAAATCATATAATGTTATAAAGAAATGTCCACTGTGTTGAGCTTCTTAAACTGAACAGCGCATCATCGATGACGTAAGCGTGCTCAGGCTCGAATGCAATGTGAGTGCGGGCCGTCGGGGGAGACGGGAGGGGGGACAAGCATGCTTCGGCTTGATTCAAGGCAACTGTACATAGTGTGAATATGCACTGAATGTAGCAATCGCACTCGAGTGTGCACCAAAAGTCGACCAAAAAAGCATACAGAGACTTACTTGAAGAGGTGGTCTCAGTACGTTTTCAAACAAACCCTGGAGCAGTTTGTGGCGAGAACATGATTAGAACTGAAACAGACCCAATTGCAAAAACTACTGCTCCTTTTTGGACTAATCCGGCTTCCGTAGTGCAATGCGCTGTACCATATTATGGGGTTTGGAGGGAAACTATTTGTTGGCAGCGCTTTACCAACAGTTTTAAACAGAGAGAGAGAGGGAGAGAGGGAAAAACACTACCTGATGGATCGTTGGTATTTGCGTAAGATGATCATGTCGCAGTTTAGCTAAATTCTTGTATGCCTCCTCCTAACACAGGGGTGGGCAAACTCGATCCTGGAGGGCTGGTGTCCTACATAGTTTAGCTCCAACTCTAATCAAACACACCTGCTTATAGATTTCTAGTGATCTTGAAAATACTGATTAGCATGTTCAGGTGTGTTTGATTAGTGTTGGAGCTAAACTGTGCAGGACACCGGCTCTCTAGGACCGAGTGTGCCCACCCCTGTCCTAACACCTTCAAAGATTGCAATGCATTAAAACATTATTTTTCAGCCGCAGCTGCGCTTCATTCTCGAAATGTATAGTTTGTTTAAAGTGATGTATACAGACTATATAGTATACTATGACCAGGGATGCAGGGATCAGCCAGTGCAGCGACATTTAGTGTCTGCCGGTTTGTTTGCTGGCGGGAGTTCCATTGGCATTTTCCCACATGTTAATTCTGACCAATTGAAAAGCAGTTTAGGAAATACGTTCAATAACATCTGGCCAATGAGTCATGTGGAATTTGTCACATGACATTTTGGTTCTTTTCAACTAGCTCGGACCAAAGCAAGTGTGGTGTAAAAAGCACCCAAAGCGAATGAAAAAATTCTACGATGTATCATTTGTTGCCCTTGGTGCAGATCAAATGAACCAAACCACAGCTGTGAACGCACCAATAGAAAGTAAGGGCTGAAAACTGTTATTTATTACTGTATTGTGTATTTGTTTTACATTTGTGGCTTTTGGCTGATGCTTTCATGTATACTGTACGTGGCTTTGAAAGAAGTCTGTCATGACCAACAAAGCTGCATTTACTGTATTTGCTGACAAAACAGCAATGAATTACTTGACAAGGACAATAACAGGACAATAACAAAGATATTAAGAGCTGAAAACTGCAATTTATTGCGGTTGTTGAGTAATTGTTTACATTTATGGCTTTTGGCTGATGCTTTTATATATTTGTGGTTTTGAAAGAAGTCTCTGGTCAAGTATTTACTCAAATAAATACAGTAAAAAACAGAGAAACTGCAATAAAACTAAACTAAACAGCAATGAATTATTTGATCAGGACAAAAGCTGAGAGTAAGGGGTGAAAACTGTTATTTATTACTGTTGTTATGTATTTGTTTTACATTCCTGGCTTTTGGCTGATGCTTTTATGTATACGTAGTTTTGAAAGAAGTCTGTCAAGACCACCAAAGCTGCATTTACTGTATTTGCTCAAGTAAAATACAGAAAAACTGTGAAATAGTTGTGCAGTTAGTTAGTTTTTAGTTAGTTAGTTAAATAAATAAATAAATAAATAAACAGAACAGAACAGCAATTAATTACTTGACAAGGGGCGCCACAGTGGCGTAATGGGTAGCATGTTCGCCTAACAGCAAGAAGGTCGAGCGCCGGCTGGGTCAGTTGGCATTTCTGTGTGGAGTTTGCATGTTCTCCTCGTGGTCGCGTGGGTTTTCTCCAGGTGCTCCGGTTTCCCCCTCAAGTCCAAAGACATGTGGTATAGGTGAATTGGGTAGAATTGAATGAATTGGGTGAATTGTGAATGAGTGTGTCTGGATGTTTCCCAGAGATGGGTTGCAGCTGGAAGGGCATCCGCTGCGTAAAACATATGCTGGATAAGTTGGCGGTTCATTCCGCTGTGGCAACCCCGGATTAATAAAGGGACTAAGCTGAAAAGAAAATGAATGAATGATGAATGGACAATAACTGGACAATAACAAAGATATTAAGGGCTGAAAACTGCAATTTATTGCAGTTGTTGAGTGATTGCTTACATTTATGACCTTTTGGCTGATTCTTTTATGTATACAGTATGTGGTTTTGAAGGAAGTCTCTGGCAATTATATCATACTTATGATATCAACTTAAGTCTTAATTATGTAATACTCGTATCATATTATATCATAATGCATCCGCCTTAAGGTTGGTCGTGTTGTGCGTTCAGAGATGCTCTTCTGCAAACCCTGAGTGGCTTTTTGAGTTACTGTTTCCTTTCTGTCAGCTGGAACCAGTCTGGACATTCTCCTCTGACCTCTGGCATCAACAAGGCATCTGCACCCACAGAACTGCCGCTCACTGGATATTTTCTCTGTTTCGAACCATTCTCTGTAAACTCTAGAGATGGTTGTGCGTGAAAATCCCAGTAGATCAGCAGTTTCTGAAATACTCAGACCAGCCCGTCTGGCACCAACAACCATGCCACATTTAAAGTCACTTAAATCACCTTTCGTCCCCATTCTGATGCTCGGTTTGAACTGCGGTCGTCTTGATCATGTCTACATGCCTAAATGCGTTGAGTTGCTGCCATGCCATGCTGCCATCAAATTTGTGTTAACAAACAGTTGGACAGGTGTACCTAATAAAGTGGCCGGTGAGTGTATACAGATACTAGCTAAATTTGCTACATTCACCTTCTGAAGTATTAAAGTTAGTAACTGTCAAATGCAAAGGGGCTGGTGCCCTTTCAGCATCTGCAGATGTACTTAAGTATGTTCTCAGTCTTAAAATTGTAAACCTAAAATTAACAACAAGAGTGTATTAAATCACACCACAAAGTAGTTTCAAAGCATCCCTGCTGACATTTTCAAAGCGGTGACATTGATCTAAGTGTATGAATGCTCGCATTATCTGAGCGCGGCCGTTTGCTAAATGTAGGCTAATGCCTCCTGACACCTTTAAGTAACCATAAAGGCAAAGCTGGCACTCGTGAAATGGATCCTGAAGAGGCCTGTTGACATAAGCATTAATGGGAGCGTGAGTGCCGAGGGACAAAACAATGGCCTCTGCTAAAGATGTAAATGTTTCCTCTGAGGACGTTTGTCATCTCCTTGTTGATATATGGACCTGTCCTTTCCCAAACACGTCTATCTTCCCGTTTCTAATATAACGGCTTCATTATGCACATGCTTATCAAGGTTCCTCTGCAAACAGCATCTTATTTTTGGCTGCAAGTTTTAAGCTGAAATGCTTGCCGCAGCTCGTTTAAAGGTGCTAAAGGTATGGAGGATCGTGCATTTCAGGCCTGATAAACCGGTCGTCGGCAATATAGCAGATATGACATAACGCCAATTAAGAAATCACACTCTCGCACAGAAGCCCTGGCACATTTTTACAAGCCGGAGGCAAATGAAGCGCTCCAAGTGTTCCTGTCCCTCCTGAGCTGTAGCGCTAATCTTATGCTCGCACTTAAGGGGGAAAGGCAATGTAATTAGCAATAAACCAGCCCTCTGATGTGTGCGGATCAATCAGCTCTAGACCATTAGAAACTGGTTTTAATGTGGGAGGAAGGAGCTGCTTGCAGAATGTGCACTGACCGTTATTTCTGGCTTATAATGCCACTGCTGCAAGCTAAACCATGCATTGTTTACTACAGTGTTTTGTTTTACGCTCCGATATCCCAGTATAGGGTAAATGAATATAAATGAATTATTCTAAATGTGGAAATATATGAATAATAAAATATTATTATTATTATATACATGTATATACAGAAATATACGTTATATATATTAATATAAAGTTTATGCTAATGGATTATATGATTGTAAAGCATATACACATACTAATACTGCTGAATATTACATGCTTGTACTACAGCATTTAATAACTTTCATATAATGAAAAATAAATAATATGTTTATTTTTTCAATATGATTATATATTAGTTTAAAATCTAATATATTCACATTGTATTCACAAAAACTGTTTGGTACAGATCATAGGGAATCAGATATTGAATAATTAACTGTCCTGGTAAATTGTTTTATCCAAAAATCAGACTACACTGGTAGTGCTGTATGTTTATGATTCATTAAAAAAGAGACCATTGCAGTGAATGACAACATGGTTGTTCTGTATCTTTCTGATTAATTTCCAGCTCATTTACTCCGTTTACACTGTTCAAAGTGTACACTACCTGGCTTGTAGTTTTGTAGCCTATCCAAAAGTCTTGTCGCCTAGAAACAACAAATAATAACTTGACTTCTAGTTGGTCATTTGGTGTCAGAAGTGGCTTATATGAAAGGCAAAGGCCTCTAGATTACACTTATTTTACCAAAATAAAACATGATCATGCCTTACTTTTTAAATTATTTAATTAGGACCGTAAGGTCTGATTTTGCTGAGACAAAAGAGTCTTGTCTCTTAACAGAAATAATGTACAGTACATAATATAAAGTGATGGTGCAGTGGAAAAAGAGTTAATATTGTGTATGACTCCCATGAGCTTGGAGGACTGCATCCATACATCTCTGCAGTGACTCAGATAACTTATTAATAAAGTCACCTGGAATGGCAAAGAAAGTGTTCTTGCAGGACTCCCAGAGTTCATCAAGATTCTTTGGATTCATCTTCAATGCCTCCTCCGTCTTACTCCAGACATGCTCAATAATGTTCATGTCTGCTGTCTGGGCTGGCCAATCCTGGAGCACCTTGACCTTCTTTGCATTCAGGAGCTTTGATGAGGAGGCTGAAGTATGACAAGGAGCGTTGTCATCCTGAAGAATTTGCCCTCTCCTGTGGTTTGTAATGTATTGGGCAGCACAAATGTCTTAATACTGCAGGCTGTTGATGTTGCCATCCACTCTGCAGATCTCTCGCACATCCCTATACTGAATGTAACTCCAAACCATGACTGTTCCTTCACCAAACTTGAATGATTTCCAAGCGGCTTCTAATAGGTCTTCTGCAGTATTTGTGATGATTGGGATGCAGTTCAACAGATGATTTATCAGAAAAATCTACCTACTGCCACTTTTCCAAATGATCATCTAGAAGTCAAGTTATTATTTGTTGCTCTTAGAACTGGGATCAATGACTAGACTTTTGTCAGGTAGTTTATATTTTTGAACTAAAAAGAACCGACCTATAAGAATCATTGTTCATGGATAAGACTACACTGCATCATTATTTCAGTCTTTAGACTACAGTATTCTCACTAAAAACCATCTTGGAGTCATATTATTGTGAATTGAATCATGGTGTATGTGTTTAAATCACTAAAAAGAATCACTTGTTCATTAATTAAACCACAATATGACGTCTACATGGGTAATTTTATGCACATGACTCTTCAATGAGAACCAGCTTGGAGTCATTTATTCTTCATTTATAACTTCTTCATTAATAAATCTATAGTGGTGATGTTTGGTTACTTACTACTAAAAACAGTCCAGAGTGAATCAAAATGGCTCATATGAATCACTTATTCATAAATCAGACTAATGATGTTGCAGGTTTCCGATTTGCTAGTAAAAATTAGAGCAGATTGATTTATTCATGGATCAGACTATACTAGTCATCAACTATGTTTCTGATTCACTACAAAGAATTTACTCAGAGTATATTATTCTCTACTATGAACCACTTGTTAATGAATCAAACTAATAATGTTGTAGGTTTCTGAATTCACGGCTCAAACTACACTAGTCCTGAAATATGTTTCTGACTCACTATAAAGAATTTACTCAGAGTATATTATTCTCTGCTAAGAACCAAACTTTGAATCATTTATTCATGAATCAGACTGCACTGTGGTCTTATGTCTGTTTCGGATTTACTAAAAAGAACCAGCTCATAAGAATCACTCGTTCATGAATCAGACTAGTGATGTTGTAGTTTCTGAATTACTACTAAGAATCAGAGTGATTTATTCACGAATCAAACAACACTAGTCATAAACGGTGTTTCTGATTCACTGTAAAGAATCAGCTCATAAGAATCACTCATTCATGAATCAGACTAGTGATGTTGTAGGTTTCTGAAATACTACAAAGAATCAGATCAGAGGGATTTATTCACAAATCAAACTACACTAGTCATAAACTGTGTTTCTGATTCACTATAAAGAATCGGCTCATAAGAGTCACTTGGTCATGAATCAGACTACATGGTTATATTTTATGCACATGACTCTTTATTGAGAAGCAACTTAGAGTAATTTATTCATGAATTAGACTGCACTGAGGTCTTGTGTTTCTGATTTTACTAAAAGAACCAACTCATAAGAATCACTTGTTCATGAATCAATCTACACTAGTCATGAAATATGTTTCTGATTCATTATAAAGAATCAGCTCAGAGAATATTATTCTCTACTATGAACCAAACACAGAGTCATTTATTCATGAATCAGATTGCACTGCGGTCTGTTTCTGATTTACTAAAACGAACAAACTCATAAGAATCACTCGTTTATGTTGCTCGTGATGTTGTAGATTTCTGACATCCTACTTAAAATCATTTCAGATAGATTTATTCATGAATCAAACTACACTAATCATAAACTACGTTTCTGATTCACTATAAAGAATCGGTTTATAAGAATCACATGCTCTGAAGTCTCTGAAGTCTCTGAGTCATGATGTGATCCGTGCAATGAGCCGTTGATAACTCTGACTGCAAGCTCAGCTGACTTGTACGCTAGCAACTCACTGCTAGCCATTGTTTCAGGCAGTTCAGCACAATGCAGTGATAGTGCCAATACACTGGCTTGTTAAAAATCCCAGGTTAGAGGTCACCGCATGGATACAGAGCCCAAGTCAGACGCTTCATCAGCAGAACCATGTCAGGCATGCAATTGCGCTTTGTGTAGCGCTCAACCTCGCACCTCGCCAGCGCTTTCTCCACACTCTCTGCATGCGTCAAGGCCTTTGTCACTCGAATTGTCAGAGGAACTTCATTTGAATATGAATTAGTGTTGACATTTTCCCTCGCAACGCTTTGAGTGCAAGCTAAAAGGGAGTAGGCGCTCCGCTATCAGCACGTCGCATTAATGCGCGAGGGCTAAATCAGGATTTACAAAAGACGAAACAGTGCCTGGAAAAGTCAATCCAATATATAAATTTTTTTTTTTTCATTGATTTGAATGCTTGAACCGTGCCGCGATGCTTCTTGAAGGAAAATAAAGGACGGAGATAATCCAAAGCGCGGTACGGGATCCACTATCTAACAGGATTTGCTTGTTTATGTGTTTATGGGTTGCCTTACGGGCCACAGTCTGGCAAACGCTAGCTAATCTTATCAAGATCCAGCAATTTTCATTAAAGCACTCATAGAGCATTAAGTCCCAGCGTGAATCCATTGATAGCGGGGGGAGTGACGGGGGTGTTGCTCATTTTAACTGAGGGTTAACAGCTTGTTACCATACACAGGACGGGTGTCTGCCCTGAGGACGGGCGACCTGTTGTGGCACGAGGCAGCGGGCCTAATCCTCATAATGAGAGCCACGAAGACAAAAGCGTTAAAGCATGGAGGAGAATATGGATAATGGGGGAAAAGCTCAGAGACGTTGCTTAATGAGCTAAAGGGAAATGTTGTTTAGAAAACTCGATGCGCGGATTCATGTTCACAAGTTTCTCAGATTTAACAATGTAAACAACACGCGTTGCCTACCAATTTACGTTAACTGCATTGTATAATGAGAGATGGCAGACTGAGCGCTGAAACGTTTATTAGAGAATGGGATGGGGTTTGATTTCTGCTCTTTAAAAGTTCTATTAATGACTCTGTTGGAGTAACTGTGGATTTAGTGTTACAAAAATTATCCAGCACTAGATGATGAGATAATGTTAATGTTAAAGAACACAGTAGGGGAAATAAGTATTGAACATGTCACCATTTTTCTAAGAAAACATATTTCTAAAGGTGCTGTTGACTTGAAATGTTTACCAGATGTTGGTAACAACCAAAGAAACTCGTATATGCAAAGAAAACTAATTTAATTAGTTTAGAAATTAAGTTATGTGTAAAAGAAATGAAATGACGGAGAGGAAAAAGTATTGAACCCATGAAGAAAGGAAGGTGTAGAAAGACAGTGAAAGCCCAGACAGCATCTGAAATCTCTTAGTGGTTCTTCAGTAACCCTTTGTCCTTCCTCACTGTAAATGATTATTAGCTGCTTCACTCTAACATCTACATTAGCAAGATGATGAAGATGAAGCCAGGGTGGACATCTCAGCAAAACAGTGATCCAAAACACAGCCAATGAAACTCTCAAATGCTTTCAGAGAAGGAAAATCAAGCTGTAGAATGGCCCAGCCAATCACCTGACTTGAATCCAACATAAAATACCAAATAAAGCTCAGATTTGATAGACGAGACCCACAGAACTATCAAGATTTTTACACTCTGTTGAAGTCTGTGAGAAACTCACACCTGAGCAAAGCATGTGACTTCATTCTCCATATGAGAGATCTTTAAGCTGCCACCACCAATAATGCCTTTTGTATATAGTATTAAATACGTTTCAGTAGTTCAGGGCTTTCTTCTTGTGTCAGTCCATTGTTATTACACACAACAAATTTTTCAGATCGCTTTGTTTTTGTTTGTACTGTTCGTCTTTTAATCTTGTTCAATTCCATGTTAAGAGCTCCATAAGAAATATTATTCCCACGAAAAAACATGACATTATGCCCCCCTCTGTATATTCAAATTTATTAAACAGTAACATAAAAGCCACATGTGCATCACATGACCTTCCTATTTTAAAATCATGTAAAACACACCTGAAAAAAGTTTTCATAAAGAAAAATAAATAAAATAATTATATAAAAATGAAATGGTTATTGAATTATAAATATATTACATTATATATTATAATTTACAATTATTTTCTGTATTGTAAAGAGACTTATTTCAAGTCAGTAATGTAGAAGTTATTCAAGATTATTGCCTGATTCAATGCCATTTATAATATAATATAATATAATATAATATAATATAATATAATATAACATAACATAACATAACATAACATAACATAACATAATATAATATAATATAATTTAATATAATATAATATAATATAATATAATATAATGTTTTTGTGATAATAATTATTGTAAAATATTTTTTCCTCCTAATTTGGTAATTTGTATCCATTTCAATATTTTATTAATAAAATACAACGTTACAAAATATCAACATCATCATTGTATTCGATTTTATTATTTTCTTGCTTTTTAAATATTGTAAAATGTTTTTAAAAATTAATTTAATCAAAGATAATTGATGATTGGAATCCTATTTGGATCAGTCCTACTTTGGAATTTCATGTTTAATATAAGGTGCTACTTGAAAACACTTTCCCAGTAAATCCGTATCTTGCATAACATTTGATTCCTGTGATTTATCATCATTTTGTGTTGTATTAGCATTGCATGGCTCCTGGCCAATAAACATTAGCACCAGCCATTAAAAACTCATATTGGTCAACCACCAGTCATTTCCTGATCCTATCATTTCTACCACTGCCCCATAACATGCCCATAAAGGGCATCAAGACACCACTGATATGGTCACAAATTTTTACACTTCTCCAACTCATCCAGATTAACAGTGTAGTCCCAAATTTGGAGTGAGAAATTGACAACTGCACCCCCCTTTATCAGCATGAAGCGCAGTACCATCATGAAGATTCTCCCCGGTGTCCTACTCTCTCCTCCTTTTGATTTGCATTACAAAGGGCAGGATCAAAGGGCTCGGGTTGGGTAAAGCTGGCAGTGAACATCCCTCTACAGCGAGCCATTGTGTTGTTATGCAGCGCACATTCGACACAGTGCAACAGGCCTGGTGTGGGGAGATTCCCAGTGCTGCTCTCATCCAGCCAATGCAGCTTTTAGCTTTGGCCAATTTCTGACCAAAAAAGAAGATTTTTGGGGTGGGCAGTGGTGATTGCACAATTCTTTGGCGGTGTGTTTGTACGCAAGTCTTTAATATCTCAGCAACTCTTGATTGTTTTTTTCTAAAATTGTAACTGTGCTATGATGAAAGAGATAAAAAGGAGTCTCATCTAATTATTTCAGATTTCACACATTATCTGATTTCTCCTTTTTCAGTACATTTGATGTATTTTTTCTGGTTAGATGTCATGTTTGAACTTAGTGATGCCTATATTTCATGTTAAATTGCAGTTAAATTTAAAAGGTTTGCCTAAAGTGACTAGCCAGACATTCTCTCCCATTTATTTGGCAAACTCAGACAATATATGTGGTGTTAATCTACTAAAAATGTCATTAAAAGTCCTTTTTGTGACAGTGCAGAGTGAAATATAAAACAGAAATGATCACAACAGAGATCAAAGTTCCATAAAGCAATTATAAAACATAAATAAACTTAGAAAAGCTAGCAGACTACTTTAAATACAGACATTAAAAACCTGTTCCGTAACAGTTGCCCATAGCTCATGATTCCCAGGTGTTATCCATTTATTTACACTTTTGAATTGCATTATGAGACATTGATTTTTTTTTCTCTAAAATGTTAAAAGTTTAACAAAGTGACTTTTATTGCTAGATTTTTGTCATTTTAACCCAGCCCTAAACCAACCCTCATGGTTAACGTCTACATATACATCTACCCCAACCGTAAACCCAATCCTCACAATTATTTACGTCTAAACCTACCCAAATCCTAATCCCAACCTTTACAATTAATTACGTCTACACCTAACCCAAACCTAAACCGAACCCTTACAATTATTAGCGTCTAAACCTACCCCAACCCTAAACCCTGCTCTCACGGTTATTAGTATCTACTTATACACCTAGCCCAACCCTAAACTCAACCCTCACAATTATTTAAGTCTACACCTACCCCAACCTAAACCCAACCCTCACAGTTATTAACATCTACACTTAACCCAACCCCTTACAGTTATTAACGTCTACACTTACCCCAACCCTAAACCCAACCATCACAGTTATTAACATTTACACTTACCCCAACCCTGAACCCAACTCTCACAATCATTAACGTCTACACCTTCCCCAACCCTAA
>CAIGQQ010038154.1:7284754-7307098 GCA_903798035.1 Danio albolineatus
ATATTATATTATATTATATTATATTATATTATATTATATTATATTATTGCAATTTTATTTTTTCTATTGTAAACATTTCTGAGTAAAAAAAAAAACATAAGCTACATCAACAATACAAAAATAGTAATAATATCAAAAGTCTGAAAACAAAAAAGCTAAAAAGACACATCTTTTGGTGGACGAGTGTGTAATTAAGATACAAAACACTGTCTGTGCTGTGCAGTCCTGACACAAACCAATTCAGCCTGACTGATGTACATCCAAATTTGGACAGTGCTTTGCCAGCCCTCCTTTCACTTCCTCTAGCGAGCAGCACAACAGTCAGAAAGAAAGAATGCGTTTGCCTGCTTCAGCATAAGGGACGGAGTGCTAGTGGGTATTGCTGTATCCAGGTGTTACGACGCAGGCCAGTGCTGGAGCCAGGCCAGGTCATGTGGAACTCAGACAACGGTAACTTGGAGCATATGGAAATACAGCTGGCTTTGCATATATGCCACGGCTGAGTAAGTCGCTTCCGCGCACACACACGCGCCACAGACACTGAGGCAGTAGAAGTGCTGAGCTCAGCGATGTTTCGAGGAGAAATCCCTCATCTGACACTCACATGCATGCACAAATTTACACCCGCATGGTGTATGCATGCTGCAAGATGCTTCTCAAATGTGCTTTTCAGGAATAAAAGATGTGCAAGTGTTTTATTATTGTAATAAGTGCACATTTTAATTTTCTTGTTGCGTATAATCAAGCTTTTATCATGGTATATACGGTGTTATCAAGATATTGACAAAAAAGGTTATAACATATAGGTATAATAACGTAGACATAATGTTGGAATACATTCATTCATTCATTTTCTTTTCGGCTTAGTACCTTTATTCATCAGGGGTCGCCACAGTGAAATGAACCGCTAACTATTCCATGTTTTACACAGCGGATGCCCTTCCAGCTGCAACCCAGTACTGGAAAACATCCATACACACTCATTCACACACGTACGCTACAGACAATTTAGCTTACCCAATTCACCTATACCACATGTCTTGTGGAGGACTTGTAGGGGAAACCGGAGCACCCGGAGGAAACACACACGAACATGGGGAGAACATGCAAACTCAAAAATGACAACTAGCAGCCGAGGCTCAAATCAGCGACCTTCTTGCTGTGCGGCGATCGTGCTACTCACTGTGCCACCGTGACCCCCACTAACTGAGGCTTCAGCATCAACGCTTGTCAGAGGGCGTGTCTGAAGTTGGGGCTGACGCGAACGTCATAGCAGCGTCAGCCAATGAAATTAGTCAACAATTGGCTACTGTCAGAGCTGGTGTATTTGCATACAGCGATCTGATTGGCTGAAGCTTCCGTCGGTGCTTGAAAAGTTGAGAAAGTCCCAACTTCTGCAGCGAGCAACGCCACTGAAGCGGCGTCGATGGATCCACAATGCAGATTGACAACGCCTGACGACATCCATTCAAAGTGAATGGGAAGCGTTGACGCTGACGTCCCGTGTGAATGGGGCGTAATGTAGGAATAATAACAAGAAATACTTACTGTAATGTGTTATTGTATGTTCAGATTTAACACAATTTAATTGCATAAGAATTATAAAGTACAAAATAATTATAATACAATAAATTCACATTAGTAAACGCTATGAATGCTAGTTCATAAGTTAAAATCAACAGAAAAAAAATACTTATTAGCTACTATGGTATGTTATAGTTAATGTTAACTTAACTGTTATGTTATTAATGTTATGTTAATGTTACAACTGAATTTTATTAGCTATTAAGTAATAAAACGTTTACGATTTGTAATCAGATTACGACTATTTTAACAACTATTTTATAGGGATTAACTAAGAAATGAACATCTCCTAAGATTATTAAAAGCTTTTTTTAGTTTTCATGTTGAGTTTACTTAATTAAAATGTAAAGTAATGTGTATTTATATAGCGCATTTATATTGTATGGCCAT
Source organism: Danio albolineatus (assembly GCA_903798035.1). Lineage (NCBI taxonomy): Eukaryota > Metazoa > Chordata > Actinopteri > Cypriniformes > Danionidae > Danio > Danio albolineatus. The sequence continues at coordinate 7,286,729 of CAIGQQ010038154.1, forward strand.
ACACCCAAAGTGCTTCACAATAATGTGGGGGGTCTCTCCACACCACCACTAGTGCAGCATTCACTGGAGGTTGCGACGGCAGCCCCAGGACACACCAGCTATACAGTAGGTGGAGAGGAGAGACAGTGACAAAGCCAATTCGGTGGATGGGGATGATTGGGAGGCCATGATGGGTTAGGGCCAGTGGAGGGAGTTTGGCCCTACTCTTTACGATTTTTAATGCCTGCCACGGTAATATATTGTTTTGCGCAGTCTAAATAAGGTCGCTTTGTTGAGGAACACACTGCAAATACAATGCGAACAGTCTTAAGAAGCGCTCTAAGAGTTTTAATTATAAATAATTATTAGCAATATTTTGAAGTGCCCACACTCTCAGAAATAAAGGTACAAAACCTGTCACTGGGAGCGGTACATTTTCAAAAGCTACATTTTTGTTCCTAACAGGTACTTAAAGGTACATATTCATTCATTTATACTTTTTTCTTTCGACTTAGTCTCTATCTCAGAGGTCACGACAGCGGAATGAACCTTCAACTATTGCAGCATATGTTTTACACAGCGGTTGCGATTCCAGCTGCAACCCAGTACTGGGAAACACCCATACACTCTTATTCATACATACATTCAGACACTACGGCCAATTTAGTTTACCCAATTCACCTGTAGCACATGTCTTTGGACTGTGGGGGAAACCGGAGCACCCAGAGAAAACACACGTTGACACAGGGAGAACATGCAAACTCCTCACAGAAATGCCAACTGACCCAGTCGGGACTCGAAAAAGCGACCTTCTTGCTGTAAGGCAACAGTAATAACCACTGAGCCACCATGCCGCAAAGGTACATATTAACACCTATTTTAAGAGTTCACCCTTAGATATGCTTAGCGTTTATAGGTTTGGCATGCTGTCCCGGGAGAGAACCCTGAGCTCGGAGATATTTGAGCCCAAGACTCCCGCCCAGTCAATAAGCATATCAGGGGATCCGAGATCAGATAGGTCTCGAAAGCTCCCCCTTAGAAAAGGGAGGGAAAAAAGGAGGAGATGGGGTGGAAGGGGGGATTCTTCCAAAACAGGTAGAGCAGTAGGGAAAAATTGGCTGTTTATAGTAAGCTTGGATCGTTCTGATTGGATTATTGCTGATTACAGATGATCAGCCAGGCGTGCTTAATCATATCATGTGCTCCTCTCGAAATTAGTTTATGAAGCTTCACAAAGTAAAGCAAATAAATACAGCAGTTCCTTAAAGGTATAAAACCTAATTACATATTACACAAAGGTACTAACGTCCACCTTTACTAGACCCAAAAAGATCCCACCCAGTGACAGACCTTGTACCTGTATTTTCGAGAGTGTATTATATCAATATTGTACATGTTCAGTATCACAATATATTGAATAACTGAATATCGTCATAAGTCTAGAGTGTGTTTCTTTTTCTTTTAGCATAGCTGATTCGGTATCAGTCCATGCATGTAATAAAAATAAAAAAGCGAAATCTCTCTTCTTACAGACTACAGTCCTTCTCGTCTCTCTGTGCAGCAATAGACGGAGTGATTGATTGAAGCTTGCATAAACCTTGATAAACAACGCCTCTTGTCGCTTTAAGTTTCATGACCCATTTTGAGGCTGAATCCTTGCCTGCGGTGATTGATGGCTTGAGATGAAAAAAAAGAGAAGAAAAGCGATGGGATGTTTACCCAGAGAACATTGTCCTTCATTGTATCTCTCAAGGTCTGTTGGAAGACTTTCTCTGGAGGGATGGCAGGAGACGCTGTCTGTGAGATTCCACGCACACAATGACCGATGAGGAGAATGACGGCAAAACAAACAAGTGCGAGAGCTGTAACAAAACACGGTTTCTTAGCAACACGTTCCTTTAATAAACCTGCTGGCAAACAGCGTAATTAAAAATGAGGAACTGTTTCAGCTGGGACTGTGCGAGAGAGGTCACAATATCACACTGTTATATTTGGCGTCTTTGCATTCGGAACGTAAACGTTATTTAAAGAGACAGTTCACCTGAAAATGTCGGTTTTGGTCATTTGCTCACCCTTTACCGCAAACTTGTTTGACTTTTGTGCTAAACACGCAAAAATGTGATTTTTAAATAATGTAATGCTAATGCTCTTTACAAACTTTTTGCGTTATGCAGAAAAAAGTCGTTAATAAAAAAATGTAGGGTGACATGGTGGCTCAGTTGCCTCACAGCAAAAAGGTCATTGGTTCGAGTCACGGCAGGGTCAGTTGGCATTTTTGTGTGGAGTTTGCATGTTCTCCCCGTGTTGGCATGGTTTCCTCTGGGTGCTATGGATGTTTTCCAGTACTGGGTTGCAGCTACAAGGGCATCCACTGTGGAAAACATATGCTGGATAAGTTGGCGGTTCATTCCGCTGTGGCGACCCCCTGATGAATAAAGGGACTAAGCTGAAGGACAAAATGAATAAATGAATGAAATTGGCTGTAGTGCATGAGTGTGAATGAGTGTGTATGGATGTTTCCCAGTACTGGATTGCAGCTAGAAAGGCATGCACTGTGTAAAAACATATGCTGGATAAGTTGGTGGTTCATTCCACTGTGGCGACCCCTGATGAATAATGGGACTAAGCCGAAGGAGAATGAATAAAATTGCCCATAGTGTATGTGTGTGAATGAGTGTATGGATGTTTCCCAGTACTGGGTTGCAGCTGGAAAGGCGTCCACTGTGTAAAACATATGCTGGATTAGTTGGAGGTTCATTCCGCTGTGGCGACCCCTGTTGAATATAGGGACTAAGCCGAAGGAGAATGAATGAATGAAGTTCGCCGTAATGTATGTGTGTGAATGAGTATGTATGAATGTTTCCCAGTAATGGGTTGAAGCTGAAAGTGCATCTGCTGTGTAAAACATATGCTGGATTAGTTGGTGGTTCATTCCACTGTGGTGACTCCTGTTAAATAAAGGGGCTGAGCTGAAGGAGAATGAATGAAGTTCCCCGTGATGTATGTGTGTAAATGAGTGTGTATGAATGTTTCCCGGTAATGGGTTGAAGCTGGAAGTGCATCTGCTGTGTAAAACATATACTGGATTAGTTGGCGGTTCATTCCACTGTGGTGACTCCTGTTGAATAAAGGGACTGAGCTGAAGGATAATGAATGAATGAAGTTCCCCCTAATGTATGTGCGTGAATGAGTGTGTATGCATGTTTCCCAGTAATGGGTTGAAGCTGGAAGGGCATCTGCTTTGTAAAACATATGCTGGATAAGCTGGCGGTTCATTCCGCTGTGGCGACCCCTGATGAATAAAGGGAGTAAGCTGAAGGAAAATGAATGAAAATGAATGAATGAATGAATTTTTTTTTTAACAGAAAAGTGAACAGTCCCTTTAAAATGCAGTCAATGGTGCTGAAAGGTGCCGATAAAAAAAATAAATCTTTATAATCCTGTCAAAATTGTCCTTTTTATTCAGAATTTGCACATTTCTTTAAAGCCAAAAAGAGCTTTACATAACCCATGTGAATGCTGTACTGCTGTCACATTCAAGAGTGACATTTCTGAATAACAATATTTTCCACTAAAAATGGAAAAATGTATTTTCGTTGATGAGTTATACAAGTTTGGTGGACGTCCTTAAAAAGATGCTGTTATCATGTCCATGTAAACTACAAAAAATGCAAAATAATGTTATAACTGTGAAACAGCACGCCCTTCAGGAAACTTTCATAAAGCCAACATTTTTACAGCCTCTTTCACCCCTTAAAAGTGTCAATTTCTTTAATCGTCATCTGTCAGTTCTGAATCCATATTACTTCCTGAAGCCCAATCTTCCTGAAACTTTTCACATGAAGGTGAGACCATTTGCATTTCTTATGTGCGTTACTGCCAGTCCAATCACTCCCTCCTCTGCGCCGCCTTGTAAAAATGTTACATTCTATCTTAAATGAAGAGGAAAATCGCTGTTCAGCTGAGCAGGAGAGTGAACAAATGTTCAGTTCTACTTCTGTGTTCAATTCTCCTGAATTTTAATTATCATCACTTCAATCTTTAGTGTCACGATTAAACATTTTTATCAGCAACAAACATTAAATCTGTAATACTGTATAACTGACTCAGGAATCTCTGATCACGAGTGTTGGGTAAGTTACTTTATAAGGTAATATATTACAAATGACTGATTACTACAGGAAAATTGTAATCTGATAACATTACTAATTACTTAATGTAAAAAGTAATCAGATTACTAATTTGAAGTTACGTTTAAAACATATAAAATATACCTATAAAATACTAAAAAACCCACAGCTCTTTCAGAAATTGAATATTCACCGAAAAACATTACAATGGGTTGACCACAGCAGCTTCACATATTCAAAATACTGAAAGAGTACATCCAAAACTTACAATTCTCTCATCATCCACTTGTTCCAAACCTGTTTGTCTTTTTTTTTTTTGATGAACACAAAAACATTAAGAAAACTGGATTCCTGTAACCATTGACATCCATATTATGCAAAAGCACTGCAGAGTTTGGGTTTTCTGTGTTTGTCTAAGGTAATTAGTCTACCAAAATATGTATTCCATACAAAGTATGAAGCTGATCTGTCAGTTCTTGTTGCGTGTATGCCACCCATGTTCACTGGAAAGACGCGATATGTGAACGGCCCCATAAGCAGCTACACTTCATATTCAGAAGATACCTTCACTCCTGATCATGCACATAAATTAAATTTAGCCTGTTTAGGCTGAGTTGGGCTGCCGTATTTTTGGGCGCCGGTGTCCTCCTTGGTTACGAGTATTGTCGTTGAATGCTTTTTTTCTATTCAAGTGCTTGAATAAGTTGCTGGTAGAGTTAAAAGCAGTGGATAGTTCTTCAGACTGCATTTCAAAGCAATATTTTTGTTTTTATGATCAATGAAATCAAAGTAATGACTGAATTTCCACTTGAAGAAGCAAGTACTCTCGTCCGCAACCATTTCAGCCCGCGTTCTCCAGCAATTTAAAAGCACATGATTATTAACTGACATTGCAGCGGAAAACGTGATTCAAAAGAAGCACTTTTTTTTGTTTCAGTTTTTTCTAAAATTAGATGCTTTGTGTCCAGTGAGGACTTAGAGAAACTTGTTCATGCTTTTATCAGCAGCAGGGTGGATTACTGTAATGGGCTCCTCACTGGCCTTCCCAAATGACAGTCAGACAGTTGCAGCTCATCCAGAACGCTGCGGCCAGGATTCTGACCAGAACCAGGAAATCAGAGCACATCACACCTGTCCTCAGGTCTTTACACTGGCTCCCAGTTACATTCAGAATAGATTTTGAAGTATTATTACTTGTCTATAAATCATTAAATGGCCTAGGACCTCATACATTACAATACATTACAGATATGCTCACTGAATACAAACCTAACAGATCACTCAGATCATTAGGATCATATAAACCAGAAATTCCAAGAGTTCAGTCAAAGCAGGGTAAATCTGCTTTTAGCTATTACGCCCCTCGCTGCTGGAATCAGCTTCCAGAAATTATCAGATGTGCTCCAACATTAGGCACATTCAAATCAAGACTGAAAACACATCTGTTTAGCTGTGCCTTTACTGAATGAGCACTGTGCTACGTCCCACAGATCGCACTATTATGTCTTTCTTTTTCATTCTTTTATAACTTGTTTTTAACTCATTTTAATCTGTTTTTATGTTTTTTTATTATTTGTTTTTATTTTCTTATACTTCAATTTTATTTCTGTCTATGTAAAGCACTTTGAATTGCCACTGTGTATGAAATGTGCTATATAAATAAACTTGCCTTGCCTTGCCTTTCCTTAAAAACTACATTTGTAACGCAAGTAACGAAATTACACTGACTTCAGTAACTGTAATCAAATTACACACATTTAAAATGTACTGTGATTCGTTACATTATTGCGTTCCCCCAAAATTTTATTAGAATACAGTAATGTGTTACTGTGGAACACGTTACACCCAACTCTGCTGATCAATAAATCCAAACAGAAGTGAAATTGTCATGATGTAAAAGTTTTTACAGCCACTTTCACCCCCTCAAAAGTGTCAATTTCTTCAATCTGACAGCACGCTTTTCAACATCCTTCATCTGTCAGTTTTAAATCCAAATTACTTCCCGAAGCCCAATCTTCCTGAAACTTTCCACATGAAGGTGAGACCATTTGCATTTCTTATGCGCGTTATTGCCAGTCCAATCACTCCCTCCTCTGCGCCGCCTTGTAAAATTTTTTACATTCTATCTTAAATGAAGGGAAAATCGCTGTCAAGCTGTGCACGAGAGTGAAAAAAGCGCTCAGTTCTACTCGGCCTGTTAATCAAAGCCTTGAGTGCCAGCGCTGTGTCTCCCGTCTGCGCTGGATTCGGGACTCATACATAAAGATGCTCCACTTCACTCCGTTTCCCCCGCTCCGCAGCTCTGGGTGCTGACACTTACTCCAGAGGCCTTCGACAAATGAGTGCACCATCGCCCGTCTCCTCTTTCATCAGACGCTAACCTTTTCATCACCCTTCAATGTGGCAGCCATCATGGGCAATCATCTGGCCCCAGTCAGATTAATGATCTCAGCGCCTAGAGTGGGTTGCCTACTCGCTGCTGTAGTGCACAAGTCTAATTGGATTGCTAGGGGTCAGCTTGAGTATTGTTACAGGGTGACCCTGACAGTTGCACTTGAGCCCGGCAGTGGCAGGACTGTTGTCATTGGTAAGATTAGGGTCATATGCAGCAACATAATGAAAGTTTGGGATGCTCTGACACAAATGTCATTGGTGATGGCCGAGTCTTGGTCTTTAAACAAGGTTTGTGTTGAGCAGTGATACAACGAGAGTCTGAAACCTGCAACTGCACCATCCTTTGTGGTTCAGTTGTTAGTTCAGTTGGTTTGTTCTGTCAGTTTGGTTCTGTTGTCCTGTTTGGACTGTTGTCATTGGTAAGATTAGAGTCATATGCGGCAACATAATGAAAGTTTGTGACGCAGAGGATTGTGTTGGGATGCTCTGACACTAATGTCACTGGTGATGGCCAAGTCTTGCTCTTAAGACAAGGTTTGTGTTGAGTTGTAATACAACAAGTGTCTGAAACCAGCAACTGCACTGTCATTTTTGGTTCTGTTGTCGGTTCTGTTGGTGTGTTCTTTTAGTTTGGTTCTGTTGTCCTGTTGACTGTTGTCATCGGTAAGATTAGAGTCATATGCGACAACATAATGAAAGTTTGTGATGCAGAGCATTGTGTTGGGATGCTCTAACACAAAGGTCAGTGCTGACGGCCGAGACTTGGTCTTTGGACAAGGTTTGTGTTGAGCAGTGATGCAATGAGAATCTGAAACCTGCAACTGCACCATAATTTTTGGTTCTGTTGGTTTGGTTCTGCTGTCCTGTTTGGACTGTTGTCCTTGGTAAGACTAGTCATAAGCGACAACATAATGAAAGTTTGTAAGCAGAACATTGTGTTGGGATTCTCTAACACAAAGGTCACTGCTGATGGCCGAGACTTGGTCTTTGGACAAGGTTTGTGTTGAGTCGTGATACAACGAGAGTCTGGAACCAGCAATTGCAGTTTCATTTTTGGTTCTGTTGGTTTGGTTATGTTCCGTTTGGACTGTTGCCATTGGTAAGATTGCAGTCATATGCGACAACATAATAAAAGATGGTGACGTAGAGGATTGTGTTGGGATGCTCTGACACAAATGTCACTAGTGATGGCCAAGTCTTGTTCTTTGGACAAGGTTTGTGTTGTGTTGTGATACAATGAGAGTCTGAATCCAGTATCTGCATCATCATTTTTGGCTCTTCATGCCAACTGACCCAGCCGAGGCTCGAACCAGCGAACTTCTTGCTGTGAGGCAACATCGCTACCTACTGTGCCACCGCGTCACCCTATTTTTAAATAATAATATTAGCAATATTATTGTATTACTGAATCAAACACATGTAGCCTTGATAAGCAAGACATAATTTCTGAAATTATTGTATTACTCTGAAAAGCAAGGTTAAAAAACAGGATGCACGTGGTTTGATGAAAACCCATAGAATCCAATACAGGTCATGTTGACACCTTTAATGCAATCCTGCAGGGTTAAAAACAAAATTGATGTCACAAGCTTGCAAAACCACCAACCAAACGCTATTCAAGACGGGTGCTACAAAATCACTGAATTATCAGAAGCTGATGAGCATGTCATGAAAGACCCGAATGCAAGCACATTCTTAAGTAATCTTGAGAAAGCACCATATGTCTGCTTTGCAGGAGCCAAGACTACTGATGAAACAGCCTCTGTTTTTTTTACACCTGAAATCCTCCCGCAGAAGTGAACCTGTCAGAAGGTACAGCGAGACTCCTCGGCCGAGGCACTAATGATATCTCTGCATATTTAAAGACGCTTCACCTCTTATAAGGTTCTCTCGTCAGGCTCGCTTCTCCCGACTGTCTCAGAGCAGTAGCCATGCGCTCTGCATGACAACTATATTGCAATAACTCCCAGAATTGACTCATGAGATGGAGAGCGCTATCGCTTTGTCATTTTCAATTACTGATGCTTGTCAGTAGCAATGGGATCAGTGCACTGATGTTATCTCAAGCAACCAGATCATTTCAGCTCCATTACACGCCGTGTTATCCAAAAATCTGTCGCTGGTTTCGATGATAAATGAGGACTGTGATGTAGTTAATATGAGCCAGCACATCTGATAATGTAGAGGACTCAATCTCAGGGCAGTGCAATCAAGCAAAAAGTGTGAATGGAATCTCTAAAGGGTGCCAATGGATGCATATTGCTTCGGAATAAGTGCTTCACGATTGGCTAATGGTGTCTCCGAAACGTTGAAACACAACTGAAAAATCCCATTCAGTTTAAAAACAAGTCAGCCAGAGGACAGCCAGGCTCATTTTCTTCTCAAGGCAAGCCAGGGACTACACTGAGAACATCACACATGCACCTAAACAACGAGGCCATCAATTATTTTGAAGAGGAAAACTCTGTGTATTTTACTAAATGATCCATATGGTCTGTCCCCCAGCGTGAAGACGTGGCCCATGGAGCCGTGTGATCCGGAAACCTCTTTAAGATTTCACGGTGATGTGGCTGGGTTTTGGCTCTCTCCGGCGGGCCGACTAGCATGCTGTAAGAAGCCAGCTGTGGCGCTGAGAGAATTACATAACACGCATTTACTGCAGTCATCGCCTACGGTAATGGGAATCCGCTCAGATCCTTGGGCCTAAAGAAGGGGCGGATAGGTGAGAGCTTGTGGCTGGCTGCCTGAACTAGCTTGGGTTGAAGGCATGCAAGTTAAATTTTGATACAAACAAGAGCGGGAAAGTAGCTTTTGAGTAACTGCAGTGATATAGATGTGATGATCGCAGTGTAAACTTGAAACATAAATATACAAGAGAATGTGTGTTGAAGTCAAAACTATTAGTCCTTGTGTGAATTTCATATTATTTTTCTTTTTCTAATATTTTCCAAATGATTTTTAATAGAAAAAAAATCGTTTTTTCCTATAATATTTTTTCTTCTGGAGAAAGTCTAGAATAAAAGCAGTTTTAATTTTTTTAACCATTTTAAGGTGAACATTATTAGCCCCCTAAAGTACACATGAACCAGAAGCTTTGTTAATTTTTTGGTATTGTGATGCAGTTCCTAGAGAAACAGAATATTAAATGACACAACAGTGGGCGTGGCTTGTTGTCATTCAGAAAGATGGGGGAAAAGGGTTTGGGGAGAGTTTTTACAACCTAACAGACGCCTCCTCCTCACCATTTCTGTTTGTTGTCAAAACTGACAGTTGCAGCAGCGTTAACATTGATATGTTAACCATTCCTAGCATATCCAATTCCTTAAATATATATATAATCAGACAAATTAACTGAAAACAACAGGAAGTGCTTTTACAGATTTCAATTAAAGATTAGAAGGGTAAACATTTTTTTCTTTAATGACCTGCACAGAAACAAAACTAGCAATGTAAGCTAAAAACATTGTATTGTTACTTTCGAATTCTTGTCTACAGACCAAACCATCGTTGTGCTGTGTTCACACCAGATGTGGAACGTGCAAATAAATTGCGATATATGCGATGTATAACATTTTGAGTTTACTCGCTTGACTCGCATGTCAAATTCGCTTCAGTCGTGCATTAAATTCATTTCACAAAAGATGTGGATTCGTATCATGGGCAGGGCTTCTTTCAGTCCGGTGACACTAGCTTTTGTTGCTAAATGGCTTATATGGATTTTACTGAGATAGTAGCTGTATTTATGTGCTTTAGGAAGGCTGACAAACAGTGTGTATTCGTTCGGTGCTGTGTCTGAGTCCACTAGATCTTTCAGAGGTGCACCCAGCTCTGAGTTCATCAACTCCTCCAAAAACTATACCTGGATGATATACCTGAAGCTTTGAGCGGTGCTTCTAACTGAACCAAGCCCAAAATCGATGAGCTGTCGACAAGAGCATATACCCTTTGGCCACCTACAATAGGCACTACGTCATAATCTTGCCCCTACAAGAGCAAGCTCATGATTGGTTAACATGGCGTAAATGTCTGCTGAAGATTTTCCAACTCGATCGATATGCGAATGCAAAACTCAACTCGCACTGATTTATTCCTGTGAATCGCCTCATTTTCGCATAACGTGCTTCAAGATGTCTATGGTATCTTTGCATTGACTTAACATGTAAATCACTTTTGCTTGACACTTCATCCGCGTCTGGTGTGAACGCAGCATTATACAAAGACTTGCCTAATTACCCTTCCAATGAACATGTGTTACAGATGTAACCAACAACATATGCGAGTTTACAGTGTACAAATTTTGTGAATTGGGGCGGATTATGCCGAACGCGCCTTTACGTTCTAAAAAACGCGAGGCGCACCACACTGCCTTTTTTGTTGACAAGAAAAAAAGAATCGCAAAAAGAATAAATTATGTCGCTAGACAACGACTGAATCAGCTGCTTATTGTCCGCGATTGTTGCTGTTGATATTGGTATAATTTTATTCATTCATTTTCTTTTCAGCTTAGTCCCTTTATTAACCTGGGGTCACCACAGAGGATTGTACTGAGGCGAACGTACTCCCCACTATGCCACCGTGGTGCCTGGTATAATTTAAATATTTAATTCATTACATTGTGATATTCAAAATTTATTAAGTCATACAGCTCCGTATAACTCAAAACAGCGACCGCTAGTCTCTCCTTCATCTTTAAAAGTCTCTGTATTTGTCTTGACAACACACACACTGCAGGCACCTCAATTTAAATACCACCTCTGCTTTTATTTGATTGGAGAATAAAAAAGACGCGACTGACTCAGAGTTGACTTTTTTTTTTAACAGCGAGCACACTGCACGTTACGGCAAAAATGCCGTAGGAGGATCAAGCGGTTTAAACGTGAAGCGCACAGGGCGCATAAGCAGCGCACACAACGCTGGCGGCCGTTAGTAAAACGTTCAAAAAAACGTAAACTGCACAGCCCAAAAGAAATAATACTAATCAAAAGGACGAAAGTTGGCTCACTATAGAACAAAAATTCTATATTTTATTTAAAATGTTTGAATTTATGAGGAGAACACATTGTTATGGATGTGAAACGTTGACAGACACTTTTGATTATTTTCACAGTACTGTAAAATACAAGCCTACACAAACACCTTAGGAAGGTTTTCACTATTTTGGTGAAAACATTTTCCTTTTTTTCATTGGAAGGTTGACATTTGCATGGAATTTCTCTTTTCAGTATCACTTCCTTGCCAGCTTTTTGAGCGGCCAAGGTTTCAGAGTGGCAGAGACTGCAGAGCTGAATATGCACGCTTGGCACTTTTACTCAATGCCTCCTGTCAGTCCTCATAAGCATGCAACTACAGGAGCCGTTCTGCAGTTTGGGAAGTGAGGCTATGGCATAGCGAAGCATGCCGAAAAACGTGGAATGCTTTTTGGTTGTATTTTTGAGATTGGGCGAGGTAGGGGTTAAACAGGGTTGGTTTATTCTTAGACTTTCCTCCCAACTTTTCCTTGGGGCATTTAGTCAAGAAAGCAACGTAATGACTTTAGAGAAGCGTTCCTGTAAGTAGTTGACACTGTGAAACACACAATGTGCTGCCTTAGCACAGTGCATTAGGCTCTTTGGAGAGTCATTACAGTATCAGTTACAGAGTTTGCCCTGGCCTGAGGCTGCAAGAGTACAAAAAAAAAAAGCGTCTGCGGTGGATCCGAGCGCGCAAAAAGACCCAAAAAAGCACAAAAACATTCACAACGTGGAAATCTAAGACTCTCTTATAATAAAGGGGTCAAACATCCATGCTGCGATTACAGTATTAGCACATAAATTTAATGTAGTAAAGAGCTTTCAAAGAACGATAGATGTAATTTTCCTTTTGCGCTTGTCAGTCAGACTTCTGGTGCTTATTAGTAGTTCCTTGCTTGCCATATGACAAATCGTGTAAGAACAGCTGGGAAGCACCATTAACTAGCGCCATTAAATGACTGAAACCTCATGCTGTGGGAAAAGTACTATTTTTGATCTCTACATCCATTAGCATTTCTTCTTAATCTTGTAAAGCAAATGCTACTTATTAGAGCTGGCAGTAGAGAGTTCACTTCAGTGTTTAAAGCATTATATGTTTAGTAAATAGGGCAATCAAAACCCACAGTTTTAATGTGAGTTTTTAAATTTTTGAATAAAAAAAAAATTCTCTTAGTTTGCATTAAACGATTTCCCAATAAATATAGAAAAGAAAGTGTAACGTCTCGTGAATTCGTTGCATGTATAATTAACTGAAATATACATAAAATCAAAATAAAGTTCAAATAAATAAATACATGAAATAATTAGAACCAACTGCATTTATTGTCAGTTTTTTTTCCAGTTTATGTTGAACCGTCAGTAGAAGATGTGACAAGTTCATGAGAGTCATTGAAGTATTCATCCAATTCGTTCAAACAATGAGTGAATCTGAGTGAAACAAACCACTCTTCACATATGAGTAATTGAATCATTCATCCAATTCATTCAAACATTGACTCATTCTGAGTGAAACAAACCAATCTTTGCATACGAGTCATTGAATCATTTATGTAAAAGATTTGAATCATTAACAACACAACTGTGCTTTGCAACATATTGACAGTTTATTTGTTTCAAAATATTTTTTTACTGGCATAACGAAAGATGAGGCAACTATTATGTATTAAACGTAAGTTACTTATTAAATTCAAATTCATTGGCAACACATTTAATAATGTTTCATGCATATTAGAGTAACAAAGTTGGGAATATTTCACTTGCTCAAGTGTAAATGTACATCAGCAGTTCAAAACGTTAAAAGTAAAACAACTAAAACTAAAGTAAACTAAAACTAAAGTAACTAAAAACAATAAAACAAATATTTTACAAGTGACAATCACAGGCTCTTTGAAAATTCGTTCCTCAGCCTACAGTTTTTCAAAACGTAAAATACATTGCTCAAGGTACGTTTTGTTGCACATTTCGGATGACAAAGCTACTAGAGGGCGCTGTTGTCATTTGTGTGTATCTGAAATATGTTGCTTACGTTGTGCATATTAGAGTAACAATGTCGGAAATATATCACTTGCTCAAGTGCAATTGTACATCAGCAGTTCAAAACGTCAAAAGTAAAATAACTAAAACTAAAGTAGCTAAACTTAATGAAACAAATATTTTACAGGTGACAAACACAGGCTCTTTGAAAATATGTGCATCAGCATACATTTTTTTAAAACATAAAATGTGTTGCTCTAGGTACGTTTCGTTGCGCATTTCAGATAACAAATCCACTAGAGGGCACTGTCTACATTTGTGCGTGTCTGAAATATGTTGCTTAGGGTACGTTTTGTTGCACATTTCAGATGAAAGACCCACTAGAGGGCACTGTCTACATTTGTGCGTATCTGAAATATGTTGCTTAGGGTACGTTTTGTTGCACTTTTTAGATGAAAGACCCTCTAGAAGGTGCTGTCTACATTTGTGTGTATCTGAAAATGTTGCTTAGGGTATGTTTTGTTGCACATTTCAGATGACTCACTAGAGGGCGCTGTCTACATTTGTGTGTATCTGAAATATGTTGCTTAGGGTTTGTTTTGTTGCACTTTTCAGATAAAAGACCCATAAGTGGCCGTTTTGCTGTACATTTCAGATGAAAGATCCACTAGAGGGCGCTGTCTACATTTGTGCGTACCTGAAATACGTTGCTTAGGGTACGTTTTGTTGCACTTTTCAGATAAAAGACCCATAAGTGGCCGTTGTCTACATTTGTGCGTATCTGAAAATGTTGCTTAGGGTACGTTTTGTTGCACATTTCAGATGAAAGACTCACTAGAAGGCGCTGTCTACATTTGTGCGTATCTGAAATACGTTGCTTAGAGTATGTTTTGTTGCACATTTTAGATGAAAGACCCACTAGAGGGCGCTGTCTACATTTGTACATACCTGAAATATGTTGCTTAGGGTACGTTTTGTTGTACACCTCCTTCTTTAACACAACTATGAGAAAGCGGGGCTTATCGTACAGATCACCCACTGCTTAACACTGACCTAAAACCTTCCATAAGCCCAACCAATAGTGTTTTCAAAAGCAAATGTAAGAGAAAAGTGCATTGCGGCCACATGGTTTAAGCTAGCTGATAAATGTATTTGATTACAAACCATAGACGCTGTTAAGTTGTTTGGCATAAGTATATTGTTTAAGTATGGTATATATTTGGTATTGTGCAAATTAACATGGAAATAATCCTTTATTTGTTGATAATATGTCGCCGTAAATATCAATAGTGTGAAAAGGAACAAAAGTTGCTTGTTTCATACTGCCCCGTAGCATTAATTGTTCCAAAAAACTGCAGTGCTATAGGTTTAAGTGTGCATCTCCAATGAGCCTGTGTTGAATATGATATAACTGATGATACATCATTCTCCTCAAAAACCTATTATTGTAGTTAAAGCCAGAGAAACTTGTGCTTTTCCTTGTCCTGCACTACATGTTATTGCAGCTGCAAGCAAGATTTCTCAAGTCTAAAAATATCAGACAGTTGAAATGAAAGCGACGAGAACAAAAGACATTTCAAGTTCTCCAAAGTCCCAAAATAGATGCTACGAGACAAAAGCACTCCAGAATAGTCTGATGTGCCACCGTATCCCATGAGCTCGGGAATGGTCATTGGGTTTTTTCGACGGGAACAGACGCCGTTCTGTTCTCTGTTCCAATATTGCAGTTACCCTTCTCCACAGGAGTAGGTGAGTCACACTGACAGTCTCTTCAAGGTGAGATTTTTTTGGATATCCTCTGTCATGGCTACAGGGCATGTGTTGGTTGATGGAGGGGCTTCAGGCAAGAATCTTTTGTTCTATATAGAATCTTGCGACTACACAATCCCTCCTCAACGCTTTGCAATAGCTGCTCGCCTGACATATCTGGATACTTGAGCTGCCTATAAAAAATTGAGTTGGATTTTTTTTCCTGTAATATCATATTTATGGCCTGAAATGGCCTCGGAGGTCTTTGAGTGCAACGTGTCAATATGTTGACTGACATTCTGCACAGCTGAAGTCAGGATGTGTTTTTAAAAGACTATGCATGTCATTGGCATCAACATTTAGGCCCCGTTTACACTAGTGCGTTTTCGTTTTAAAACGCATAAGTTTTGCTACGGTTACGCCATCCGTCCACACTACGCCGGAGTTTTCGAGGTGCGAAAACGGAGCGTTTTGAAAACGCTGGAGACAGCGTTTCCATTCTAAAACGCGGCTGTTGCGTTTCAGTGTGGATGGAGGGAAACGGATATCTTCGAAAACAGAGGCGTGGCTGCTGAGATTCGATACGTGATTGGGGCTTTGGGTCATTGCGTATCCTTTCCTTATTCGTCGAGCGCACATGGCTATGACGTCACCGGCAGACGGCAGACCAGTCTTCACTGTAAACACGGCATTTTTGATAGCCATGGATGTTTTATATTCATTTGTTACTGTAAGTAACAGCTCGACCTCGTCGTCTGTCCTCTAAAAGACCTCTCTTGCTTTCTTTACCATCGCGTTCATCGTTCAACCAGCGTTTGTTGACTAACAATAACCGAATGCCGAGCGAGACGCATGCTTCCTGTTTATACTTAACCGCGCATGCTCAGAGTGCGCCAATGGTCACGTGATATACGTTTCTGGTGGATTAGTGAAGACGGAGATCTCTTGAAACGCTGGGTGAAAACGCGAGTGTGGACGCGGATCGTTTTCTTGCTAAAACGCCGTTTTAAAACTAAAACGGACTAGTGTAAACGGGGCCTTAGTCAATTCCAAAATGCCAGAAGCATAACCGAAGGTGAAAAGCTGCAACGACTAGAGAATTAGAAGTCTTGTAGGCCTATCAAAGCTTGGAAGACTTGGTCTTCACAGTTCTGGCCTATTTCTTTCCACTTACTAGGGATTACACGGTTTGTGAGCAATATTCGCTGCTTTGGAGGAAGACGTCTGGCCTTTAGGATCACTTAGCACTATGAAGCACCAAGGGCAGAGGAGCTCTATTGAGGTCAAATGTTGATCTTTGAGCATTTCTTATTTATTCAAAGCATTGAAAGTCAATAGCAAAGCCAGATGCTAGCACACACACATACACGCGCCTACTACTAGCATACCACATTAAAGTTGATGGATGTGACATCTGCATAAACGCACAGATAAGGTATATGTTAACATTATATTGAAACATCTGTTTACATTTTCCAAAACAACTATACACAGAATTATGGGATCAGAAAAATATCAATCTGTAAACTATTTTTATGCTTTAAATGAGGGAAATAAACATGCGTTATGGATATGACGAATAAAGTCTTTGAGTTTACAGTGTACAACATACTTTGTAGAAATTTTGTGGATTAAACTGCACAAACCCAAAAGAAATAATGCTCATCTAAAGGATAAGAGTCGGCTCTCTACAGAACAAACATGATTGATTTTATTTAAATTTTCATTTTTGCATTTATGAGGAAAAAGCTTCGTTATGGATGTGACATCTCTGTGTTATGGACGTGACGGATGTGAAATTTCCACTTGTGTGACTTTGGTAAATCTAATATGATATTTTGAAAACATTGAACGAGACAGTTTTGAGTATTTGTACAGCACTGTAAAATATAAGAATACACAAAAAAAATTAGAAGGGTTTCACTATTTTGTCGACAACTTAATTTTTTTCATGGCAAGGTTGACATTTGCATGGAATTGCTTGGATATAAATGAACATTTGTTTTCAAACCCAGATCTAAGGCTAAAATTGTGAATGTAAAAACTTTATGTAATGTCGATTTTCTAATTGCACATTTTTTGTATGTCCCTTTATCAGATTATGCGATTTAAAAAAACAAAACAAAAAAAAAAACATGTTGATTCCAGACCAATTATTGCTTGTGGTGTTTAATGATGTGTGAACTAGCTTAAACACTATGGCTGCATCCGAAATTACACACTTCCATACTATATAGTACGCTAAAATCAGTTTTACCATGTTTGAAAAGTGTATATAGAAAAGTTACTGTGTTCTTATTGGTCAGCATGATGGAAGTGACAGAATCTTCGCGAAGGACCCAAAAAAATGAAATTAAATAAGTAAATCAATAGTTTATTGTTGGCATGCACTGTCGTCTCACAGGAAGAAGGTCACTGGTTCTAGTCCCAGCCGGGTCAGTTGGCATTTCTGTGTGAAGTTTGCATGTTCTTCCCATGTTGGCGTGAGTTTCCTTCGGGTGCTTCAGTTTCCCCCACAGTCCAAACACATACAGTGTCAGTGAACTGAATGAACTAAATTGGCCATAGTGTATGTATGGAAATGTCAGTGCATGGGTGTTTCCTAGTACTGGGTTGCGGCTGCATAAAAAAAACATATGCTGGATAAGCTGGCGGTTCATTCCGCTGTGGTGACCCCTGATGAATAAAGGGACTGAGCTGAAGGAAAATGCATGAATGAATGAATGAATGAATGAATGAATCGTCGGGATGATGTGAAGTCAGTTGGTGTCAGTTGTCATCGACACTTTTGAAGATAAAAATATCGATTCTTTTATCCAAGCTCATTTCGCCATTTACAAATTACCACAGCAACACTCTGTCAAATGGTTCGTTCCAAAACCAAACTACAATTCTACCACATACCTTTCACTTTTTTTAAATTAATTTAATAAATTAATGTATTCATATTAGCTCATTAAATGTTATACATAAGCACATAATGTGGTCCATTCTTAACCAATACTGCATGACCATCATTCAAACTCAAGGTTAGATGCATTATGCCCAAATAAACCAATCATAAACCATGGTGCCAAAGCACCCACCATTGCATGCACATACATTCACTTCTTATATTAAGAAAAAAATACAATCAAAACCCACAGGTTAATAAAAATGGCCGAGCTATCTAAAAATCAATGCACGTTGAGAAGGCAATGCACCGGCATCAATGGATGGACCACGCGTTGCCCCTTCAGCACTGCGGAGAGCTCAACTCTGCGCAAAGCATGCCTCCATCCATGCGCTCGCGACGCACCACGGTCATTACTCACACGTGCACGGCGCAAACCAATTCCATTCCCTAAATGGATTTCATAAATCTTAAATAGTTATAAATGCACGCCGGTGCATAAACCAACGTCCATGTGGATGTCAGTGTGCTTTGTCCACGCGCCGCATGGCTCCATCTTCATGAATGAGGGGAAAAGTGGCATTTACATGAAAACGAGTTGTTTATCCATGAGACCCTGCATAGAAAAGCCGACTGTATACTTCTGTCGTGCACCTTTAACTGCCAGACACATTATGAATCAATCACGCGCGTGCATTTATATATAATGCAGTAGAGTCGAGAGTCTGTGCAATGCCGAGGGGACTGAAAAAAACACTGATAGGACAGATGTAGATCTATTATTAAAAGAGGCTCTGTTTGTATTATTCAGATCTTAATTTCCCAGAATGGTTAACAACACAGCACTCGGTCGCACAAAAAGTAAGCTGCATGACATGGAAAATATTTCAGACACATGGCATTTTAAAACACGTGATGCAATTTGTAAGGATGGCTTATGCAGAGTTGCAGTAATGCAGTAAATACTGTTTATCGCGTCTTTACAAGTTGCGCGCACACGCACGAGCGCGCTGAGAAAGTTGGATAAATCGCAAAGACAGAGAAAAAAGCAATTCACCTGCTGCCAGTTTTCCTCCAGAGACGGCATCGCGGAGAAGTAGCCAGTGTCATGAACAAGTTGAAGTTCTTGAAAAATACTGTAATTGGCCAGAACATCCATGTTTGTGCAGCTAAACGGTGCGTTTGAGAGACTTTGATTCTGTGCGCGAGATATCCGCGTACGCTTCAGCGCGAGCGACTGAAACATTCAGATCAAGCACGAAACCCTAAACGTTTCAGTTCACTATGGACACTAAAATGTGTTTGAAAGTAAAGCATCCATCCATCCAGGTTTGTTTTCTTCCCTCAGAGGGTGAGCAGCAGGAGCGCGGTAGCTCACAGGTTACTGTGTCAGTCAGTGTGTGGAGCCACCGTAGCGTCTGCGGATCCCCGCGAATCGAGGGGGCGTGTTTATCCGTCAATCAACTTCGTGCGTAACCATATAAGGCAAAAAGGGACGAAAACTTTGGTGGCGATTCAGAAAGGCGGCGCTAAACTCGCATAGTGGGAGGAGCTTGATGCCGTCCGGGACATTTGATTCGTTCTCGGAACTGTCACTCATAACATACATGCCTGTGAAAGGCGAGCTATTTTTAGAAGGCTATATAACATACGAATCAGAGTTCGAGCCTCATTTGAAGCGAGAGCTTCCAGAGAGCGGCAACGTGGAGATTCAACTCTTGTCAACACACTTATGTGCTTTAAAATATACCTTCATAAACGCTTTAAACGTTAAAACAGAAAACATGCTAAAATATGTTATAAACTAAAATGGATGTCACCGTCATTGTAAAAAAGATTGTAATGAAATCCATGCTATTCATTTGATTTTTTTCAGGAGATAGCTAGTTCACGTGCCGTTTTAGCCAAATGTATACAAATACACACGCCTGTATAATGAGTAAAATATATCCGCGTTAATGGCAGATTAATGAATGGTATGAACTTTTTGTAACAATACATGATATTCTATCTATCTATCTATCTATCTATCTGTCTGTCTGTCTGTCTGTCTGTCTGTCTGTCTGTCTGTCTGTCTGTCTGTCTGTCTGTCTGTCTGTCTGTCTGTCTGTCTGTCTATCTATCTATCTATCTAATCTGTCTGTCTGTCTGTCTGTGTATCCATCCATCCATCCATCCATCCATCCGTCCATCCGTCCATCCATCCATCCATCCATCCATCCATCCATCCATCCATCCATCC
>CAIGQQ010038154.1:7307108-7322960 GCA_903798035.1 Danio albolineatus
CCATCCATCCATCCATCCATCCATCCATCCATCCATCCATCCATCCACTTCTATCAGTCTGTCTTGCACTCTGTAACCCTGACTTTGATTTGCTGTGCGCCGCTTAACTCATGTGTTATTTACATGGAAATCAGATGGCATATAAGCTTGAGTACCTCTTCGAACCATAAGTACTCCTCAGCCGTCTCACAACATCCCTGACCTTGTGTCATGCATGTAATTAGATAAGTGGAACCTATAAACTGCGAGAGGCTCTGAAAGGAAAATCTTGACCAAATCTGTTCGCTCTTTTGCTTCGGCTGGAAAGAAAAGAGGGGGGGACATTTGCAGAAAGGGCTTTAGTTGTTATGGCTCATTTGATTTGAATTATTCATATTCTTCACCAGATGATGCTTTGGCTCTTGGTTAGCATGTGTTATTTTCTTTCATCTGGTACCTGGTCTGTGGATGGAAAGAATATGAGGTATGAATGAATTCATGAATTCACTGGCGAATCTAAGAGTGACCTTAAAAAACACTCTGGAGACGGAGGAGAATGAGGTAAAGAATGAATGTTTCTCTCCTGTCTCCTCTGTAGTAGTTTTCATCCAAGATGGTCTGCGACGCTGGGATTTTCCTCTGTGCTATTAAAACAGAAGGCTGGAGAACTGGGGGATTGTTCCATCAAAAGTGAGAGGTCTGGAGGATTTAGTAGTCATGAATGTCCTTTCATCCGTGGATATGACCTATATGGGTGCAAGTTGGCATAAAGTTCTTTGGTTCAACACTGTTTTGGTGTTTCGGGTATTAAATGGTCTGGGTGTTGCGTTGGTAATGACAGATTCATTAATTTATTTTCCTTCGGCTTAGTGCCTTATTTATTAGGTGTCTACACAGCAAAATGAACCACCAACTATTCCAGCATATGTTTTACACAGCAAATGGCTTTCCAGCAGCAAACCAGCACTGGGTAACACCCATGCACTCTTGCATCCACACACAATCATACACTGCGACTAATTTAGTTAATCCATTTTACTCACAGCACTTGTGTTTGGACTGTGGGGGAAACCCTCACAAACATAGGGAGAACATGCAAACTCACAAAAACTCGCACAGAAATGCCAACTGACTCAGCTGGGACTGGAACCAGCAATTTTCTTGCTGTGAGACGACAGTGCTAACCACTGAGCCACCGTGTTGCCAAAAGTAATGACAAATTTGAAAGCTTATTTAATTATAAAAAATAAAGTTGCTATATTATGTGTTTCATAAATAATTATTTATATTCATGTTTTGTGCATTTTTTAAAACTTGGTTTAATTTATTTTTTTTAAATATTGTGTGTAATAAAGTGATAAAAATACACCAATCAAGTCATTTATTTTCTGTTTTCTTTTTTTTTGTGTGTGTGTGTGTGTGTGTGTGTACAAGTATCATGCAGTTTTGAGCAATGAATTTCATTACGTCATGCTGGGGTTGTAACCTTTGACATTTGTTAACCTGAACTTGCCCGTAAATGTCATAAAAGGTCAAACATATTATTTTTAAGAGACTTTCTGACCTTGTCATGCAGTTATGAGGGGCTACAGGGACCTGCTACTACACTGAAAAAAAAAAGATTGATTGGATTTACTCAATGTTTTTAAGGTAAGTGGTTGCGAACAATTTTTACAAGCTGAATTTAAATACAAATTAAATTTAGTAATGTTCAGCGTTCTTTGTTTGTTTAAAATCAGCACATATTTATTGTTTGCAACCAAGCGGCAACCTCCCGCTCTCCCTCGGGAAGCTAATACGGAAGTAACTGAAACTACAATTCATCGAAATTCCATAATAGAGCACATTTCTAATGAGCCCACTGTTAAAATGGCCAACTTTTACACCAGAAAAATGGTGTTTACAGCCTGGTACAAAGAACTTTTTGGCTCATATAGCTAATATTACCCTTGATGACAACAGAGAGGGTGGTGAATTTTTAAAAAACTCATCTGTTTCGTTTATATTACGTTATATTACGTCTGCATAATTAAGGGCGTGGCCACTTGAGTGACAGCTAGGTTTCGCTGGTCACCATCACATCACCTCAGCTGATTTCTCCTGATTAGCCGCTGAACTCGGCATTTACGTCGTATTTTTGTTTTGTTTTATGTGGTTTTACAATCGCCTTTTGGAATTATTTCCTACAATTATCAGATAACATGGCATGCTGTGTGCACTTAATTGTGCTCACAAACCATTCAAGTGGCCTCCATTTCCCAAGTGATTGAAATTATATACTTATATACCATATCTATGAATGTATTTGTTTAATTTTAGATAATTTATCATTTATAATGTACTTTAGAGCTGTAATGCACTCCAGAACCGCACAGATTGATTAGCTGTAGGCTATAAAACAGTCGTCTGAAACGTCATACAGTGTTGAGCCTGGATTTTATCAATAGCCCTGCATTTACTAACACAAACTATATCTGAAGTATTTAGAAGTAATTCACATTTTCCTCCTTAGAAAAACGTCATAAGTGTTTAGTAGCTCAATGTATTACAACAATGTTTTTAAAAGACTCAACACTTTATTTATATAATATACAACCAAGCACATGTGGTCAGAACACAAACGAGTCACAGGTAATGAAGTGTTAAGCGTTTCTCCCAAATAAAAGCCAGTCTATGCAAAATGCTAGCAGGTGGCCATAGCTCCGCCTCTTTGCCCTTATTTGGTTACCCTCCGTTGGAGCAAAGACACGTAAACAAAATGGCACCGGTTGGCCACGCCCACTTGTAGCTTCTTTTGCGGCCTTCAGAAACCCATGTGTGACGTCACGGATACTACGTCCATATCTTTTACAGTCTATGTTTGCAACCATGTTAAAAATGAGTAAATCCAGTGAATTTTTTTTCAGTGTATGTGTTTTCATTCACTTTTTTATTTCCCATGAAGAAATCCCTTCCTGTGTGTTTTATTGTGCAATTTCTTTTTGTCTAAAAATCTTAAAATCAATTCTAATCTGATGCGTTCACCATCATTGAAGGAAGCCGTCATGTTCCGAATAATTGGATTTTTAATGTATTTTTAAGTGAATAGATTTAGACAAAGGTCACACTGACATATTGACCCTTTTAATATCTACCTTGGAGCTCTTGCTTAGAGAGTCTGAGACATTTTGTCCACCTATATCATCTGAGTAAACCTCCATCTCTGCTAAATCAGCTGTGCATGTTAACCACGTCATGCAAATATGTGGAAATAAGTGGTTTGGAGACTATTAGAGAGAGAGAGACTGGAGAGATAACAAGACTGGAGGAGTGACCGACTGTGAAAGATAGCTGGATAGTGAGAAAGTGAGGTAATTGTAATCTGCCTCAGTGTAAAGCTTACTTTTTCCTTCAGCGTGTGTGAAATGTAGCTGATTTGCTCTCTTTGTGTAAGCCAGGTTTATGTGTGCCTCCCCAGCCCACCCCTGTGCGTCCACAGTGGCAGCGAATGCTGTAATCTCATTATTCTGCTCTGGGAGGCTGGCTGTCGGCCCTGGAACTACGATTTACACATGGCATTTCAACAGGGAGGGGAGGGCCTGCTGTCGATGAAGCGCCCACTGACATTTATCCATTTGACACGTTAGCCTCTCTCTCTCTCTCTCTATTCTGTACACACAAACAAACACCAAATGTGTTTGCCTTTCCATTTAAGCACAGCTATATGATGTGCTTATTGACATTAGTGATTTCAGCTAATCCTAGGAAAAGTTCATTTATTTATGCTTATGACTTTATTTCTTTCTTCAGCAAAACTCAAACAAATATATATTTTTAAAAAAGATTATAGGGTTCAATATTGTCTTAATATACTTTTCTTTACATTTTTAATTTAATTTAATTCAGTTAAAATTTATTTGTGTAGCGCTTATATACATTACTACATTACAATCAAATTCAGAAAAGTTAAGGCTATCAGTGTTGGGGGAAACATGTTACAAGTAACCTGAGTTGTGTAATAATATTACCTTTCTAATAATTCTTACCTTAGTAATTACCTATTACTTTTAAAAAATAAGTAATAATATTTGAGTTACTTTTTTGAAAATATAATGCGAGTTACTCTTTAGTTTAATTAATTCTCTTTTAAAAATAAATTGGTGAATTAAAAGTAGTCACAATGAATCCCGCAGTCAATGATTGAATGTATTCGTTAGTTTGAATGCATCGAAGAAAATGGGATTGTCTTAATGGACAGTGATTTTACTTAAGACAAATAGTACAAAAGTAGAAGATTTGCTTTAGACATTCAGTGATCTGTATATACTGCATGTGCAGCTGGGGTCAGGAAGTTCTCAGATAACATTATCCTAATATATTTATTTGATGTGTTTTTTAAAAGGTAAATGTAGGTTATATAGTGTGTTGTTAATTGCAAAGCTCCATTAAAAAGAAAGAAAAACAAGTTCTGAAAGAGATCAAGTCTCAGCTAGGTAATAAAAAGTGAAGTTTTATAAACTAATTTCGAGAGGATCACATGCAGATGAGTGCTCGCAGCTGGTCCTGCATCATCCAATTTATAATTCACCAATCAGATGAGTCCTAAGCCACTATATGAACCCTAAGTTCCATATCACAGCCATCTTCGTTTTAAAGAATCCCCCTTCCACCCCTACTCCTCCTCCTTTCCTAGATGGGTGGCACGGTTTCCTCCCACCATCCAAAAACATGCAACTTAAGTTAATTGACTAATACAAATCGGCACCATAGACATGCTCCTTGTAAGTAGTTATCTTTTCATAGCGACCACTATCTGTTCATTAGCTACCTGCAGGGGAGATCATCGTGATCTACCTGAGCTCAAACTCTCCTCTTGCCTTGCGAACGGGAGGGAGCCCTGGGCTCGAGGATCTTATGAGCTCAGGGCTCTCTCCTGGGACAGCATGCCAAACAAGCTTTAGAATCAATCATCAGCTAAGTGTGAACTCTTGAAGTAATGCAAAAGTAACTCAAAAGTAGCGTAATGGGTTACTTACTATAAAAAGTGAAGTAATGCAACTAGTTAATTTTTTGGGGAGTAACTCAGTATTGTAATGCATTACTTTGAACTGTAACTTTCCCCAACACTGGTTATACCTATAACGTTATTAGTTACTAATAACTTTAATTAATTAACTAGTAACTAATAGCTTTTAACATTTAACATTCTTATATATAAACCTAGTTAACCTGCAGGTATATAGTATATCAGTGATGTCTATGTGTACATGTTCAATGAAGTGTATTTGTGTATTGTGTATGTGTTGTCCTCAAAGTCCTCGATGATTAGCATCATCTCTAAATATGATCTTTAGTTTTCCAAAGAAGAAAGTAAGTGTATGTTTACATGGCAACAAGGTTCCAAAGTGTTTCTTGAACCAATGGCATACTGTATATAGCAACCCTTTTTTGGAGCTTTTAAGTTCTTAAAATAGCTTTATAATAGCTTTAAGTTTAAGACTTTTTTCCCCACTATAACGAACCAAAGGTTATAGAGATGTTAAATGTTCTTCATGGAACCACTGATGCCAGTAAAGAACTATTTTAAAGAACAGTAAAATCATTATGTAATTAATTTATTTGAATTATTTTGACAATGTTCTAACCTATCTAAAAACAATTGAAAACGTTGTATTTTGCTCCCATCTTTAGTAGTTTACTATTGTTTTGGTTGATCATTAAATGAAAAAAATACCGTATTAAATGTTTCCGTATTTTGTGATTCATGTTTTTCTTTGCTCTTCGTAATGTTTATTTATGCTTTTGAATTGCATTATGGGACTTTGATCTGTTCTTCAACCACCTTTGTTTGGAAAAAGTTTGGAAAATGTGTCTTTATTGACATTTTTAATAGTTTGTAGTGATGTATTGTGTGTTGTTGTTAATTACGGTACAAAGACCTGGTTATAGGGCGCCACGGTGGCGCGTGAGTAGCACGTTCGCCTCACAGCAAGAAGGTCGCTGGTTCGATCCCCGGTTGGGGCAGGTCCCGGTTGGGCCAGTTGGCATTTCTGTGTGGAGTTTGCATGTTCTCCCCGTGGTTGCGTGGGTTTCCTCCGGGTGCTCCGGTTTCCCCCACAGTCCAAAGACATGCGGTACAGGTGAATTGGGTAAGCTAAATTGTCCGTAGTGTATGTGTGTGAATGAGAATGTATGAATGTGTTTCCCAGAGATGGGTTGTGGCTGGAAGGGCATCCGCTGCGTAAAACAAATGCCGGATAAGTTGGCGGTTCATTCCGCTGTGGCGACCCCGGATTAATAAAGGGACTAAGCCGAAAAGAAAATGAATGAATGAATGAGACCTGGTTATAAGCTGCAGGTACTTTTTCTGTTTTTTTTGTTTTTTTTCCAGATTTTCCAGATGTAATAGTCTCTATATTATTTCTTATAATCTATTGTACAAACAATAAAATAAAAGTCACTTTGTTAAATTGTAGAGTTGTGTTTTCAACATCAAAAGTCGACAGTGCAGAAATAAAGGTCCCATAATGCAAATAAATCAAAATCCCTCTGATCGCAAAATACAGCAGCTGTTAATTGACGGCTGTGTTTTACAGTGCGTTTGTGTAGATTACATGGAGACAGTGATGGCATCAGTTTGAAAACCTGCACTTACCTTTTTTCACCAGACATTAAAATACGATCCAAATTCCTTCCATTTTGGGGCCGACCGCAATGTGATGGAGTAGTGCAGTTTCCCCCACCCACCGAATTGATTGACAGCCGCATATTAACATGTCTTCATAGTAACGTGTATATTCATATCAAGAAGACAGGACGGTATTAAAAGATCACAGCAACCGATATTAAAAGATCAAGAATGAGTTTCACAACTTTAAAATGTTTTTAAAACAGTGCATGTTTGTAATTTAATTACAGCGATTTTAATGTCTTTGTCACCACAGCCGAGTTTCAGTACAATTATAAAAGGAGATACTTCAATCCCGGTTCGTTGACGTAAATCAGGTTTATTTTGTACATCAACATAACTGATATCCACACAGCAGTGGATATTAACATGTATCCTGTCACATTTGCCATGCAAAAACAGTGCAAAGTTAAACGCGCATACTGTGTGTGTATGTCTCTGTGTGTGCATTAACTTTGTAACAACATTGTGTGTGACTCATCCTTGCAGAAAGACTTGAATTAACTCCACAACAAATACATCAAATAATCATTGGGAAAATTCTTACTGTAGTATTTCTCACAAACGTTGTTGTGAGATCTGCTTCCTTTATGTCTGTCTGTTATCTGACACAGCTGAGGTGGAGATTTAGGCACACTCTGACAGCCACATGGGAACGGTGGGCGGGGAGAACCAGCATTAAAGGCACAGGCCACAAAAACAGCTACATGGAGTTCAAAGCAAGTCCCAACATTCTAAACAATATAATAAATAATCTGATGAGTGTTTTGAGCTGAAACTTTACAGACATGTCTGGAGACACAAAAGACTTTACTCTTGAAAAAGGGGTAAAATAGGTGCTCCTTAAAATCAAAATACACTTCATTTTCCTACTTAATTCACACCCACTGGGCAATTTATTCCATAAAACTGTGGCTCTTGACATCCATTATACCCTAGCATTAAGTCTGTCCTTTTTGCGCAGGAAATCAACACTCATGTTTTCTTCAGAAGATGTAAAATTGTAGTTTTTAAATAGCAATCTGACTTGATTTGTGCCTTATGCCAAAGTAATGAGAAGTGAACTTGCATTGCCCTCGCATACATTCTGCGTTTACCCTTCTGTGAGCCGCACATCTCTGCAAGTGCTTTTTTTCTTACCAAAAACCTCTGTTGATTTTGCATTAATATTAAAGAAGTTGCATCGACTTTAAAGGATATCTAAACCGAAGGGCCAATTACTGTCACCGTATTGCTTCAGAAAACCTGCCATCTGACGTACACCTCTTCAATAAGTACAGTCATATTGGCCTGATTTTACGGCAAAGGACTGTAATGTGTCCGAAGCACTGACGAATACATTAATCTCCACTCTCCTCCATTTCGTTTCACTGCTGACATAGCTATTTACTGACAGTTAGTGGTATTACGGCATTAATAATGGAAAAGATGCCATCCACCACACCACCATGAAAGGGCTAATGGCAGCAAACTGCATATTTGGAGGTTTTTCATGTTGCGTGTAATGCCACAGCTTGAGACACGAGAATCAAAAAGAATTTATGAGCACGGAATTAAATTTATTAGCCGCTAATGATGGGTAAGTTTGAAAATTCACGACTTATGATAAAAAAAAGAATATTGTATTTGATATTAAGTTCTTGAGAAAGCACGGGAAAAAACAGATGCACAGTTGAAGGCAGAATTATTAGCCCCTTGTATATTTTTCCCCCAGTTTTTGTTTAACGGAAATACATTTTTTTTACTACATATCTTGATGGTCAATTGTGATTTTTGTGGCTGTATCTGATTTTTCTACTGACCAGCTTACATCATCTTTTAAAAGACTCTCGTATCCAATTGTCTGCATTTACACAGCAACAACAAAGGCGCAATGACATGGAAAAAAAAGGGCGGGCGCTGACTGACAGCTGATAGTAAAAAAAGCTCTCTTTTCTCCATTCCTGTATTTCAAGAGTTCACACTTAGCTGATGATTGATTATAAAGCTTGTTTGGCATGCTGTCCCAGGAGAGAGCCCTTAGCTCATAAGATGCTCGAGCCCGGGGCTCCCTCCCGTTTGCTCAAGAACTCCCCTGCTGTAGTAGCTAATGAACAGATAGTGATTGCTCTTAAGAGATAACTACTTACTAGGAGCATGTCTATGGTGATGATTTGGATTAGTCAATTACCTTAAGTTGCATGTTTTTGGATGGTGGGAGGAAACTGGGGAACCCGGGTGGAACCCACGTGAGCACGGGAAGAACGTGTAAACTCCACACAGAAACGTTGGCTGGCTTGGTAAGGACTAGAACCAGTGACGTTCTTGCTGTGAGGCAACAGTGATAACCACTGGACCACCGTGCCACCCATCTAGGAAAGGAGGAGGAGTAGGGGGGATTCTTCAAAACGAAGATGGCTGTGATATGGAACTTAGGGTATTTATAGTGGCTTAGGAATCGTCTGATTGGTCAATCATAAATTGAATAATGTGGGACCAGCTGCAAGCAATCATGAGCACATGATCCTCTCGAAATTAGTTAATAAATAAACTTCACTTAACGTGTTCACAGGGTTTCTTTTTTTATTATTCTTTTTGACAGGTTTTTTTTACTTTTAGTTTATGACAGGAAAGTATGGAGTCCATCTAGGGCCATATATACTTGCAAAATAAAAGAAAGTTTTTCAAACAAAAAATAAAGTATTGAGCAAAAAGAAAATAAATAAATGCAAGTCTCCAAAAATCACAAAGCAAAAATACATTTTTGAGAAATAAAAATTCATTTTGCTAACAAAAATAAGGAACTGCAAAGGAAGAAAAAAAAGTTTTTAAAAAGTAAAAATATGATTTGCAAGCAAAAAAAAAAAAAGAACTACAAATAAACACAAAAAGTGTTTCTGAAGACAATCACCTACTGCACCTTTTAAGAAGGCTAATAATATGGCACTACCCATATTAGGCTAATAATATGGCACTACTAAAAACTGGCACTACCCTTCCTACACTTCAAGAACTGTACTCTTCCAGAGTGAGTAACAGGACTCGCAAAATCACCCTGGACGCCTCGCACCCAGCACACTTTATGTTTGAACTGTTACCGTCTGGCCGGCGCTACAGAGCACCGAGCACAAAAACAGCCAGACACAGGAAAAGTTTCTTTCCTCAGGCCATCTACCTCATGAACAGTTCATATTTTCCTATTGTGCAATAAACGTGCAATACTTTCTCATCCACACTTGTACACAGCACCTATAACAATATACAATGCAAAACCTCTCCTTACGCATCTGTACACAGCACCTTATAACAATATACAATGCAATACTTCTCCTTACGCATCTGTACACAGCACCTTATAACAATATACGATGCAATACTTCTCCTTACGCATCTGTACACAGCACCTTATAACAATATACGATGCAATACTTACGCATTTGTACACAGCACCTTATAACCTGTATATTTATAACAATCTGTACATACATTTCAACATCCAGATCGTTGGACTGACTGCATCTCTGTTTAATGCTTATCGTCTTTTTTTTAATATTTATTCTGTGTTGTCACTTGTCACTTTATGTACACTGGAAGCTTCTGTAGCCAAAGCAAATTCCTTGTGTGTGGAGCACACTTGGCAATAAAACTGATTCTGATTCTGACAAATATTGACTTTAAAATGGCA
The DNA here is from genome assembly GCA_903798035.1 of Danio albolineatus. Taxonomy (NCBI): domain Eukaryota; kingdom Metazoa; phylum Chordata; class Actinopteri; order Cypriniformes; family Danionidae; genus Danio; species Danio albolineatus. The sequence goes on from CAIGQQ010038154.1 coordinate 7,317,419, forward strand.
TAAAAAAATTAAAACTGCTTTTATTCTAGCCGAAATAAAACAAATAAGACTTTCTCCAGAAGAAATAATATAGTAGGAAATACTGTGAAAAATTCCTTGTTCTGTTAAACATCATTTGAGAAATATTTCAAAACGATAAAAAATTCACAGGAGGGCGAATAACTTCAACTGTACATTTTTCTTCAGTGCGCTGACTGTTAAACAGACGTCTTTACTTCGGCGTAAGACCTAAGATGGTTATTTTTGATCAGTTACTCATCTAGTAGATGCACAGGTACGGTTATATCGTGGACTCTGAATGTAGAGGCTCGAGAGAAGAGAAAAGAAGTGGCTCAAAACGCCCTCTCAGCTCGCTCTCACAGTTAATGCTGTGCTGGTGCTTCTCATGCCAAGCCGGAGGAATAAACAGCAGAAAGCAGACAAGAGAAAACGCAGACAGGACCACAAAGGGCAGAGCCTCTCAAGCCAATTAAATGAGAGAGAATGGCACACGTACAGGAAATTTCCTCTGACCTCCCTGCCTGGCTCCGAAAGGTTACAGGGATGCAAATGTAGCCCTCTGTGGAGAATATTGATAATCACTCTTGCCTTTTGTTGCTCTGCGAGGTTTTCGTAATGGGCCCAGGAGAGACGGGACTTTTAGGTGTCCTTTCATGAATGTGGTTCAGGTAATTAGTGATTTTGTAGAAGCGTGTTTGACTTAAGGCTGCACAGGATATTGTTTCTGCATCCAAAGTAATATTGAGCCTTGTAACCGTGAAAACCTCCCAAGTGTGTTAAACAGCATTCACATGGTTTAACAAATATTAATTGCGTTCATTTTGTACAGTGAAGACTAATCATAGTGTTTTTGTGCGTTTGCATTTGTTATTTCTGTATCTGTAGCTCTGTTCATTTCACTTGCTTGCATTGTTATATCGTTTCCATTTATGCTTGTAATTTGTTAATTATTTGGATGCATATTATACTCTCCCCTACAAAAATACTTCAATCATTCTAACATGATGCGTTCATTTAAGTAGAGCATGAATCATTATATTAAATTATGCTCTATATATTATATTATACTGTATTATATGATATTATATTATTCATTCATTCATTTTCTTTTCGTCTTAGTCCCTATATTATATTATATTATATTATATTATATTATATTATATTATATTATATTATATTATATTATATTATATTATATTATATTATATTATATTATATTATATTATATTGTATTATACTGATATTATATTATATTAAATTATATTATTATATTATATTATATTATATCATATTATATTATATTATAATGTATTGTATTGTATTGTATTGTATTGTATTGTATTATATTATATTATATTATATTATATTATATTTATATTCTATTCTATTCTATTCTATTCTATTCTATTCTATTATATTATATTATTTTATATTAAATTATATTATGTTATACTGATATTATATTATATCATATTATATTATATTATATTATATTATATTATATTATATTATATTATATGTGCAATGTCTTTTGTTAGTTGTCTGTTTCTTGACATCAGGCACCTGTAAGACTTCTCAACACAAATGTAGTCTCGTGGACAAGTGTAGCTTTTGCTTTCTCCGGCTTTGCTGACCTCAGACTGGACGAGTTGTGATTTCCAGCAAAGCCTGAGGGTAAAGACATAATTAAAAAAGCAGTTATTTGACAGAATGGCAGCGCTGATGAAAACAGGGGCTGAGATGCTCTGCTGGGGCATGTTGAGCATCGATTGGAGAAACCTGTTATCAGTGGCCTCGCATGAACCGCGGAAGCTGAATGCTCACGATAAACACTCCGTGTGTGTGTGTGTGTCTGTGTTTGTGCATGTGTGTATCTCTCTTTCTTTCTTTCTTTCTCTTTCTTTCTCTATCCTTTTGTGTGTGTGTGTCTGTCTCTGTGTGAGTCTCTCGATTTTTGTATGTGTGTCTGTGTGTGAGTTTGTATGTGTGTGTTTTTGTGTGTGTGTGCTTGATTGAGAGTCTCTCTGTCTTTGTGTATGTGTGTCTGTGTGTGAGTTTGTAAGTTTATGTGTTTTTGTGTGTTTGTTTGAGAGTCTCCATCCTTTTGTATGTGTGTGTGTGTGTGTGTCTGTCTCTGTGTGTGTCTCTCGATCTTTGTATGTGTGTCTGTGTGTGAGTTTGTATGTGTGTGTTTTTGTGTGTGTGTGCTTGATTGAGAGTCTCTGTCCTTTTGTGTGTGTGCGTGTGTCTGTCTGTCTGTTTGTTTGAGAGTCTCTCTGTCCCTTTGTATATGTCTGTGTGTGTGTCTCTGTCTTTGTGTATGTGTGTCTGTGTGTGAGTGTAAGTTTGTGTGTGTGTGTGTTTTTGTGTGTGTGTTTGTTTGTGAGTCTCTCTGTCCTTTTGTATATGTGTGTGTTTCTGTCTTTCTCTGTGTGTGTGTGTGTCTCTCTGTCTTTGTGTATGTGTGTTTGTGTGTGAGTTTGTGTGTGTGTGTGTGTGTGTGTGTGTGTGTGTGTGTGTCTTTGTGTGTGTGTTTGTTTGAGAGTCTCTCTGTCCCTTTGTATATATATGGGTGTGTGCGTGTGTCTGTCTGTGTGTGAGTCTCTCTGTCTTTGTGTGTGTCTGTGTGTGAGTGTAAGTTTGTGTGTGTGTGTGTTTGTTTGAGAGTCTCTCTGTACTTTTGTATATGTGTGTGTGTGTGTGTCTGTCTTACTATGTGTTTGTGTGAGTCTCTGTCTTTGTGTCTGTGTGTGAGTTTGTAAGTTTGTGTGTGTGTGTCTTTGTCTGTGTGTTTGTTTGAGAGTCCCTCTGTCCCTCTGTATGTGTGTGTGTGTGTGTGTGTGTGTGTGTCTGTCTTTTTATGTGTGTGTGTGAGTCTCTCTGTCTTTGTGTATGTGTGTCTGTGTGTGAGTTTGTAAGTTTGTGTGTGTGTGTCTTTCTCTGTGTGTTTGTTTGAGAGTCTCTCTGTTCCTTTGTATGTGTGTGTGTGCGTGTGTGTGTGAGTCTCTCTGTCTTTGTGTATCTGTGTCTGTGTGTGAGTTTGTAAGTCTGTGTGTGTGTTTTTGTGTGTTTGTTTCAGAGTCTCTCTGTCCTGTGTATGTATGTGTGTGTCACTGTATGTATGTCTGTGTCTTTTTTTGTGTATATATGTGTGCGTGTGTGTGTGTGTGTGTGTGTGTGTGTGTATATGTAAGATAGATAGATATATAACATTTTAGCATGCTAGCATGTACAGTATGTATAATGTGTATATGTTTCAAAGCTTTGTCTGACAAGTTACTGGTGTTTTAACAGGTTTCTATGATTTAGCATATAAATAGCTGTGGGTAGCATGAATTTTGCTATCACATTTCAGCTCGGTGCTAGCATGCATTTACTTGTTAGCATGTTTAAGCCACAGCATATATTAAACTATATTAAGCGTTGCTAGTGATACATAGATAGACAGACAGACATATATCATATTTTAGCACGCTAAAATGTACTATAGCCTATGTTTAACATGTATCTTTCATAGCTTTGTTAGCATGTTTACCAGATTGCTAAAATTTTTAACACTTTACTGACAAGTTGCTAACACGTTGTAGCAATTGTATTATGTTTTAGAATTGTTTGCTGTCACATTTAAACTCGGTGCTAGCATTCATTTACTTGTTGTTAGCATGTTTAAGCCACAGTATATATTAAGCTATATTAAGCTGATAGATAGACAGACAGACCGACATCATATTTTAGCATGCTAAAATGTACAATATGCTTAACATGTATGTTTCATAGCTTTGTTAGCATGTTTACCAAATTGCTAATGTTTTTTACACTTGTTTCACACATGTTTAAGCCACAGTATATATTAATATAGCATTAATATTAAAGACGTTGATAGATTGCTTTTTATTTTTTCTTTAAAAACAGTGGTGCAACATATGTCATGCAGCACCAACAACTTCAATACATATGTCTTTTTTACTTATGGTTACCATAGTAAATGTTTGAATGGATTTTGACCTTAATGTAATGTGTATGGTGACATGAAGGTGCTTTGTATACAGTAATGGCTACTTAAAGAGGCACGTGTCGATCTCCAGTTGATGAATGATTTGTGTAAATCCTCCACCTCCCCCTGCACACACACACACACACACACACACGCACACACACACACACACACATACACACACCAGTCAGTGAATGTCATTACCTGACAGCTGCTACGCTACAAACGCTGCCATGGTTTCAAATCTGTGACCTCTGACTTCTCTTTTGTGCTCAGTCACCGTGCAAAACATCAACACACACACACAAACACACACACACATGAACCGATCGCTGCTCAACTGAGGCAGAGCTGAATTAATCTCTGCATTATGTCAACATTATACAAAGCTGAGTTATAATTGCCTCCTTTCATTTCCCATACCCAGCTCAAAAAACAGAGCTACAGTGGGCTCTGATCAATGCAGACTCGTCTTTCTGTAGATTTCCACTCAGCACACTTTTGATTCCTCTAACGACTCTTTTAGATGCTTGTTAAAGCCATTTAGCAAAAAGCGACAACATACAGATGTAAAGGGAGCTCGGTCGATGTAAATTATTCTCTTTGTCTTTATGCAGATGACTTATTTAAACGTATCGACTCGCGTACATTGTCGCAGGATTGACTGAGTGTGTGTGGATGTTTGTTTACTCCTGAAGCAAAGTTTTACTGGTAATGTTCGCCACTGAGCGTAAAACTAAAATGGATGGCTGAGGTCATTTGATTTAATGGCAAGATGGAATAAACTGGAGTATTTTTTCAAGAGGAAATCAAGTATGTTCAACTCGTATGAGGGAAAAATGATATAGTACTGTATAATAAGATTGGATTTTTTATGTCTCTGGTTATAGAGTTATATGGTGGAACTATATTGAAAAATATATTTTAAGTAATATTAAAATTAGAATAACATTTATTTTAAAAAATAATAAATTATTATTAATGTATTTTAAATAAATATATTGATTTAAGAAATCTGTTTAGATCAAATGCACCAAAATATGGACCGCTTCAATGTGGTCGTTTCATTGGCCCATGAACATTTCCTGCTTGTTATCAAACTATTTCATAACTGCTACAAGAGGTAATTCAATCATAACCTAATGTTAAAACAGCTCTCATGACATTATTTATCAATATGTGGCTCTTTTTGGATTCTCTGAAGCTCTAGAAATTAAAACAGGAAGTACGTTGGGACCATTGTTTTTGTTTACATTTCTCAAAATGGTCTGTATTATAGCCATAATAGCGAAACCGTTTCTGCATTATTTGTGCAAGCAAGTATTTTACAGTACCTTAGAAATACTCAAAAATGTCTCTGTCAGTGTTTTTAAAGAATTATATTATTTGATATAATTAAGTCCCACAAGTGGCAATTTCACATCTGTAACATCCATAACGGAGCTTTTTCCTCATATATGCAAAACAAAACATGTAAAATAACATAAAATCTTTTATATATTATGAAAAATAATAATAATAAATAAATTATATATATATATATATATA
>CAIGQQ010038154.1:7327960-7351174 GCA_903798035.1 Danio albolineatus
TGAACAAACATAATGTGCAATTATTTTCAATTAAATTGAAATGACACCTTTAACCCAATGGTTGGGTTCATATTTGACCGAATGCTGGGTTACAACAACCCAGCATTATTAAAGTGTAGGGTTGTTATATTTATCCTCCTAGGGTTTAGTGGCCACATAGGTGGACGGCACATTTTAGCTCTTATGTCCACAACTGTATACTTTGAATGTTTTTTATTTTGTTACAGACATACAGTGTCATCCTGCAACTGTTTTGTAGCATATTAAATGTCCCAAACACTATTTTTAACTGTCCAAAATGAGCAAAAAAAATAGTTTTTACTTTCTTATAGTCAAAACATGTTCATAAATTATGTGTGTATGTGTTATTAACCGCGAGTCCACATATATGGACATAATTTTTCTCTAAAAGTACATCATATCAAAAGATGATACTTAGGTGTTACTCTAATTAGGTTCCAATAAGCCCAAATATCAAAGAGAAATAAAAAACGCATGCAAAAAAGCAGCTTTGGCCTTAAGAGTAAACCTAAACTGACTGAAATATGATTGCAGACCGAAAACATAGAATATGAATGAAAAAATGACTATCATAGATTCAACCATAAAAAGGGAAAGAATTCTCAAGCATAGTTGTTTATTCTCATCATAGTCGTCATGTTGCCCATTATAGTTCAATACATGTGTCAGAAATGCCTTCATGCAGCAGATCTTCTTTTTGTGTGTGTGATGAAGGAATTCCTGACACTGTTTTGACATTTTATAAGCTCTTTAAGTTCTCTACTGATAAAAATAACATCACATGTATACAAATACTAGTGCATTTAACCTAGCACATGGCATTGTGTGGATGTTTTTTATGTTTTGTCACTATAAATATCATAAACGCTAATTACTTTTGTGTAATCTGCCTTTAAAAGGACAGGGGGAACACTGAGTGAATCAGTACACAATGCATCATATATATTTTTTAATAAACCAGAAAACTAGAAGTGCGAACATGTAGAAGTTGAATTAGATTTGCAACATTCCTCATTGGAAAAGAGATTAAATCATTTTCACAACTTCAGGAACAATTCAATATTTCATCAAAAGATATGTATAGGTTCTTCCAAATAAGACATTACATAACAAACTATAAAGAAAAAGCTCTAGTCATGCAAGAACCAAATAAAATAGAGGAATACTTCATAAATATTGCAGAAAAAAACATTCCAACTAAAAAACACGTCTCCCATTTATACAAAAGATTAGTAACTAATATGGTACAAAATACAGATCACGTTAAAGGAAAATGGGAACTAGAACTAAACACCATAATTGAGGATGAGGTCTGGATTGAGTTATGTGAAGGATGTCATAAAGGAATTAATAGTCAATTGTGGAAAGAGTTTGATTGGAAAGTAAAAATGAGATACTTTAATACTCCATTTGTAATTTCTACATATATGAAGGGACCATCTGTTGCTTTGTGTTGGAGAAAATGTGGTAAGATTGGAGATCATACCCATATTTTTTGGGACTGTCCTAAGATTAAAGAATTTTGGAAAAATATTAAAAAAGAAATGTATAAGATATTAGATATGGAAATACCCCTTGATCCAGTTGTGTGTTTACTGGGAGCACTGCCCAAAGAAATGTTTAATGATAAAACAAGATTTGTCCTAAGGATATTATTACTGGTTGCAAAAAAAATGATAACAGTACATTGGATGGAAGAAGGTTCTCCAAAGGTGGCTCAGTGGATCCAGAGACTAAAACAGGTCTATATAATGGAAAAAATGACTGCATGTCTACAAATGAAGACCGATATTTTCCTGAAAAGGTGGAAAAGTATTACGACATATTTAGATATGTATATTTAAAGGTTACTTAACCAATCACCACTGTAATTTGAGGTACAATGTAACTTGATGCATAAATGTATCCCCTAAAAAAGTAATTATTATGGCAGTATCCCCTTTTTTTATTTTTATTAACTTTTTATTTTTTATTTTTTTATTTATTTATTTATTTTTTATTTATTATTAGTTTTCATTATAATTTCATTATTTTTTATGTATCTCCCTACAGTATATGTAAGGGATTACATTGTTGGGGAAGGGGCTGTTCTGTAAAAAATATTTTGAAAAATCTTAAATAAAAAGTTTAAAAAAAAAAAAGATTTACAACTTTCCATTGAATGTTTTTGGCTATTAGTTAACAAATCTTTCACCTTGCAGTTGTGCCCTACTGAAGGGCAAAATGGTGATCGGGCAAGTAATGGTTCATAGCAGCCCCTCAGTGCTCTTCTAGCCTTCAGTGCTTGTCACATCCCAAACCACAAGAATCGCCATCATTCTAGAAGCATACAGCCTATACACTCAAGCTGGGTTGTTTTATACCAATGTTGGGTAAAATATAGAAAATGCCAATATTGGGTTAATTTTTTCAATTAAATTTAAATTACACTTTATAACTCAACGATTGGGTTTGTCCAGTTTTATTTTAGTGTAGACATGAAATAACCAAAGTGATGTGATGTTCTTAAATATAACAGTGTGAATGCTAAATGAACCAGGTCCAAATTAATTTAGATGCAAACCAAATTAATTTTAAACTGACCTACAGTTGTGAACACAGTCGATTGACTTTATTCTTCATGTACAAGTGGGCGCCGCCATTGGAATCTTTTTGGCTGGCGAGTTTTGGTCTCATTCACTTCCATTAATGTCTAAACATTATAAACAGTTTGCTTGATGGTACAAACTAATATTTTCTTATAATACTACTCTACCTTTTATGAGTGATCTTGAACACACTTGTTTGTAGAGTGAGTAGTTTGACCGCGTTCTGCCATTTATTATTCCTAGTCATTTCCGCATAGGCAACAGAATCAGACGTTTAAAAAGAATCACAAAAGCGAGCACACTTCCGCATTGCAGATTAAGGTCAATATTTATTTGTATTTGTAACATTCCATTGAACCATTTGTCCAACTTTTGCATTGTAGCTGTGCCCTACTGAGATAACCAACAGCTAGTGCCCTAGCGAGGGGCAAAATGGTGATTGGGCAAGTAATGGTTCATAGCAGCCCCTCATTGCTCTTCTAGCCTGCAGTGCTTGTGTCAGATCCCAAACCGCAAGAGTCGCCATCATTCTCGAGAGCATGTGGCCTTAAACATGCTGGGTTATTTTTATTTGGTTGTGCTGGGTCAAGTATATTAGTTTTTCAGTTAAGTTTCAATTACACTTTTTAACCAATTGTCCATATTTAACCCCATATTGGGTTAAAACGACTCAACTTTTTTCTTAGTGTGCACTGTTTATTTTGATGCTGACATCTAAAAGAATCAATACAATGTGATGGTTTTAAACATAACAATGTGAATGCTAAATGAACCAGGACCAAATTCAACCCAGGCTCATTCTGAAAACCGATATACTGCTGAATCTACTGAACTAAAGTGCTAAGACAGCCTATATATTTGCTTGTATTTGTAATGTTCCATTAAACCTTTTTGCTCTCCATTGTCCAACTTTTACATTGTAGTCATGTCCTACTAAGATAACCAACAGCAAGTGCCCTACCGAAGTGCAAAATGGTGATTGGGCCAGTAATGGTTTAAAGCAACCCCTCAGTGCTTAGCCTGTAGCGTTTGTGTCAGATCCCAAACCACAAGAATCGCCATCATTCTAGAGAGCATGCAGCGTGTACACTCTAAAACATGCTGGGTTATTTTTAGGTTATTTTGGGTTATTTTGGTTATGTTGGGTCAAATCTAGACAAACCTAATGCTAGATTAAGTTTTTCAATAAAACTCCTGTAACGTTTTTTAACCCATTGGTTGGGTTTGTCCATATTTGACCCAATATTTGGGTTAAAACAAAAGTGGACTGCTCGATTTAATGCTGACATCTAAAAGAATCAATACAATGTGATGGTTTTAAACATAACAATGTGAATGCTAAATGAATCAGGACCAAATTCAATTTAGTGCAAACCAAAAGAACCAAGAAAACTGAACAAAAGTCTGAAGACAGCCTATATTAACTTGTATTTGTAGCATCCTATTAAACTTTTTGCTCTCCATTGTCCAATTTTTACATTGTAGTTGTGCCCTACTGAGATAACCAACAGCTAGTAAAATGGTGATTGGGTAAGTAATGCTTTAAAGTAACCCCTCAGTACTTTTCTAGCCGTTGTGTCAGATCCCAAACTGCAAGAATCGCCATCATTCTAGAGAGCATGTGGTCTATACACTCTAAAAGTGTATACACTAGTGTTGGGTCAAATCTAGACAAACCTAATGCTAGATATATTTGCCTATATATTTGCTTGTATTTGTAATATTCTATTAAACCTTTTGCTCTCCATTGTCCAACTATTACATTGTAGTTGTGTCCTACTGAGATAACCAACAGCAAGTGCCCTACAGAAGGGCAAAATGGTGATTGGGCAAGTAATGGTTCATAGCAGCCCCTCAGTGCTTAGCCTGTAGCGTTTGTGTCAGATCCCAAACTGCAAGAATCGCCATCATGCAGCGTGTACACTCTAAAACATGCTGGGTTATTTTTAGGTTATTTTGGGTTTCTTTGGTTATGTTGGGTCAAATCTAGACAAACCTAATGCTAGATTAAGTTTTTCAATAAAACTCCTATAACGTGTTTTAACCCATTGGTTTGGTTTGTCCATATTTGTGAATGGATAAGTAATGGTTCAAAGCAGCCCCTCAGTGCTTAGCCTGAAGTGTTTGCGTCAGATCCCAAACCACAAGAATCACAATCATTCAAGAGAGCATGCGGCCTATATACTCTAAAACATGCTGGGTCGTTTAAAAGAATCAAAATGATGTGATGGTTTTAAATATAAATGAACTAGAACCAAATTCTACTAAGTGCAAACCAAAAGAACTAAGAAAACTGAACCAAAAGATGAACACCGGCTATTTATTTACTTGTATTTGCAACATTCTGTTGAACCTTGTGCTGTCAGCTGTCCATCTTTTACATTGCAGTTGTGCCCTACTGAGATAACCAACAGCTAGTGCCCTACTAGATTGGGCAAGTAATGGTTCATAGCAGCCCCTCCATGCTCTTCTAGCCTGCAGCGTTTGTGATTCCAAACCGCAAGAATCACCATCATTCTAGAGAGCGTGCGGCCTATACACTCATTTTAATGCAGACTAAAAATCCTATAGTAGCTTATTCATGCCGCTTTCCAGGATTCACTCCAGGAAGACGTTGCTTTGCTCATTTGCAGTAATTAGACCCATCCTGTGCCAGTTCATCAGGGATCGTCTCTCACCCAATCCCGTCCTCCTCCACCTGTCTGGGCGGCGGGAGGCTCTCCAGGTTGCTGTCAAAGCTGCGTTTCAGTCTCGTCCGCTATCATACTTTCTTCAACGACGGAGGCGGTAGTTCTCTCCGCCTCGGGGCCCATATCATCTCTGTCACGGGGCCCGTACCTTCCCCCCACGGTGGAGCTCATGCAGTATTGATGGAGCAGTAGTGCTTTACGGGGACACTGTAATTACGTCCCTTCATAAGGCCAATTTTGGCTGGGTGGGCTCATAACCTTTCTTGGCTGTATGTGCATCAGGGGGCCCATGAGACAGAGTTCATTAGGGCCTGACACCGCACTAGACGGGGAGTAATGGGCCGAGGCGAAGCGTGCTGTTTATCTTAGGCCACAGAGGCTAATGACGGGGCGTAGTGTGTGTGTGTGCGCACTATTGAGCTGGCCTTGGGGGTGGAGAGATTCCATTAATAGGCAAAAGGCGTGGGACACCACTTTCATTATTAGAGCTTTTGAAGCTGGCTGATTTGCTCACAGCTCTGCATACAGCTGGGGGCTTATTTATTTATTTATGCCCCATCCTGACAGAGGCGACGGCGCTGCTGCTGCTACTTCTCCAAAAAAAATAAAAAAAGTCCTTTCAGGGCAGTCATAAACAAATATCTTATATGACATGAAGGTGACATAAATGCTAATGAAACTTTATGTGGCCCAACTGTCGTTCCCCGGATATACTGTGATTCGTTTTACTATGGAGGATAGTAAAAGTAAACGTGAATGTAACAAATGTAGGGGTATTTTGCACTTCCTAGAGGGAATTATAACGCTTTTATGACATGAAAGGAATGGAGGTGGTGTTTTACAGTAGGCAGGTTTAGGTTTATGTGTGGGCTTTGTGTAAATGAAAAGTTATGGATGATATGGTGTTCATGCATCAAAACCATTTTTTTTCATTTATTAGAATTGGTCAATAAAATAAAGGATATTAAAAGACTATAAGAACTGTAAGAACTGTTACAACGGTCTACGCTCATCGGCCACTTTATTAGGTACACCTTACTAGTACCAGGTTGGACCCCGTTTTGCCTTCAGACCTGCCTTAATCCTTCGTGGCATAGATTCAGCAAGGGACTGGAAATATTCCTTAGAGATTTTGGTACATATTGACATGATCACGCAGTTGCTGCAGATTCGAATCCATTCCACCACATCCCTAAGGTGCTCTATTGGATTGAGATCTGGTGGCTGTGGAGGCTATTTGAGTACAGTGAACTCACTGTCATGTTCAAGAAAAGGTAGGCTGTGGCGTTCACATGATGCTCAGTTGGTACTGATGGGCCCAAATTGTACCAAGAAAATATCCCCCACACCATTACACCCCCACCACCAGCCTAAACCATTGATACAAGGCAGGATGGATCCATGCTTTCATGTTGTTGACGCTACATTCTGACCCCACCATCCAAATGTGGCAGCAGAAATCGAGACCCATCAGACCAGGCAATGTTTCTCCAATCTTCTATTGTTCAATTTTGGTAAGCCTGTGTGAATTGTAGCCTCAGTTTACTGTTCTTAGCTGACAGGAGTGGCACCTGATGTGGTCTTCTGCTGTTGTAGCCCATCTGCCTGAAGGTTGGACGTGTTGTGCATTTAGAGATGCTCTTTTACATAATTCTGTTGTAGCGAGTGGTTATTTGAGTTACTGTTGCCTTTCTATCAGCTGGAACCAGTCTGGCCATTCTCCTCTGACCGCTCACTGGATTTTTTCTCTTTTTCTGACCATTCTCTGTAAACCCTAGAGATGGTTGTGCGTGAAAATCCCAGTAGATCAGCAGTTTCTGAAATACTCAGACCAGCTCGTCTGGTACCAACAACCATGCCACATTCAGAGTCACTTAAATCACCTTTCTTCTCCATTCTGTAGCCGGTGAGTGTACATACCAAAAGTGTACTATCATGTGCATATTACGAACAATAATCAGTTGATTACACATTGAAGGATCACAATGCAGCACCAAAATAATAATTAATTGTTATTTAATTTGGGTGGCACGATGGCTCAGTGGTTAGCACTCACAGCAAGAAGGTTGCTGGTTTGAGTCCCGACTGGGTCAGTTGGCATTTCTGTGTGGAGTTTGCATTACTTATATATTTTTTAATTTTTTTATAAAGGGACTGACATGTTGTGCCAGAGTTAGCTATAAAGCTAGTTTACATCTGTAGTCCCTGGGTAGTGTCACGATCACCAGCGATCTAAACTTCCAGAGATTGCTGGTACACACACAATCACACAAGAACTACAGATCCACCTGTTTATGGACTACATCTCCACTCATGCAACACACACACTCACCTGCTCCGAGTCACCTCTGATTAGAGACTCCCAGCTGAAGCCACTCACCACTGATTACACTCTCTATTTAATCCACTCAGTAACACTCACTGTTGCCGAGTCGTGTTTACTTCATGTTACATTACGACGCGTTTCCTTGGTCTTGTTTTCCCGTGTTTGTACCTTTGCCTTGCTATCTGCCTGCCGCCAGCCTTCTGACTTCGGGCCTGTTTTTGACTACGATTCTGGTAGTGATGGGCAAAGCGAGGCTTCATGAAACACTGAAACAATCGAAGCAAATGTGTCGAATCTTCGAAACGTTTCGAAAGCCCACTCTACGGTGACATCTAGTGGTCATATTCTATGTATTGCACTGGAGCAGCTTCAGCAAACAACCAGTTGAGCAAATTAAGGCGTTAATGCCCACTTTGACATGTCAGACTTTTAAGCGGTTTAGTGGAGCAGGTAGGGTTCCTGACTATAATGCAGGAATAGTGGGTTCGAATCCAGGCTGATACAATAATTTTGAAATCCTTTAATATCAGTTGGAATTGCTCTGTTCTTGTATCATTTTGTTTCAACATTGGTCTGACATATGAATAAACACTTTGTGAATAAAAATGTGTTGTTTTGGTCATCACCTACGGCTGTGGCCAGAAGTTAACAATAATTATTTATATTTTTCATAAAATTGACTATTTATTGTATGTTATCAATATTTACCCTAAACCCAACCATCACAGAAATGTAAAAATGTTATTATTATACAGTTTTACAAAAATGATGCTATATCAATGGCGTATCAGCAGCTGTATCCTATCACAAACTACACCATAAAACATAAACATGATTAAAATACATAAAACCATGATTTCGGAGTGTTTGTACAAGTCGGGATTCGAACCCAAAAGTCAAAAGCACAGTAGCAACATTCACACGCACGGTCCACCAGATCATATGAGACAGAAGCTTTTCTGACCCTGTCAGTCAAATGGGAATCCGTCAGGTCTCGAAGCGCTTCTGAACTGATCGATGCTTTGAATCACTTATGTCACGTGACCAGGTGTTTCGAAACACTTTAGTCACATGACCTGGTGGTTCGAAACACTTTAGTCACGTGACTTAGGTGTTTCGGATCCTGCTTCGGTGCAGTGTCTCGAAACACTTGCGCTTCGGGATCTCAACACTGTGTCGAAACGTCAGTTTCACGTCAGCCATCCCTAGATTCTGGACTGTCTCTATACATCTGTTTGCACCTGTTGACCTTTGTTTTCCTGAAATCTCCATTAAACCTGCATTTGGATCTGCACCTCTGTTGTCAGTGTGACTCCCCGTGTAACAGGTAGGAAGTTATAACAAGTTTAGCAATATTAATAAAAAAATAATAATCCAAAATACACTTACAGTGCAATACATACAACACATCACATCCATAAAATAAAATCAGTGGTTGCATACTTGATTCTCTGTAAGCCAAACTTTAAGAACAGTTATAAAAGTATTCAAATTGGTAATCTCTCTAATATGCACTGGTATTTTACCAGTGGTACCATGCTGTATTGACCGTAGTGTGTATGCGAGTGTTTATTGGTGTTTTCCAATTTTGGGTTGCGGCTGGAAAGCCATCAGCTGTGTGAAACATATGCCAGAATAGTTGGTGGTTCATTCCACTGTGGTGACCCCTGATAAGGGACTAAGCTGAAGGCAGATGAATGAATGTAATATTTTTAAACTTTGCATCTATCCTTCTAAACACTTAGATTTAGCAATTTGTCAGCAAGTTTTCTAGGATGACTCTATAGGCTGCAGTAAATATAGGTCAAAATAAGTATGTTGGAAACATTATTTATCCCATATTTTGACATTTTCACAAAGGCAGACACAAAGTGGAGATTTATAGTCATTCCTCTAGATGTGTGGAAATACAGTGGGATGAAATGTCGTGTCTCGAAGGACCACAGTGCTACATAAATATGAACACAACACTGGACGTAAGAGCAATGTTTAAACCTATACAGAGCTTACTTACTGAAGCGGAAATATATGCATACACTATAAATAACTGAATACCTAAGAGAGACTGTACAAGAACTTTATATAACACTGTACAATATTGTGCAGGATATTTTGTGAAACATGTATTAAAGGTTAAAAAGCAAGTAATGCTGTGGTACAAGAGTAAACATATGTGTTATCTCATCGAGTCCTTATAACATTTCACATGCTTGCTATTTATATCAAATCAGTTTGGTACAGAAACTTCACTCTCTCAGAAATAAAACCACAAGGAGCATTTGTTACTGTACAAATGCTGTTTGGTACCTCAAAAGTCCACATTTGTACTTATTAGCGAAAAATAGTTCAACAAAAGGTACCCAAAAAGTAGTTGTGGTACCTTTAAGGCAGGGGTGCCCAATCCTGTTCCTGGAGATCTACCTTCCTGCACATTTGAGCTCCAACCCTAATCAAATACCACTAAACCAACTAATAGAATCTGAAGCAGCACTTGGTAATTAAAGACAGCTGTGTTTGTAATCGAGATGTAATCGAGAAATACAGTCATTTTTCAAAATAAGAGATCGTTCAGACTCAGATAATAAATAAAACAGAAATAATTAATGATTTATTGTGCGGCCTGGTACAAATTGATCCACAGACTGGTACCGGTCCGCGGCCCAGGGGATAGGGAGCACTGCTTTTAAAGGGCACCTTTAAAAAATCTACTTTTTAAGCTGTTTGGACAGACGTATGTGTAGGTATAGTGTATAGATGGTCATTTTGGGGTGATATAAACACACCCAGTCCTTTTTTTTTCAATTTAACAGCATAAAAACTGTGGACCAATTGGAGCGGTTTTGAGATCGACCGCAACTTGACGTAGGAGTGCGGTCCCCCCGCCCACCGAATTGATCGACACCTGCGTATTAACATGTCTCCGTAGTAACGTGTATAATCATATCAACAAGACAGGACGTGCGCAAAGCAACCGCGAATAAAAGATCTGTTCAGTTCGCGAAGGCCATCAATCATCATCAGATGTGATCAAGAGTGAGTTTCACAAGTTTAACACGTGTTTAAAACAGTGCATGTTTGTAATGAATTACAGCGATTTACTTCAGCTTTACTTCTTCACCACAGCCGTGTGTCAGCAAAAAAGACGCTTCAATCTCGGTTTGTTGTAATTAAGTCAGGTTTATTTTGTACATTAACATAACAGATATCCATACAGCAGTGGATCTTAACCTGTGTCCTTTCACATTTGCTTGCAAAAGCAGTGCAAAGCTCTACGCGCGCACTGTGTGTGTGTATGTGTGTGCGTGTGCGTGTGCGTGCGTGCGTGAATGAACTTTGTAACATTGTGTGTGACTCATCGTTGCAACTCCTCAACAAACACATCAAACAGTCATTGGTAAAGTTCTTACTGTTGTATTTCTCACAAACGTAGTGCGATCTGCTTCCTTTACATCTATTCCTGTTGCGTCTGTCTGTCTGACGCAGCCGAGGGCGGAGATTGAGGACTATCTATTGAGCCCAGTACCAAAAACAGCAAAAAGCTGTTTAGAGCTATAATACAAAGACTTCAAACAGCTATAATTAATAATCTGATGGGTATTTTGAGCTGAAACTTTAAAGACAAATTCTGCTGACACAAAAGACTTATAAGGTTTCCTTTAAGGTTTCCGTATGGACCAGGGGTGTAGTCGGGCGTATACGCACGTACTGTATACTCAGTATGCCTACTTTTTTCCATGAGCTGTTTGGGTATTATGACTTCTGAGGATCAGTAATTGCGTATACCTTGGGTATACTCACTTGTTTTGCTGATTCGACTTCCCTAATTTACGTGTATTCGTTTCCCCTTTAACTGTTTACCAAATGTTTTTTTTAACTGGCATCTTAATTTGTTGCAAGTGGTGCATTTCTTGTATAAATTGCGCCGTTCCCGTCCCCTAGTTTTTCGAAGACGACAACAAGTCAACTGACTTATGTCTCACTGAAACATTCATTCATTCATTTTCTTGTCAGCTTAGTCCCTTTATAAATCTGGGGTCGCCACAGCGGAATGAACCGCCAACTTATCCAGCATATGTTTCATGCAGCGAATGCCCTTCCAGCTGCAACCCATCTCTGGGAAACATCCATACACACTCTTTCGCACACATACACTAGGGACAATTTTTTAGCCTACCGAATTCACCTATACCACGTCTTTGGACTTGTGGGGGAAACCGGAGCACCCGGAGGAAACCCACGCGACCACGGGGAGAACATGCAGACTCCACACAGAAATGCCAACTGACCCAGCCGAGGCTCGAACCAGCGACCTTCTTGCTGTGAGGCGAACGTGCATTTGGCGAACTACGCCACCGTGCAAGGCGCCCCGTGATAATAAATTAAACAGAAATAATTAATGATTTATTGTGTGGCCTGGTACAAATTGATCCACAGACTGGTACCGATCCGCAGCCCAGGGGATAGGGAGCACTGCTTTTAAGGTTTCCGTGTGGACCAGTGGTGTAGTCAGGGCTATACGCATGTATACTCAATATGCCTATTTTTTTTCCACGAGCTGTTTGGATATTACGACTTCTGAGGATCAGTAATTGTGTATACCCTGGGTATACTCACTTGTTGTGTATTCGTGTCTCCTTTAACTGTTTACCAAATGTTTCTTTTTACTAGCATCTTAATTTGTTTCAATTGGTGCATTTTTTTGTTTAATTGCACCATTCCCGTCCCCTAGTTTTTAGAAGACGTTAACAAGTCAACTGAATGATGTCTCACTGAAACATTCAGGTACAATTAAAAAGCAGCATGGGCGTCACTTTAGCCCCTTTAAAATTTGGGTTGGGCGGGTAATAGCAAACCACCTTTTTTTTTTTTTTTAGGACTATACCACTGGTGTGGACATATAAAGTACAAAAGTGTGTCTTTTGAAAAGGAACCCCCCCAGTGAGAGCTTTTGCACCTTATTTTCTGAGAGTGCACCTAAGGTCTTTAGGTATATAAAAAGTTGAGGACAAAAATTGGATTCACCAGCCAAATAACACACTGTATTTTCCCGAAAACACAATAATCAATCATATCCTTTAAAAAGAGCGTCTTTCTCATCATCCATCATCATCATCATCATCAAAAAGACCTTTGAACGACGGAATGAAAACTCATTAAAGAGAACTTAATGACAATAATATATTCATAAATGAAAAGAAAAGCCACAGCAGAGCAAACAATTGGCCTCAATCAGTCAAGTGAAGCCACATCATCAAAGTGTCAATGGCGCTGAATAACAAATGCACTGCAGCTGTTGCTCAGGACAGAGCCTAATGGTTTGGATGGACCATCGGGGGCACGCAAAGCCCACGCAAATGTGTCGATCTGATGCATGGAAGCAAACGCGGCAAATGGAAGTGGGCTTGGACAATTAATAAACGTACGTCTCAAATGGACTTCTGCTGATCGCCGAGGGACCAGCTGAGACCGGGTAGTGCAAGTAGCTCGTTTAGTCGATGCAAATTTTTCATGCGTCGCTCTCTGTTGTGCTCCATGGGTGTGCACTAACATGCAGAGGAGGCTGTCAAAAACCTTGCTTTGATCACACAGCAATGGGCCCCAGTGGTAACATCATAGCAGAGCAGCAAAAGCAGGCAGTTAGAGAAGAGGGTAATATTGCACTTAGGCAGAGACTGTGTGTATGTGTGTGTGTGTGTGTGTGTGTGTGTGTGTGTGTGTGTTTCATTGCTGGTCTGACTATCGGAAAGCCAGATTGCTTTACAGAGATGGGATGATCTTAAAGTAGGTGCACATGTTCCCCTGGCAAATCCCTTTACAAAATGCTCAATCAAAGACTGATAATCTCCATCGCGACCTTTGACCTTGTTCAAACAGCGACAACAACTGTGGCAACACGGTTTTTGTTGTCCATTAATGAGAGAGACCGCTGGAAAAAGCTGCATTTTTTCTTGCACCAGTCAGTTTTGGGGGTTTTGTATTTTTTTTTTAATTCTTTTCATAAAGCGTTTTTTTGTGTGTAAAGAAAAAATAGCTAGGGCTTTCCAAAAATTAATCGTGATTAATCACATCCAAAATAAAAGTTTGTTTTGACATAATATGTGTGTGTGTTATATATATTTATTATGTATATGTGATAAACACATTCATAGAAGCCAAAACTATATGTAAAAAAGTTACATCAAAGTAGTTACATCAGATTCAAATGTAAAATTTGTATCATGCACATATATTTTTTATATGTCTAAATATAAATCAACATTTTATCAAGTATATGCATGTGTGTATTTATATATTCATAATAAAATATACACAGTACGCACACAAATATTATGTTAAACTTTTATTTTGGATGTGATTAATCACGATTAATTCTTTTATTCTTTTCATAAAGAGTTTTTTTTTGTGTGTAAAGAAAAAATACTAAATGTTTTTGGTGTTTTTTCTTTGTCAAACTTCATTTTTGTCTGTAGATTTTAATTATAATACATATTTTAAAAGGCAATTTTCTCTAAATATTTTATTCTGTTACACCGAGCCATAAATCTGTACTTCAGCTCTAAAGTTTTTTTTTGGTAATGAAGGTTTTTAATGAGGGATACAGTATGTTCATAAAAGAAAAAATATGCACATTTACACTACCCGAAAAAGTCTTTTCAGTTGTCGATTTCAGTTGTAAGACCAAATAATAACTTGACTTCTAGTTTATCATTTGGAAAAGTGGCAGAAGGCAGATTTTACTTATGAATCATCTGTTGAACTGCATCCCAATCACCACAAATACTGCAGAAGACCTGCATGGACCCAAGATTTTTTTTTTGCAGAATCAGTCTAGAATTTGTGTAAGTTTACTAATAAGACATAATGTTAAAAATAATATCACATTTCTTAATTAATACTTAATACTTTTATAAACTTTCTAGCTAAATCAAATATGAAATTGATTGTATTTATTCTATTCTAAAAATAACAATATTGTTGAATAATTGCTGAATGATTGCTTTTTATTGTTTAAAATAACCACATTTGTTGATTATAAATAATAGTTCATCTCAGAATGATTAAGGTCAATAATAATTAATCTTACTATTAATTTTAAGCGTAATGTTGAGCATTTAAAGTCTAAATAAATGAAGCAGTTATTAATTTTGTAACAATGAACTGTTTGCATTTATAATAATAATAATAATAATGATGATGATGATGATGATGATGATGATAATAATGCTAATAATAATAATAATAATAATGCTAATAATAATAATAATAACAATAATAATGATAATAATAATAATAATAATAATTCATATTTAAGTGTCTATATAGACAAATTTATTGAACAATTAGTCGTACTTTATTTTTATATAACAAATTAATAACAAAATAAAGTTATTAATTGAATTTACATTATTATTAAACATTTATTATTATTAAACAAATGTGCGAATTATCTTTATTTTAACAAAACAAATTACTGAATTACCTTTGAACACTGATACTTCGAAATGCAACAGCGTGGTGTTATTGATGACTAAGCATGACAATTGTCTTGTCTTCGATCCCAGGTGTCTGAACAACAAATAATAACTTGACTTCTAGTTGATCATTTGGAAAAGTGGCAGAAGGTAGATTTTTCTGATGAATCATCTGTTGAACTGCATCCCAATCATCACAAATACTGCAGAAGACCTACTGGAACCCGTATGGACTCAAGATTCTCACAGAAATCATTCAAGTTTGGTGAAGTAAAAATCATGGTTTGGGGTTCCATTCAGTATTGGGGCGTGCGAGAGATCTGCAGAGTGGATGGCAACATCAACAGTCTGAGGCAACAAGACATTTGTGCTGCCCATTACATTAGAAACCACAGGAGAGGGCAGATTCATCAGCAGGATAGCACTCCTTCTCATACTTCAGCCTCCACATCAAAGTTCCTGAAAGCAAAGACGGTCAAGGTGCACCAGGATTGGCCAGCCCAGTCACCAGACATGAACATTATTGAGCATGTCTGGCGTAAGATGGAGGAGGCATTGAAGATGAATCCAAAGAATCTTGATGAACTCTGGGAGTCCTGCAAGAACACTTTCTTTGCCATTCCGGATGACTTAATAAGTTATTTGAGTCATTGCAGAGATGTATGGATGCAGTCCTCCAAGCTCATGGGAGTCATACATAATATTATTTCTTTTTCCTCTGCACCATGACTTTATCTTCTATACTGTACATTATTTCTGTTAAATGACAAGACTTTTGTCTAAGCAAAGTCAGATCTTACTGTCCTAATTAAATAATTAAAAATCAAGGGATGATCATATTTTAGCGTAATCTAGAGGCCTTCGCCTTTCATATAAGCCACTTCTTATACCAAATGATCAACTAGAAGTCAAGGTATTATTTGTTGTTCCTAAAACTTGGATCAAAACAAGACTTTAGTCAGCTAGTGTGTATATATGTATGTACAACATTTTAGAAGTCATTACACTTTATTTTAAGGTGTCCTTGTTATGACTGCTGAGTAATATTAATTAACCTGATGTACTTAATACTGTATATGCTTAGGGTTTGTATTTGTGTTAGCTGCATGTATTATGCATAAATAATTTTAATTACTAGGTGGAACATGACAAAATTATTCAAATACTGTGTTTTAAAATACAAATGCTTGCAATTCTTGATCTAATCTACCAACTGAGGAAGCATGTTTATAACGATTATTAAATGTTTCCCTATTCTAAACTCAACAGCATCCAGTGCATGGATACAGCAACCCCTGTCAGATTCTGGTGCACAATCATGTCTCTAGACGTCTAAAATGATGCCCTTAAATATATTCAACCCCTATGCAGCACAAAACAAAATACAATAACTACGACAAGTGAAAAAATAACAACAAAGGAAAAAAGGAGATATGAAAGTGTCACAAAATATCAATGTTGTCTCGCTCTGTGTGCCGCACTCAACGTGCCACTTTAACTCTGTGTCCCATGAAGGCAATTTCAAGCTTTCCTGGAATCTTCCGCAGCGTGTTGCTAATATATAAGCTCTGTTCCACACAATGTACTGCCTACAAAGTCTACATGCCGAGGAAATCATGCTTAGTCATGTAAGCTTGACTAATATTAAATGGTCCCATTATGATTTATGTAATATTATCTTTCTAATAATGTGCATTGTAACTGTTTGTGATTATAAATATTTAAGTGCATGATGAATAAAGTTGTTGTCTCCATTACTACTGATCTAGATCCATAAAACTTTGCATAATGCCAGACTATGGGCTTTATTGGCAGTTTGCGAAATAGTTGGTTTGTCGTCAACATAATGAAAAGAAGGATTACACCTGATTAAGGTTGCGGGACTGTAGCGTTGCAGAACAATATTTTGTATACTTATGCAAGGATGGTATATCCTACAGTAAGTGTGGGATTTATCCAGTGTTGTTGAGCGATTTTGATGGAACATATAAAATAAAACAAATTTGTAAAAAGAAAATCAATTGTTTTTATGTTATTTTATAATACTTTCTTTTTGTGAAAACATATTTTTGTGAAAACATATAAATGTTAATTTTACATTTATTTTTGGAACTTACAATAAAGATGATATGGAAAGAAATGTATTTTGTGTCTTCAATTTATTTATTTTTATTTTTTGCAGCCTCATTATGTTGTGAAAGAGAGCAGTGTGAACATTCTTCAAAGTGTCTCCAGTTGTGTTCTGTGGACGGAAAAAAGTTCTACTGTTACATATTAACAACAGCAACAATGGGTGAGTAAATCATTCTGCGTTATTTTAATAATAGCTGTAATAGCTATACAGTTTAAATGTGTGCCTTTAAACTGTGTGCCTTTAAAAAATCTCCCCTAAAGCTTGAACAGTAATGCATGGAATGCTTGATTTCTATTATTTTGGCTGGAGTGCGTTCTCATAAAAATCTGACATATGGCAATACATGCAAATCATAAATATGGCATTCAAGTTCATCGTTGGATTTGCCATATATAAAACTATTTATCATAATATAGCAAAAATATATATTTTTTCAACCATCAGAATTGTTCAAATAGATACACTAATGTGCGAACACGCATATAATATAATACAATATAATATAATACAATACAATACAATACAATACAATACAATACAATACAATACAATACAATACAATACAATACAATACAATACAATATGTGTGTTCGCACATTTGTGTAGCTATTATACCATATTACTGTATTACTGCCCAAACCAATATATTAATTTTTGGGCGGTAATACGGTTATATGGTATACCGCAGTATCGAAAAATAGCAAGGGTATCAGCTTCTATACTGTCATAAAAAACAATGCACTCCTATAGGAGACAAGGATTGAATATTGCGTATAATTTATTGAATGCGCATGTGTGGTTGTCATCACGGGACAGCGTGGAGGAGAAAGAGAGAGGCAGGGAAAGATGGCCAGTTGCACACCAAGTGACCTGGTCTTGAAATAGGACACAGCTCCTGAACTTTGGCAGTATTTCAGGTTTGGACTGAACGAGAAGGAAGAGGCGGTAGATACGGACGAGGCAATTTGCAAATTGTGCAACCAAAAGGTATAAAAGGGACAGTGTACGTTGGAAAACATGTACTGATACAGTGGCAAATTACTTGGCGAAGGAAATATATTATATTAAATAAAAATTTAAATGATAAAAGTTGTTAATATTGTTGTGCATGTTATTTTGTTATGCTTTCAGTATTAGTGTTTGGCATTCAGTTACTGAACGGTTTGGACACAAGCCAACAGTTTGGTGACGCTGGCTGAGCCTTACGTCATTATTTATTTATTATTCACGGTAGTACTGTATACCGGGGTAAAATAGACAGGAGGTTTGACGGTGTCAAAATTTGGATATATATAATCTTACACACACACACACACACACACACACACACAAACACACACACACACACACACACACACACTATACACTACCTGACAAGTCTTGTTGCTGATCCAAGTTTTAGGAAGAACAAATAACTTGACTTCTAGTTGATCATTTGCTATCAAAAGTGGCTTAAATGAAAGGAAAGGCCTCTAGATTACGCTTATTTTACCAAAATAAAATATAATTATGCCTTGACTTTTAATTACTTACTTAGGACAGTAAGGTCTGACTTTGCTTAGACAAAAAGAGTAATGTACAGTATAGATTATAAAGACATAATGCAGTGGTAAAAGAATGAATATTGTGTATGACTTCCATGAGCTTGGAGGACTGCATCCATACATCTCTGCAATGACTCAAATAACTTATTAATAAAGTCATCTGGAATGGCAAAGAAAGCATTCCTGCAGGACTCCCAGAGTTCATCATGATACTTTGGATTCATCTTCAAGGCCTCCTCCTTCATCTTGCCCCAGACATGCTCAATAATGTTCATGTCTGGTGACTGGGCTGGCCAATCCTTTGCACCTTCATCTTTGATGTGAAGTATATTTGATGTGAAGTATGAGAAGGAGCGCTATCCTGCTGAAGAATTTGCCCTCTCCTGTGGTTTGTATTGTAATGGGCAGCACAAATGTCTTGATACCTCAGGCTGTTGATGTTGCCATCGACTCTGCAGATCTCTTGTACTTGTTTTTATTATCTTTATGCAACTACAATACTTTTAACATTTTTATTAACACCCAGAAATGGCTATAACAATTACACTGATGTCATTGCAATAACATTGTTCATTCTGAGTCATATTCTGTGGGAAAAAAGCCAACTCAGATTCCAACTCTATGACAACACAAGATTAAGTCAGCAAGATTTTTCACTTTCAGATGTCAAAAGACAATCCACAATGCAATTTCCTTTTTTAATGAGCTCTGAGAGGTTTCATTGCTCTTTGTCACTATATAATTAAATTTGTGTTCGCCGCAGTCGTACAGCCATCAAGTTTGACAAAATTAGAGAAAGAGCGTAATTCACTCTCAATCCTGAGCCATCGCTGTTGTTGAACGCGTTCAGTTGAAAACCTAAAACATACCAATAGCTGTCATGTGTGCCTATTCCCTCCTGAATGGCTGGACTGGGACCTTATGATTGTCTTATGATTGCATCGGATCCTGATGGCTACGGGGGGAAAGTGGTGTCGGGAATAGGGGTGATTATTTCTGCCCGGACCAATGGGGAGCAGGTGAAGTGCTGAAGTAATTAATATCTGTCTCTTCAAGCCTGTATTGTGGTGCTCAGGGCCTGTGCTTGTAGGAGTCAAGAGTGTGAGGGTATTTTCGGTGCCTGCAGGAGCGTGCAAAACGAATGCATGGAAGGACAACACGCGTGTACACAGGCCAGTGTGTCTTCTCTGCTCTGTCGATTGCAATTTTGGGGCCAAGAATGTGTATCTAGCTAATTCATTTAGCTTACTTTAGTTCAGCATTCGCTTTGGGGGCGACTGTGCGATTTGCCTTAGAGGGCCAAATACACTGTAAAACATATCCATACATTCAAGGTACGAAAATCAGGGGGGTTCACGGGGGACAAGGCTTGAAGGACGTCATAAGATGTACGGGGGGTCAGATCTTTAATAGCGAGGAATAGTTTTCTCTGATCAGAATGTTAAATAATATATTTATTCATTTTCCTTTGGGTTAGTCCATTATTTATCAGAGGTTTCCACAGTGGAATGAACCACCAACTATTCCGGTATGTTTTTTTTATTCAGCGGCTGCCATTCCAGCCAAGTTACAAGTCCCAACCTTCTACTGGTAAACAACTATGCACACTCTCATTCACACACACCCTCATACACTACAACCAATTTAGTTTATTCAATTCACCTATAATCCGCCTGTCTTTGGAGTGGAGGAAACCGGAGCACCTGGAGGAAACCCACGCCATCACAGAGAGAACATGCAATCCAGCAACCTTGCTGTGAGGTGACAGTGCTAACCACTGAGCCAGCGTGTCGCCCCCTATATTAAGCAAAATAATAAATTGTTACAGTGCATTGCTCAGTGTTAAAACCATCACTGACACTCATGAAAGCCATTTATGTTATTTAATGTTACAAAAATACAGTGCTTATATTTCATAAAGACGGGTCTTAGATTGCATATTTGTTTCTGCCATTAATGATAAAAAAGCTATTTGCACCTTTTTAACCTCATGATTCAGACTTATTTTAATCAGGATTTAGTTTATTTATAGGAAAGAAAGTGGCGAGGACATAATTATGTAGTTTTAATTTATTTTTTAAATGTTTTAAAATGAAAAATAACCTGATTTTTGCAAATTTCACAAATATTTACAAAGGAATTGCAAGTAAGCACATTATATTAAACACAATATTTTGAGGAAAAACTAGTTTTTTTGAGGCGTAAATGAAATAAAATTAGTTTTTGTTTTTTTTGTCATGGAATTTTTATTCTTGCAAATAGCATTTTACATTTTATAACAATCCACAAAACAATCCCCAAATAAAACAAACAACATCTGAAAAAAAAAAAAAAAATAAATAAATAATTGGGTGCCACGGTGGCCTAGTGGGTAGCACGTTCGCCTCACAGCAAGAAGGTCGCTGGTTCGAGCCTCGGCTGGGTCAGTTGGCATTTCTGTGTGGAGTTTGCATGTTTTCCCCGTGGTTGCGTGGGTTTCCTCCGGGTGCTCCGGTTTCCCCCACAGTCCAAAGACATGCGGAATAAGTGAATTGGGTAGGCTAAAACTGTCCGTAGTGTATGAGTGTGAATGAGTGTGTGTGGATGTTTCCCAGAGATGGGTTGTGGCTGTAAGGGTATCCGCTGCGTAAAAACAAATGCTGGATAAATTGGCGGTTCATTCCGCTGTGGCGACCCTGGATTAATAAAGGGACCAAGCTGTCAAGAAAATGAATGATGTCTATGAGTACATGTGCATGTGCAAGTCTGCAGCCTGACACTATTGAGTTTTCTGCTCAGGTTTGTTTTATTTGACGTGGGACATTTTGTGATGATTTTAGTGCACTATAATAACCGTGCTACATTTTGCTTACTAAAATATGTACTTTGTATTAAAACCAGAACTTGTACCTGATGTCTATGGAGAAAAGCCTATAGTAGAAATAAGCTTGCAAAAAAGAAGTTAGCAGAGAACTGTCACAAACTTCCGTAGCGCCAGGATTTGTGGGGGAAATTAACCCAAAATCATGCATGGATGCACATTTTACAAATCCATCGGAAACTGTATACCATCGAGGCACCTTTGGCATACTCTTTTCATCATACTCTGATTTGAGACACACTAATCCTAATCTTGCCTACTATTTAGGATGAATAATATGCAAATTGGGATGTTGCCACGGGTAGAGGTGCCGCATGCAGACAAACTTTCTATCACTCAGCTCTTCTCGGCAGCCCAATCACGCCGTGTGTTTACTTAATTGGAAGGCAGTGAAGGATGAAAAGACACTTCTGCTGGTGAACCAGGCACAGCATGTCAGAGAGACGCGCAAGCTGCAGTGTATGACTCTAAAGGAAAGCAGATGCTGAATAAACCTGATCGAACGAGAGAAAAAAGACTTTATAAGGGGTTCGTCAGCCTGTGGAATTATAACCGTATCATATTAAACATCATAGAGCAGTGTTGGCGGATGTCAGAGGTTTGTGTTGAAGATACGGTTCCCAGAAATGCGAAAACATTGCCCTTGTTTACTCAATCTGATGTTCTTTTAAACCTGTATGACTTTCTGTCTTCCACAGAGCACAAGAAAATGATTTTTGTTGTATTTTTCCATGCAATTACATCCTTCAAAAAGGATGCAAAAGCACATCAAGTATCATAAAACATGGTCAGAATGACCTGTAGAATGAAGTCAGTGAAATCTAGTGAGAAACAGGCTGAACTATAAGTCATTATTCTCTGACCTTGATATTTCATCATTAAAGTGATGCCTAGTTTGAGAAATCTCATTGATTTATTTGATTTGATAGCAATTTAATTTACTTGTTAAATGTATTTAATATTCTTATATTCTTTTGAGATGAATCTTTTAACAAATGTTTGTTCACAAATTGAATGAACTCACTGATTCATTTGAGAGGGATCTTTACAATACAACAACTGGTTCTTTTCAGTAAATCACTTGATTTGATCCTCAAAAAGAATTTGAAACTGAATAAACTTCATAATACTTCTTATGAATGAACTGAATTCATTCACAAACTGAATGAACTCACTGATTCTTTGGAGATGGATGTTTTCAGTGAATCAATTGATTTGATTCACAAAATGAAATGAATCAAATCAATGAAATGAATTTTCCCCCACATGCACTAATTAATGCACTGATTCTGTTAAATTAATATGTTGATTTGCTTCACAAAAAAAAAAAATGTACAAACTGAATGAACTATTGTAAAAACTATTCTTCAATGAACTGAATTTATTCACAAACTGAATGAACTCAGTGACGGATCTTTACAATAAAACGATTGGTTTGCTTTACAAATTTAATGGATGTAATAGTCTCATATTCATATCCACTGGAGCGCTAGTAACTAGGTTATAGCAGCACTGTAGGCAACCAATTAGATATTTTACTAAATAGTACTATATATATATATATATATATATATATATA
>CAIGQQ010038154.1:7351574-7368805 GCA_903798035.1 Danio albolineatus
GGCCTTTAGTCCAATATACTAGTTTATCTTAAGTACTATTTACTCAAGATGTTTAGTTTAGGCACTAAATACTCCTAAAAGTTAACTTAGCACAGAATAGTCAAGAAAAATCTACTAATTTAAATAAATCAGTAAAGTTTACAAGCTTTTCTTGAGTAGATTCAATGATTACTTTTTACAGTGCAGAGGTGGCACCGTCTTTAAGGCGACACATAAGATTTGGGCCAGATGTAAAATGTAGTAGTTGGTCAAGATGTTAAAAAATTGATATGTGGCCCACATAAGTTTGGCCAGTCCTGACCCACATTTAAAATACATTAAAATCATTTTTGAGTAAAGAAAAAAAAATTCTACCAATCAGGTCACTGAGAAAAAACACCCCAAAGTGTGCCTAAAGCGCAATGCTTCATGGGTTTATCAATTTCATTGCAGTTGTGACACACCAAACTATCTGGCCCAGTTCAGGGACAGTTAAGAGTTATTAGCTTGGCTGAGACTTGATCCAGATATGGTCCATGTTTGGCCCTTGTCTGGAAGCCAGATTTGGTCCAGTCATGTACCGTAATTCACTGCGGCATGTGGGCCAAGCAAAGCCTGATTGTTTGGGCCAGAGCTGGGCCAGAGATGTTTTGCTATGTGGGTTTCCTTTCAGATCGCATTTTTTAAATACCCACTTCAGGAGGTGGTCTGATCGACAAGAGTATTAGTTTAAAGACGTTAAGAGCAGGTAAAATAGATTAAAACTATAATTTCAAAGCTGTCCGAATGCGACTGTTTACACACATCAGCTGCCGACCGGAAGTTCTTAACATTCTCCTTGCGCATACATGCAAAACGTAATGGTAATTTTGCGTTCTAAGAAAAAGGTCTATAGACTGTCCCAGAGTTTGTGACCAACAATTGCAAACACTCAATCAACTTGTTTTTAATAGTTCTAGGCAAAATACTTTAAAAATAGCATACATTAGTGCATTAGTGCGCTGTTTTTGCATCCAAAAAGAGCCATAATGTGAAAATAGCATGCACACTTTAAATGTTGACCCATTTGGCAGCAACTCTGCAACAAGCCAAGCAATCATATAACACTAAATAAATATCTTAGCAACTACATAACAACCCACACATCTAGGCATCATGGAAACAATAGTTTTGCACGGTCAAACACTGTGCGCGCATTGTCATCAGAAAATCCCGCCTTCTCACATCAGCAAGTCTCCAAACAGCCTTTCCAACATCGAGTCTTTGTGTTTTTTATTTTAATTCTGTCATATTTATGTCTGTCTCTCCCTTCGCCATCCCCCCCACGCTGTCTGTCTCAAGTGGCCTTCACCCACCAGAGAGGCTGAGCTGTTTTGGTGTAAAATGTCCCCTTAGGCACAAATCAGCAGTCTCGTCT
The DNA here is from genome assembly GCA_903798035.1 of Danio albolineatus. Taxonomy (NCBI): domain Eukaryota; kingdom Metazoa; phylum Chordata; class Actinopteri; order Cypriniformes; family Danionidae; genus Danio; species Danio albolineatus. The sequence continues at coordinate 7,352,971 of CAIGQQ010038154.1, forward strand.
TTAACATGGACAGTAGACTCGAGTCTCGCCAGATTGCCTCACCGCTCTCATTAAACATTCTGGGAAATCCAGGATAAGTAAGAGAAGAAAAAAAACACTGTAGATGCTTGCAAACCCAGATTAGACAGACTGTTTTTACATATCCCGCAGCTAACAGGAAGAGCCAGCGTATACTGTCTGAATATAAAGAAGCTTTAGCCTAATTGTCGAATGCCTCATCATTATAGTCTCACACACAAAACAATGCCATGCTTATTTGCTATTGTTCAGGGTCAGGGGTGTGCTCAGATCTATTACTAGAGGAATTAAACTAGTGCAAGCAATGCAAATGCTAATTTTTGAAGTAAGCATCTTGGTGCGGTGGTGTGCTGAGGGATATTTTATGATAAAAGCATGTTAAAAAAAGGCAGGCGCACGCTGTGTGTGTGTTTTTTTTTAATACTGAACGATTGTGGCATGTCAACATGGCTCACATGTCACACTGTAAGATCTCAGCTATCATAAAGTCAGACTGAAGACAATAGCTGCGTCCCAAATGGCACACTATGCACTTATGCACTATGTACTTTTGCACTTACACACTCAACAGGATAGTATATGTAGTGACATCCCAAATGGAACACTAATAGTTTTTATACTAAGCGGAAATTCAAACCAAAATTGGTTGCCAAATTGGTGAAATAAATGCCAAAATTGGTGAAATAAATGACCAGAGTACCAATTAATACCTGTCATGAGTATAGCTGCATTCACCATCGGGTGGCGCTATAATCACTCTCGTCTGATAATTTTACTATCACAATCCAAAATAAATAAAGATGTCCAACATGTGCGGCCGATAGCTCTGCCCCTTCCGCTACGTGAGCAAAGCAGCGGCTGTTGAGTGGATTGGATAAGTGCCGGTTGAATAAGTGCACCATCCGGGTATTTAAAGTGCACTTATTTTATAACTTTTCAGTGTACTACTTACACTGTTTATACTACAAAATGGTGTAGAATAGTGCATAAGTATGCGATTTGTGACGCAACTAATGAAGACTCGCCAACAAGAAAAGAGAAGACTCGCCAACAAGAAAGAGAACACCCACGGAGTTTAACATCATCCACCCGTGACACTTTCACCATCCTGCATTCTGAAATGATTTCTTAAGCAAATGTAAACAAACTGTAGCAGCAATTTTGCACACAGCGCACCTCAATAATAAAACCAGGAAGAATTTTTTTTTCCCCGCGGTCATTTGAATTGTCGCGAATTCCGTGCTTCCATCGATTTTTGGATTGATGCTCATCGCATCTGTTGTCACCATGGGCATTGCTGTTTTAAGGGGTCTGTAGCCCCCCTATATTTCTACTCAGCCCCCCCCTAAAACTTTTTGCCAAAACTTTTAAAAATTATCGCCTCTGTCCCTTTTAAATTTGTCATGAAAACGGTGGCACAATTCGGCTCCTCCCGTCTTTTGTTTTTCATTTGATCAGCAAACCACAACCGTGGACAGAGAGAGAATGAGGTGTGTGTTTATTGATAAATTGTTATAATATCTGCTTATCTACAGTTCATTGATATAAATAACCTTGTTTCACCTGTATCCAATGTCACGAATGAGCAGTCAGGTTTTCTCGGCGTTCTCCTCATCAGCACAGCTGTTACCTCCAGTGAAAAATGTAACTCTTACCGAACATTTAGCTGTTTTTTATTTCAGAATGAATATTTTCCAATATTAAAATTTTCCTATATTAAACACTTTACAGTTTGTGTGGCATTAACTACCATACAGTCTTGCACAGACAGGATTAAACACAGTGACAGAACCACTTAGAGAATGTACTCGTTTAAACTGTCACTGAGTCACTGACAGAGTTGCATGTTGTGTAGTATTTAAAAAATAGTTTTTATTTTTTATTATCATTCAGATCGTGAAATATGTGAAATAGCCTTTAAGTTTAAAAATATATATTTATTTGTATGTCATTTAATTAGAAAAGTGGCAGTTTATTTATTTAATACATGGAAACAAAAAAAATCACTTGAATATAGAAAGTGGTTTTTACTACTGTAAACAGGTGGATTGAGCCTATTTGGCACATTCAGAACTCAAATGTCTATACTTATACCATTTTTTTTTTACCTTATAAGGCGCTGAGCCCCTCTAAAATGAAAATCCTAAAATCGCCCCTGGTTGTTACTCTGCATGACAGTGTCTGAAACCATCTGACACTGCCAGAACTTCATCGGAGTAAAAATCTGATCGCAACTTTATTTTTATAACATTAAGCAGCTGTTTGTGAACATGTCAAACCAACGAGTAAATATAAAAGATTTTAGCTTAAGATTTCGGGAATCTTTTAGGATTTCCCAAATTTGTCTCAGATGGCAAAACTGTGGCTGAAATCTCACAGTGTGAGCAGGGCTTTACATTAAAGAAGGCTTTCAATGTGTAAGCACCTAGAAATGACTCAGAACACACTAGAAATCATGTATTAAAACTCATTCATTCATTCAGTTTCTTTTCAGCTTAGTCCCTTCATTAATCTGGCGTTGCCACAGCGGAATGAACCGCCAATTTTTCCAGCATGTTTTGCACTGCGGATGCTTTTCCAGCTGCAACCCATCACTGGGAAACACACATACTTCCATTCACACACATACAGTACACTATGGTCAATTTAGCTTACCCAATTCACTTATACCACGTCTTTGGACTTGTGGTGGAAACCGGAGCACCCGTAGGAAACCCACGCAAACTCCACACAGAAATGCCAACTGACCCAGCCGAGGCTCAAACCAGTGACCTTCTTGCTGTGAGGTGCTCGCGCTACCCACTGCACCACCATGCTGCCCTGTATTAAAATTTTAGCAACTAAATATCAAGGTGTTGTGGTTGTAAATAAAAACGAAATCTGCTGTTTTCAGTAAATAAAATAAATCATATGATATACAATTTTTAGTGTACTCGTCTAACCTGCAGAATACAGTCATTTTAGTCATTTTCGCAAGTCAACAGTCATCATTTTAACACATAAGACCAAAGTTTCAAAAACCCAAAGGAAAACTGTTCCATTTTTAAGCACACTGTTGTCAAATAAACACAGTCTTAATTCAAAACTAATTAAGAAATCTGTTTTCCAAGTGTCTGACGTTCACATGATTTATAGTGATTGCTCCGATTTTAGCACAGGCAAGCATCACTCAAATTTGCTTCCGAAAATATCAGCACAGGCTCATTCTGAAAACATAGCCCTATATACATTTCTGGAGATCACGAGTTATGTAGCCTGAGGTACGCAAAGGCTGCATTTTGTCTTTAAAATGAATGCTACAGGCCGGTATGACTTTCTGTATGATTTTCGCGCATACTGACCGCTTACCTTGATATGGACAGCTTTTCTGCTGTTATCAGTTTGCCCAGTGGCTCGCCATGTACATAGGAGGGTTTGAGATGCAGAGTGGAGTTAACTGTGACGGCGGGGTTTGAGTCTGGTGGAGAACGGTTCCAGAAAGCAGGTAAAACAAAAACAAAAGCCAAAAAATAAAATAATCAAGTAGATAACAGGGTGAGAATGTGGTAAGATCTGAAAACGTGGTAAAAAATCAAGCTGCTGCGAGGCTTTCTGGATTGGTTTTTGAAAACGTTGTCGGTTGGGTTTAAGGAAGTTGTTGGGCAGGTCAATCGGTGCTCTTGAAAACACTATTGGTTGGGTTTAGGGAAGGAGGAGGGTGGATCAGTTGATCGGTCTGTCAGTCAGTCATTGAGTCGAGAGCGGCCTCTGGTGGATTGATGTGAGAAGAACAGGCACTCGCAAGAGAAATACGAGATCTCAAAATGTGCGAAAACAAAAAATGCCAAAAAAACGTAGATCCTGGGACAAATTTGGCGCTCTCCAGAAATATATATGGGGTGTGTAATCAGAATGAGCGTGGGTTGAAAAATACACCCCAAAAAAATGTTCCTGCTTGTTCAAACTACTCATTTATATTATGAGCTGAATCAACACAATTCTCAATTGTTTTATGGTCAATCAACTTAAATTTGTAAAAACAATTAAGTTAACTTAATCGATTTGTGTTGACACAACATGAAGGAGTTGTGTGAAAGCCTACATTTTTTACAGTGTATTTATAAAATGGAGCTTTTTCTCGTGCTGACTTGGGAAATAAGCATCGACCAGAGCACATCCTGTGGGCTCAACATCCTTCCATATAATATTTGATATATTTATTTATTTATTTTTGCCCCAAACAGCGGCCACCGAGAAAATTAAGGGCACTGCTAAACCTCCGAATATCTTTTAGAAGAAAGCTTAAAGTATTTCATTGCCATCTGAAAGGTTATAGGTCTCCCTCGAGGCCGGTCCACAATATCTTGTGAAATAATTTCAGTTTAGTAGGGTAAACAAAAAACGCACAGACCTTTTCCTTATTCAGACAAGCCGGAGAACACAAGGTGAACGCAGGTTCAGCGGTTATGCGGACACAAAGTAATACCCTTCACATGCTGTTTACTTAAGCGGAGATTGCTGTCTGACTGTGGTAAGATCATTCTCTATTAAAGGCACATCAGATGCCATCAGGCTATTGCAGTGCCGGCTGAATGAAAAAGAGAGAGAGAGAGACTGAAGAAGGAAAATGCTGTGAATCTGAATGTGTCAGTGATATCGGGTCAGTTCCATTGGGATCTGCCACTGTTTGATTGAGTGTGGCCACTGTAAAAGCGTCATTTGAAAAACAAGCTGACTTCTTTTTAATTAGCTTTGCTGTTGCTTTGAGTCCCGCATACGCTACTGGCTGGAGTTTGTGCAGGTATAGGAGGCAGGTGCTAACTTGATTACTAATCATTAATCAGGTTTTTATGAGAATGTCCTAACAGGAAACATGCTCTGATCCAGACACCACTACTGGGTTCCCCACACTTTATTCAACACAAATCTATTAAGTTTGCTTAATTGTTTTTTCAAATTTAGGTGGATTAAACTTAGAGTTAGAATTGTGTTGTTTCCTCTCATTTTAAATAAGTAGTTTGAACAAGCAGCAAAAGTGATGTTTTGAGTGTACGACATGACCTAATGTCTGTCTATGGCCCAATCCCAATTCTACCCCTTAGCCCTTCCCTTTGTCCCAGTTGTCTTTAACTTGAAGGCGTAGGGTAAGGGGAAGGGCTAGAAAGCCCTTGAAACTGAGATTTTTCAGGACTACACTTGAAACCAAAAGGGTACGAAAATACAGAATACACCAGCTACACCAGCAGTAAGATGTACAAATTAGTATTTTTTGTCATTATTACGAATATTTATAACTAACAATCATATGTTTCAATACATGTATAATGCCGTTCCTGTTTTAACGTCATTCTTAAAAAAAAAAAAAAACAGTAAAATGAAATTTCTATAATTTACAATCCATTATAATAACTCCTGTATAGTAGTCCCATAACATACTGAAGCAAGAGATCGTGATGACATATGACGTTTCTTAGGGGGAAATGTTGATATATATATTTCCTTCTGAGAATAAATCCAGCATTTTCTGAAAAATGTAGCACTACCGTCTAGACCAGAGGTGCCCAAACATTTTCTTTTGAAGGCCCAAAGCCAAACTTGATAGAGCATTGTGGGCCAAAAGTAAATACAAACTGTATTTCATTAAAGTTGCCAAGGGTAATTTCCTAATTTATTTCATAATATTTAAAAATAAATAGCAAAAATTAGTTGAATCGCATTACCTTATGCATTATCTACACCTCATTATCTACACCTAATTTATTACAATAAAAACAAATAATTCATGGTATAACATAAGCATAAGTTCTATGCTGTATACACTAGTCAAGTTGCCAATGCCTTGTGCATTGTCCTCTATCCGTCAAGTGAAAGCATTCACATAAAAAAAATCTGTTTCATTTACATTTATTGAAACATTTAATTTCAGTTAGCTTTAATTGTAGCTTATCAATAAAACAAACAACATGTTAAGTAAAATCAGAAATGACAATATCTGTTAAATGCATTTAAATAAATACCTGTCATTGTCCCTCTCATCTCAGATGGGACAGTGGGCCAAATCAAAGGTTACCATGGGCCAACTTTGGCCCGCGGGCCCTAGTTTTGGCATCTCTGGTCTAGACCAGATTTATTTTTATTTTAGCAAGTTATATGAGTCTTTATGATGTTAATAGTTATAGTAATAGTTATTATTAGTGATTTATATGATTTCCTTGTATACATGATTTTGGTCATAATATCTACCATCTGTTTATCCATAGCTGGTAAAATAGCTGAATATTAACCTTAAATAATGTTCAAATAAAACATTAATTCATTTAATAAAATTAATTAATTAAAAAAAATCTTGACACATGGCGCCACGGTGGCCTAGTGGTTAGCACGTTCGCCTCACAGCAAGAAGGTCGCTGGTTCGAGCCCCGGCTGGGTCAGTTGGCATTTCTGTGTGGAGTTTGCATGTTCTCCCCGTGGTTGCGTGGGTTTCCTCCGGGTGCTCCGGTTTCCCCCACAAGTCCAAAGACATGTGGCATAGGTGAATTGGGTAAGCTAAATTGTCCGTATAGTGTATGAGTGTGAATGTGTGTGTGTGGATGTTTCCCAGAGATGGGTTGTGGCTGGAAGGGCATCCGCTGCGTAAAAATATGCTGGATAAGTTGGCGGTTGATTCCGCTGTGGCGACCCCGGAGTAATAAAGGGACTAAGCCGACAAGAAAATGAATGAATGAATGAATGAATGAATCTTGACACATTAAATCTCATTTTCATGTCTCTTGAATCATCTTTTTGGGGTTTATTTCTGTTTTATATATTGTTTCCCTCCCATCCATCCATTCGTCCGTAAGTGTCCAGTGTCCAAGAAAGATCAGTCTCTTTGTCTAAAATAAATATGTTCCAGTAATACACAAACATAGAGATATTCACTATAAACCAGTTAACGCCACACATCTGTGCAACGTCACATTCAACACAGCTCCCTAAAACCGTTCTGACAAGGTGCTGTGGCAAAGCAAGCCACCTGTACATGTACATCTCATGTGTATCTAATTCGTGCCGCCCAAACACTGCGCATTATTAAAATAAGCCAGCGCCTTCTTTAGAGGCAAATATTGAGCGAGCGGCTCTCACATGTGTCCCAAACAGAGCCATCTGTGAGCGGCAGATTGGCCAGAGAGCATGACTGAGACGCCGCATCATCAATTAGAGCTGCTGGAGCTGCGAGACACGCAGACAGACAGACAGTTCAGGTGACGGACACACATCCCTCACTCGCATACACACTCTAAAAAGTCCTGGGTTATTTCAACCCATGGTGTCACGGTGGCGCAGTGGGTAGCACAATCGCATCACAGCAAGGTTTCTGGTTTGAGCCTCGGCTGGGTCAGTTGGCATTTCTGTGTGGAGTTTGCTTGTTCTCCCCATGTTGGTGTGGGTTTCCTTCGGGTGCTCCGGTTTCCCCTACAAGTCCAAAGACATCTGGTATAGGTGAATTGAATAAGCTAAATTGGCCGTAGTGTATGTGTGTGAATGCAAGAGTGTATGGGTGTTACCCAGTGTTGGGTTGTGGCTGGAAGGGCATCAGATGCGTAAAGCATATGCTGGATAAGTTGGCGGTTCATTCCGCTGTGGCGACCCCTGATTAATAAAGCAGCTAAGCTAAAAAGAAAATGAATTTCAACCCAATTCTGATGCATTGCACATTGCTTTCAACTGTAAGACTCTGCAAACTGTGTCTTCCTATCCTTTATAAGCAAACCTGTCAATCCTCCCGTTTTTCCCGGGATTGTCCTGTATTTTACAATTCTATCCCGCTATCATCTCGTAAAGGTACCTTCCCGTATTTCTCCTGTATGTTTAATCTTTCTATGAAGGGTGGCTATAAACATTAAAGAGCCAATCCTTCCTATACGCAAACCATACTGCCGAACCAGCTGGTGCACTGTGAATCTGTTCAGTGCTTTCATTTTATTTAGGCATGAAAACACTTTGAAATAAATATAAAAACGGCGGAATTTTCTTTCCATTACAGGCACCGTTGCTCCTATAGAAGGCATGTATGCGGTTGCCTGACTATCAGACGCTCTCCATAGTGATAAATTGATGCTGTTTCCTAAACAGATTTTGAGGTGGAGTGAAAGTGGACACTTGTTTTGGGTGCGTGTTTGAATACAGACATATACACATAATAATAATAAAAATAATAATAATAACAACATAAAAACTTGTTACTATTGGAGGGTTTTCTTTTAAAAACAGCAAGATTTGTCTTAAATGAGCATAAAAAGTTTTCGAATGCTTTCATTATAATGTTAAATCTGTGCATTTTTAAAGTGACACCTCTGTTATTTAATGTAATCAAATGAAAAATCTGAATGAGAGATTCATTCGCTGCTCTTTGAATAACTCAATAAACAACTCTGAAACTATTTGCTAATTTATTTGCAGATTTTTCGGATGTATAATATTTGTTTTATCTTTTGTAAATAACAACAACAACAACAACAATAATAATAATAATGATTATAATAATAATTATTATTATAAATAATAATAATAATAATAAAAATAATAATAAAAACAACAACAACAGCAATAATACTAATTATTATAATAACAACAACAACAACAACAACAACAACAACAATAATAATAATAATAATAATAATTATAAATAATAATAATAATAATAAAAACAACAACAACAACAATAATAATAATAATAATAATAATAATAAAACAACAACAACAACAACAACAACAATAATAATAATTATTATTATAATAACAACAACAACAACAACTATTATTATTATTATTATTATTATTATTATTATTATTATTATTATTATAACAATAACAACAACAATAACAATAGTAATAATAATGAAAATTACAATGAAACAGCTCCAGATAAACATATTTAGTAATTTTGGGAATTTTTATTATTCAATTTCTTTAGGAGGAAGGGAGGAAGGGAGTGTGGGGGTATTCCTTATTTTCACATGGCGATGTTGACAGGTATATGTTTATAAGCTTGATATATCTAACTACAGAACACTGTTCATTCAATATATCTACATGTAGAAGATCTGCAAACACAGTTCACAATTTCTCCGTTCAGTTGTGCTCCACAGAAGAAAGATGGTCAAACTGGCTTTTTCGAACACGAGGATGAGTAAAACACCAACAGGACGGTGGACTTGTTTCTTTAATAACGAAATATGAAGTGCCGGTGATGGATGCGTGTAGCTGCTCTTCTGATGGCTGGTATCACTGCTTTGCAGGAGCAGGAAAAACTGCGAGTTTGATGCGTAGGAGTGAACTGGCCTTCTCTCACTTTCTTCCACTGATTACCCCTGCACTCCAGCTCCCTGATACATCCATCTTAAGTCTTCTGCGCTGTCACAAAGCAAGCGCACATACATAAAGCACAGAACAAATGCACACACATCGGCTCTGCAGCAAAAACCTGTGAGCTCGCTGTCAACACTGCCTTCTGTGGAGGAGACTGATTTAGGATGCTGTGGAGCAGCATGAACCCTGCGAACTTGATTCGATGTTGTCATGGCGCTGCGCTAATGAAACGGTAATCTAATAAAGACGAGCGTTTATAGCATGCACATACATTAGCGTTCAAAGTTTGGGTCCGGGCATATTTTCAAATATTGAATATATTCTGAATTTTCAGCATCTTTACTGCACTGAAAAAATGACTCATTGAAGTGATTGCAAGCAATTTATACAGGCTGAATTTAAACTAACAAATTAAATTTAGTAATGTTCAACTTCATTTGTTGGTTTAAATTTGGCCCAAATAAATTTTTGCAACCACTTGCAATCCACTGAATCATTTTTTGCCATGATCCTTCAGAAATGATATTAATATAATGATGAGTTGCTCAAGAATTATCTCTTTATTTTACTGGTATTTTTAATACTGGCATTCTTTGATGACTAGAGTCACACTGTAAAAAAATGCTGAATGAGAAAATATGTGCAGTAAGATTAATAAATATTCAATGATTAATTTTATTCAGATATACAGTAGAAGTCAGAATTAGGCATGGGCCGGTATAAGATTCTGAAGGTATTATAACCTTGGATAACAATATTACGGTTTCACAGTATGGTGATTAGTATTGTATTCTTTTTAAATGTCTGGGTAAAAAACTAAAACGTTTTCCCCTTTGAACACAATATATATTTCATTTTGAAAAAAAATATTCAAAATATTTTGTAACAGTAAACATGTCAGGCTAAATTATTCAGATGATTGATTGACTTCTGCTGTCTTGATTTGTTAAAACATACCTTAGGAACGGTATAGCAGAAAAAAAAATACATAAAACCTTTTCCAAACCACGGTATACCTTGAAAACAGCTATTGTTCCATGCCTAGTCAATATTATTAGCCCCCTTTGACTTTTTTTCCCTAAGTGATGTTTAACAGAGCAGGGAATTTTTCACAGTATTTCCTATATTTTTTCTTTTATTTTGACTAGAATAAAAACATTTTTAGATTTTTTTAAAACTATTTTGAGATCAGTATTATTAGCCTTCTTAAGTAATATTTCCAACCCAGGCTCATCCTGAATAAGTACTCATATACTTTATAATAAGATACGCCAAATACGTCACATGAGGTACTTTTGTTTTTGTTTTTTGCAGTTTTTGTTCAACCAAAATCCACCAGAAGCGGCTGTGTACGTTTTTTCAGATCTGAAATTTCTCTTGCGAGTGCCATTCGCGGTTGCCTGTTTCACGTAAATCCACCAGAGGCCACCGTCGACTGACTGACTGACCGATCGAGTGACCCACCTTCCTCCTTCCCTAAACCCAACCAATAGTGTTTTCAAAAGCCCCAATCCACACATAGAAATGTATATAGGGGTACGTTTTCAGAATGAGCCTATGTTAACTTCATTAGAGTCATTAAGTATTAAAACTTTTTGACTAATAGTCACATTGACAGCAAGGCAACAACAATACTTCTGTACTACGATCAATTTCTGGAAGAAAAAAAAAAACCTAACTATTTTTTATTTTTATTTATAAGTGTGTACAAGCTTTATGTTTAATTAAGGAGCTCGTAAATTGTTAAAGCTTTGATCAATGTTTTGCGTCTTATTATTTAGTTTTGTGGCAAGTAGCCAGATAATAAGCAGGATAATGTACATCCAGCTGGGTGTTTTGGCAGAATCATCTTGAATATTAATTATCTTGAATATTAATGAATAAATTCTTATTTATTGCCTGTATTTGCTTGTCTAGACATCGCTGTTAATGACTGCCACCATCTTGCGGCTGAAAAACGATAATAATAGTAACAGGTTTCCTTTGTTTGCTTTTGTTTTTGTCTTACCTGCTTTCTGGAACCGTTCTTCGCCAGACTTCAACCTCATCGTTGCGGTCCATTCTTCTCCATGTCACAAGTCTGCCAACATACGTGGCGAGCCACTGGACAAACTGGTAACAGCAGAAAAGCCGTCCATATGGAGGTAAGCTGTAAGGAACGCCATTATACCGCCATACATTTTAACCACAATAATCAAAACGATAAAGATACACTGAAACTGACAGTATTAAAGTGTAATATTACAATACAAACCTTTCTGGAATACTTGATTTTGATTGGTCAGTCACAACATTCCAAGGTATGTTATTCTCCAATAACAACCCATAAAACTAACAACACAGGTACTTTGAATCATCTTGAATATTAATGAATAAATTCTTATTTATTGCCTATATTTGCTTGTCTAGACATCGCTGTTAATGACTGCCACCATCTTGCGGCTGAAAAACGATAATAATAATAAAAGTAGATTAACATTTTGCAGCAAGCTTTATGTTAATTAGGAAGCTAGTAAATTATTAAAGCTTTGATCAATGTTTTGCGTCTTATTATTTAGTTTTGTGGCAAGTAGCTATATAATAAGCAGGATAATGTACATCCAGCTGGGTGTTTTGGCAGAATAAATGCTTTGTGTTGGGCTGCTAACAAGCCTGTCAGGTTTTATTACCCCATTACTTAAACACCTACATGAACATACTGTAAGAAACACAGTGTCTGCCAAGTAATATGTCTCATTTGTTTGCTTTTGATTTTGTGTTACCTGGTTTCTGGAACTGTTCTTTGCTGGACTCCATCCCCATCGTTGCGGTCCACTCTGCTCCATCTCAAAAGTCTGCCAACATACGTGGCGAGCCACTTGACAAATTGGTAACAGCAGAAAAGCCGTCCATATGGAGGTAAGTGGTAAGGAACGCCGTCATACCACCCTGTAGCATTCGTTTTAAAGATGAAATGCAGCCTTATGTACATCTGACCACATAAATCGTGATCTCCAGAAGTGGGGTTTATTTATAAACTAATTTCGAGAGGATCACATGCTTATGATTGAACACAGCTGGTACCACATCAGCTCTGCATATTGTACCAATCAGACGAATCCTTACACACTATAAAGGTGTATCACTATAAAAGATATCCCAGGCTCAAGGATATTCTGAGCTCAGGGCTCTCTCCTGGGACAGCATGCTAAATACGCTTTATAATCAATCATCAGCTAAGTGTGAACTCTTGAAATGTATATAGGGGTATGTTTATGTAGCAATAATTGCATTTTTGCTAAATCTCTCTAAGCCATAGCCACCCTACACACATCACAAACACAGCACTGTTATGACAATGAAAATTACACATACAGAATAGACTCATACTCACAGACGCTTGGTATTATATGATACGGTATATCGGACCCTGTATGTACTGTCACACCAGAGCTCTGCGGCTTCAAGAGCCAGAATAAAGTAAAAAAGGATGAGTGTCTCCTGTGGAGAAGAGGAGAGAGGTTGAAAGAGGGCGTCTGTAGGGTCAAGCAGATACTGGACTTTACCAGCGGGATCCTTAAGACATACAGCAATGCTCTAAAGCATGCTTTACATAACCCTCTCAACAGGAAGAGCGTCTACAGAATCAGCTTAGACCACCTACTGAGGGATCAACACAAAGATGGCCAGTCACACTTACACTATTTGTTCTCTGTATTGCAAACCATTTTGATTCTGCTATTCATGGATGGATGATCCTCTAGATTTGGCAAAATGTGCAGCGTATTTCTCAAAGCGTATGGTTTTTGATTCTGAAAATGAGGAAAATGTAATGTGTTATGTTAGATAAATTATAGGATGTTTTATTGAAGTCATTCTGGAGTTAAAAACAATGTAAAAAATGATGTATTTCAAGTTTTACTGTTTCTTTCAACATACTTCATCTCATCTCATTTTCATCCGCTTATCTGGAGCCGCGTTGCGGGGGCAGCAGTCTTACGAGAGAACTCCAGACTTCCCTCTCCCTAGCAGTGGTGTAAAGTAACTAATTACAAACACTCAAACTACTGTAATTGAGTAGTTTTTCCTCAGGAATCGTAATTCACTGAGTAGTCTTAAAAATGTGTAATTATACTTTCCCTTGAGTACATTTTTAGTGCAGTATCAGTACTTTTACTCCACTACTTTCCTTCAACCTGCAGTCACTCGTTGTAAGTGAACACACCCCCGAAGGGCTTTTTATTTACAGTTTTAGTGTTCTTCCCTTGGTCCCCAGTGTAGCTGTGCTTCAGGTGAGTGGATAGGTGAGTGGTTGGTGAGATAGTTGTCCTGTTTAGTCCGTGCTGCTGTGAAACGCTGATCGCCCGATCCGATCACTCCATGCTTTCTGTATGAGAGAGAACGCGTTAGAGATAGGGTTAGCAGCGAGGCTTCTCACTATCTGTCTTTGCTGTGGCGTTTTTATCCTGTAGAAGCGAACGAGCTCCAGGTGCAGAGATCGGCATAATTTCGTCCAGGTGACTTCTGTGCGCCTCTCCCAGGATGACGCAGATTATCCATTGGGCGGCCCACCACACTATATATATATATATATATATATATATATATATATATATATATATATTAGGGCTGTCAAAATTAGCACGTTAACGCACGCCGATTAATTTGAAATTTGTAAAAAAAAAAATTGAAAATTTAACGCAGTGGCAGTTTTTTTTTTCCTGTTGTGGCCGACGTGTGTTCAGGGCCGGCGCGTCCATAGATGCGACCTAGGCGGCCACCAAGGGAGGCAGAATAGTGAGCGAACCCCCCCCGGTCCTCACTTTAATCCGCGACACCTACCCCCTCCCTCCCGGTCCTCGTTCATCCGCGAACCGGTCACTTTCTTTTTCACTTTCGGGTTGAGGGCGGCGTGATCACCGTTCACCTAGAGCACCAGTTCAGCTTGCTCCGGCCCTGCGTGTGTTTAATGAGCAAAGGAATATGGATAAAGGATAATATGGATCCATGTAAATGTACTCAGTGAAAGTGCCAGATGATGTCGCAAGCTGACAAAGACAGCCCATTCCTCTCTAAGTTGATGTAAGCGCCCTCAAATGTTTCATTAAGTTTGACATGTTTCCCCCCTACACACAACTTTTCTAAAGTGCCTGCTTCGCGTTGCTGTATCAGAATCTTTGCGTGGTGATGATTTGAAGGGAGTGCGCTGTACTGCGCGCACTCTCTCTCTCTGTCTGTGTGTGTGTGTGTGTGTGTGTGTGTGTGTGCATGTATGCGTATGTGTTGTCACACGATAATGTCAATAGACTGGACTGTCTTAGCAACTGGCTAAATATTAAGGAGGACTAAGCAAAAATTTTTCTACTTTATAATTAATGTTCTCAACTCGCAAAACAACTTTACAATGAATACAATTGTTTGTATTCAATACTTTATTATTATTGTTATTTTTTTTCTTCCAATTTCCATATTTGCAATGCCTGTATTTTGGATTTTTTTGTAGTTCACTTAGAATCCAACATGGAAAAAATGTTTGTTATTGGCATTGATTGTGTAAAATTCAAATGGCACTTACATGCCTGTGTTTTTATTTCTGTAATAAATACGGCTTTTCGTGATTAATCATGATTAATCACACAAAAAAAGTGTGATTAATTAGTTAATTTATTTAATAAATTGACAGCTATACATATATATACCGAGCCTCGGTTGCAACTTAACCGAGGCTCGAACCAGTGACCTTCTTGCTGTGAGGCGACAGCACTACCTACTACGCCACTGCACTGCTCTCTCTCTTTATATATAGCAGTGCAGTGCAGTGGCACAGTAGGTAGTGCTGTCGCCTCACAGCAAGAAGGTCGCTGGTTCGAGCCTTGGTTGAGTCGGTTGGCGTTTCTGTGTGGAGTTTGCATGTTCTCCCTGCATTCGCGTGGGTTTCCTCTGGTTCTCCGGTTTCCCCCACAGTCCAAAGACAAGGTGCAGGTGAATTAGGTAGGGTAAATTGTCTGTAGTGTATGTGTGTGAATGAGTGTGTATGGATGTTTCCCAGAAATGGGTTGCAGCTGGTACACACACATACTTTTACATGGCCCTATCATAATGACTCATTAAAGACCATCTTCATTCATCATGCACGGTTTTGATTCATAACTTTGGAGACTTTTTAACTGAAGGACAGCTTATTTTTGATAGTATGCATGGAAAAGCTTTGCGAAACCCAACACAGTTCACTGTTTGCCTGTCAAACCGCTCTACACACACTTATACACTTTTACATGGCCCTATAATGATGACTCGTTAACAACCGACTCTTCTTCGTTTATCATGCACTATTTTGTTTCATAACATTGCAGACTTTTTACCCTGAAGGACTGCCACAAACTGCAAAAATGCATGGAAAAGCTTTGCAAAACCCAACACACTTCACTGTTTGCTTGTCAAACCGCTCTACACACACTTATGCTTTTACATAGCTCTATAATAATGACTCGTTAATGACCGACTCTTC
>CAIGQQ010038154.1:7390756-7411308 GCA_903798035.1 Danio albolineatus
ACCAACCAACCAACCAACCAACCAACCAACCAACCAACCAACCAACCCAAACAAACAAACAAACAAACAAAACCAGACTAATTACTCAATCTACTATATTGCAATTACCTGTGTTTTCCCAGTTTGTTGCACATACTGCACATACAGTTTTATGGTTTGCACAGTTATATAAGTACATGCTTAGTGTTAGTTTTAGGCTCTGCCCCAGACTAAGCCAATGTAACTGATGAGCATAGTTGTCATATTAAAGGTTAAATATCCTAGCTATGAGGATCAGGCATGATATCAGAGGCACAGGCGCTTGATTCTCCCCGAGCGACCCTTGAATCAGCAGTGTGTGTGTGCGCTTGCAGCTCAAATCAGCCTGGAGTTGAGTGGTGTGTCCTGAATTAGAATCAGTGTTCAGCGAGGTGTTGCGTCCGCCGCTACATTCACGCCGCTGAAAGAAGTGTTAAAAACTCCTAGCGCGACAAATACCGTGCGCATAGTTCAGTTCCCTCAGACGGCGAGACCATTATTAGCATTAGATGAACACCGGCAGCGCTGCATATTACATGAGTGAGCTCAATGGAGAAGAATGAATGTGCTGCTTTGTCTGTGTAATGATGTCCCCGGCGCGGGCTCGCCTCCACCTGTTCCGCTTCGCCGTATATCGTGCGATTGTGTGTAAAGAGAGGAAGACAGGTGTAGGGAAGACAGACTAAAAAAGCTAATGATGGCGTCAGCAGCCCCTCGACTCTTTGAAGAATCTCTCAGCTAGCGCGCGCGAGTAAAGTCGACAAACACTCCATCACTGTCAGCGCTCAAATTCACAGGGAAAGCCTGTTTCCTCCAGTCAACACAAATCTCAAAAAGCCCTTTTGTGTCTGTCAGTCTCCGGCACTTTCATTTTGACAGGTAAACACAAGAAAAGGTAATCGACTCACTCGCGCGCTGGGGTGATACAAAGAGCAGACACTGCAGTATAGTTAGGGGGCCTCTCTAGTGCATGTTTAGGGTGTTTTATTGTCCCATTTATTGCATTATTGTAATGTAGTGAACTTAAACCTTCACCTAGGACTACAACAGGATAGTTACTGTATGTAAACTGGCAGTTCTGTGTTCTTTAAAATGTTGGTGTTATGTTATGATAGGGGTTAAGCTGTAACAGGAATGGGGTGGTTGTTGTGTGTGACAAATATAAATGAAATGAATCCATTGTGGGCGCCACGGTGGCGTAGTGAGTAGCACGTTCGCCTCACAGCATGAAGGTCACTTGTTTGAGCCTCGGCTGGATCATTTGGCATTTCTGTGTGGAGTTTGCATGCTCTCCTCGTGGCTGCGTGGGTTTCCTCCGGGTGCTCCAGTTTCCCCCACAGTCCAAAGATATGCAGTACAGGTGAATTGGGTAAGCCAAATTGTCTGTAGTGTATTTGTGTGAATGAGAATGTATGGATGTTTCCCAGGGATGGGTTGCGGCTGGAAGGGCATCCGCTACGTAAAACAAATGCTGGATAAGTCGGTGGTTCATTCTGCTTTGGCGACCCCAGATTAATAAAGGGACTAAGCCGACAAGAAAATTAATGAATGAATGAATCCATTGTAGGGCCAGCACGGTGGCTTAGCAGTTAGGATTGTCGCCTCACAGCAAGAAGGTCGCTGGTTTGAGTCCCGGCTGGGCCAGTTGGCATTTCTATTAGGAGTTCACCTCGTGCTGGTGTGGGTTTCCTCAGAGTGCTCCAGTTTCCCAACCACAGTAGTGCATGCAAAGACATGCACTATTGATGAATTGGATATACTAAATTGTCTGTATAGTGTGCGTGTGAATGAGTGTGTATGGGTGTTTCCAGTACTGGGTTGCGGCTGGAAGGGCATCCGCTGCATAAAACATATGCCGGAATAGTTGGCGATTCATTCCACTGTGGCGACCTCTGAAGTAGACACTAAGCCAAAGGAAAATGAATGAATGAATGAATGAATCGATTGCGTACACTCAAATAAATTACGTTTGTGGTTTGTTTAAACTACTTATTGAAAATTAGCTGAAACAATTCTTGTATTTTTATTGCAACAATATAATTGTTTTGTGTTCGATCAACTGAAAGTTGTAGCAACTTATAAGTTTACTTAATTCCTTCATGTTGTCCCATAACAAATCGATTGGGTGTAACCCAGTGTTTTTTAAAGTGTTAGGAATAGGTCTCACTTGATATTAGGTGGCCTTAACTAATATTTACTTACACTAAAATTTATTTTTGTCCAGGTTTGTGATTTATAAAGTTTGTGTAAACCTTCCTAAAAGTGAACGTACACCAAAATTAATTAATCTATTCATATGCTGATTTAATGATGGTGATTTAATGCAGACCAGTAGCCAGGGGGGCTCTATATGAGCTCAGTTGTCCCATTTTTGCCATCATAAATTGTGAAAATAACCGACAGAAAGAAGGCTTTCAGACAAATTAAATTCTTTAATTATTCAATTTTACAAATTCTGACTGAAAAAATGAGCTGACTGGTTTATTTACCTACAGGTTACAGTTTTATTATGTTTTTTAGTTGTTGTTTTTTTAAAGTTTGAACAGATCCCTAATACTTTTATGATGCATGATAATAAAGTTGTATTTTAAAAGTAAGATTTTTTCATACTTTAAAAACTGTTCAAATATTTATCCCTTTAACTTCCCCACCAAAAAAAAAAAAAAAAAAAAAATAGGGTCACACTTTATTTTGATGGTCCGTTTGTTGAATTTAAGTTACATTGCAACTAATTCTCATCAGATTAAAAGTAGACTGTTAGGTTGGGGTTAGGGGTAGTGTAAGTTGACATGTACTTGCAAAGTTTCTTTTAGTCAGATTTTAAGTAGACAGTCTACTAATACTCAAATGGACCATTGAAATAAAGTGTTACCAAAAATTGTATTGCATTTCTTAACTTCTAATGTTGCTAACACTCTCAATGCTTTTATTTTTTTTAAACACGTCCCATTATTTCTAAAATATCAACCTCTGCCAACTGGTTGATATGTTGGTTTATGGTTAAAGTTCCGTAAAGTGTACGACCAATTTATAAAAAAATAAAATAAATAAATAAATAAATAAATAAAAATTTGAATACTAAATCCCCTTTATCTTTTGAAGTATATGCCATAAAATATTACAGGTTCTCGTTTAACACGCTTTCTTTTTCTTTTTTTTCACAATAAAACCAAAATCCACGTAAAACAGGATTCTGTTTGTTTGATTTTTTTTTTTGTAAACCAACAATGATGTGTGTATTGTTTAATACCATTATTTAATACAGGCATTCTTTAAATTAATTTAACAGTCATAATTTAAAACAGTCAAAATATGGTCAACCATTTGGTAGAGCAGGCAGTTAAAGAGTTCATTTAAAATTCTAATCTCAAAACATTATTTATAAAACTGAATAACTTTTAAATGCACAATAAAACAGTTTAATTGCATGTTTCTAAATAAACACTGAGGTAAAACAGTATGGAAAACACTTTGAAATATTTGAAATAACTAAAATATTTTTGTTGCATCAAAAAGTGTGGTTATGATCACAATGCAACAAGCTAAAGCAGCAAAGAATAATGTTTAAAATGTCACTAAAATGAAGTATTTAAACCTCATCATTTAATAAAAAATTTAGGAGAATAACAGCAAAAAGCTCCACTTTATGAGAAAAAAGAACCCCCCCATTCAATAGGCTGGCTACAGGCCTGTAAAGTGCTTCAGTTAAGTCTATTCAATCATTTTCCTTTGTTTTACACCGCGGATGCCCTGCCGCAACCCAGTACTAGGACAGTTAAGTCAGTATTTATGTTAATTACTTAAAGGGGATCTAATCTGCCCCTTCTTACATGATGTAAAATAAGTCTCTAATGCCTCTACAGTGTGTATGAGAAGTTTCAGCTCAAATAACCCAATAAATAATGCTTTATAACTTCCCCTTTAGACTGTTATCCAAATTGTGCCATTTTGGTGACTGCCGCTTTAAATTCAAATGAGATTGGACTCCCAGCCCTATTTGAAAAGAGGGTGGAGCAAAAAAATGTCTGTGTGTTAGTATAGCAGCAGATTTAGAATGGCTGCTTCACACTCAGGGCTGTCTATGCTAATGAGGGAGAGATCGTCACTCATGGGCGGGGCTTTCCCCTCTCTATTGACACGTACAAAGGGAGAATGTCAATCAAAGTGTTTCTGCAGACTGTTTTCATCAAGTGTGGTTATAAAAAATAGAATTAATTCATTTGTACTATTATAGGCTGGTTATATTCACACACTGTTGCCACACAACTGTGACTAAACCTCTTATAAAAGTGATATTTGCATAATAGGTGCCCTTTAAAGCTTACAGTTCGGTACATTCTCCCATGAAGTTTGTTTTTATAGATCACAACACTTGCCATACACACATTTCTATCCCTATCACGTGTGTACAGCACTTTTATAAATGAAACCCCAGATCGAATCACTATTGAATCTACTATATGCAATCATACCACCTAGACCAGTGTAAATGAAGAGCGGTATTGTCATTCTCAACAAAACCCCACCAGGGTCATGCAGGTCGCATTATATTGAGAGCTGGTTTTATTGCACAGTATCCCTCCATTATATTAGATGTTTCGCTGTGTGTTGAAACTCTCAAACCTGTAATTGCATTTTGACTAGTCCCACTGGCTGAAACCCAGCATCAGAGCTTTAGGATAATTGACTGGCTGTAATGGAGGCGAATAAAACATCAGGAGAATGAAGGCGGTCGGCATACGTGAAGAGAAAAAGCTGTCGGGTGTTTTGCTGTCAAGAAAACAAGCCGGTTCTCTCATACCTGAAATGTGCCTTTGTCTTGAGGGAGTTTTGTGGACTAAAATCTGATTAGTTGTGTTTGGGTTTATGGGAAATGATTGCCTTGAATGTTTGCTTTGTTGACGAATTATTTTCGCAATGCATAAAGCAACAGGTAATCTAAAGATCCCAGAGGACGGTTTTATTGCTCTTTCTCAGGAGAGGCAGCGGTTTCATTTTTATTTATAAGCTCTGTCGAAGGTTTATTTCACCTTGGTTGGATTAAAAATAGCCAATAATTACACCGATTTTGACATACAGGGGTATTTTCTCATTATTTTCTTTCCAAACATGTATGAGTTTGTTTAATCTGTTTGATAGGATTTGATAGGATGAGATGTGAATGTTGGAAAGATGTAGCCATTGACATTTATAGTACTTAAGGGCAAGCAATAATAATATGGAAGTCAATGGCTACCGAATTCTCCAAAATATCTCTATTTGTGTTTAACAGGAGAGATGAACTCATAAAGATTTGAAACAAGTGGAGGAAGACTGCAGAAAATTCATTTTTGTGCTATGCTATGCTATGTTTATAGTAACTATAAACTATAAGCAATGTTTATACCCCACAACGATGCACTAAAACCCCATAAGTTTTTCTTTTGCATTTATTAAATTAGGGGTGTACTCACACTAGGCTATCTAAACCATTTCAAGGCACGTTTGACCCCCATTACCCGGTTCGTTTGACAAGTATGAGTGCTCTGAATCAGGCCCAGGCGTAGTTCAGTTGGGCGTTCCTGGCCTGTTTGGATAGCGGGGTTCAGTTAGGCTTTGGCGTTGGGCTGGGCGAAGTAATTGAAGTAATCGAATTCGACATTCAGAATCTATTATCGATCTAACATTTCCAGGTGAGTTTTTTTAATTTCATGTGGAGTCATGTGACCCCGGTCTGTTAAGGCTGATTTAAACTTCTGCATCGAACGCACAGGTGTGGTCATCCGTAGCTTTTGCACGGTCGCATACCTGTGCAACTCTGATAAATTATAACTACACATTGCAAGTTTGAACTACATTGACGATGATTAGAAGCTGCACCAGAGATGCCTTGAGATGGTATGTTTTCCATTTATTACATTAAAATATTTGTGCATTCAAGAAATGCACTGGTAATATTATTTACATGATATACATGTTATTTTATTTAGAAGAGATACGGCTTATTTTCTACCTTTAATATGAAAAACATTGAAAATAATCAGTTTTGTTTACAATATGTGTGTTCATTTCAGTTGTTCAGTGTTGATGTAAATAATCATAGATAGTAGAAGTGCATGTTTCCTTCAATTATTTTAAAATCAAGTAATGCACCCTTCATTCAGTGTGAAGAGTGTCAGGGGGGCGGGTCAGGGAGAGCGTGTGGGTTGGGGTGTCACGGACGAAAGTTGCGAAAGAAAGTGAAGAGCAGCCAGGGGGTGGTGCGTAAGAGGAGGAGGATCAGTTAAATTAGGTGCTGGGTCAGATTTCAGAGGTGCTGGTTCCGGATCTGGCTTGTTTTGGCACAAATTAAGCCCTGAGTGAGTTTAGTGTCGTCCCAAATGTTACTAAATGGAACCGTTACTAAATGGAAATTTAACCTCTTAAGGCCCAAAGTTTTTTTACATGCATTTTTTATTTCTTTTTGCAATTTGTTTATTATTATTTGTTGATTACTTGTTGGAACTTAATTAGAAAAAAACCTAAGTATCATCTTTTGAGAAGATTGATACTTTTAGAGAAACAGTATGTCCATGTATGTGGACTTGTGGTTCGAATTTACATAAAACACTTTTTCCTGAATTTTTTTATGCTTATTTAACATAGATTTTTTTTAAACTTGCTTTGATTATCAGAGAGTGAAAACAACATTTTTTTCCCCATTTTGGACAGTTAAAAATAGTGTTTGGGACATTTCATATGCTGCAAAACAGTTGCAGGATGACACTGCATGTCTTTACAAACTATAAAACATTCAAAGTACTTTAAATAGCTACTTAAGAGCTAAAATGTGCTGTCCACGTATGTGGACACTCAAGCCCTAGGAGGTTAAGCCGTTTCCCAGACGAGGTTTAACGGTTGGCAAATTTGTGAAAAAATTACCAAACTACCAAATACTAATAGGTACTATCTAGTAGTTTGGTCAGTTGGTAATTTGGTCAGGTGAAGTTTAATGGTTGCCAAATTTGTGAAATAAATAACCAAACTACCAAATAGTAACACTCTAATATTTCAGTGTGAATGCACTACTTGTACTATTTATACTACAAAATGACATAGAATAGTGCATGAGTATGTGATTTGGGATGCACCTAAGTATTTATTAAAGTCCGCATGAGCCGGAAGCTGTGACCTTTTTTTGTAGTACAGTGGGCGTGGCTTGTTTTTTCTACTGCAAGCTGATATGGATGTAGTAAAGTAGGCATTTCATTCAGAAAGATGGGGAAAAGGGTTTGAGGAGAGTTATTAAACCTTAACAGACTCCTCCTCCTCACCATTTCTGTTTGTTGTCAAAACTGACAGCCGGAAGGGCGTGGTTAAGTTTATTAGCCACACCCAACACCTCAGACAGACATAATCTGAAGATTTAACTGAAAACAAACAGGAAGTGCATTTTCACATTTCAATTTTAGATAACAAGGGCAATTTTTTCTTAATGACATGCACAGATGATTTGTTCTCCACAAAGCTGGCAATGTGAGCTAACAAAATCATATGGTTCTAATTTCGTTTGGACTTTAACGTCAGTGCTATCTAGAAAAAAGATGGAGATGGAAATCTATTTTGAAACTCGCTGTAATGCTTTGCTTTTTAGTGTAAACAGCAAAGGTCAACTCCAGAGCAAAGGCTTGTTTTCCTCACAATCTCAAAGCAAACTGTACCTCGCATGAAACTGTAGCAATGACTTAAGAAGCAATGACTTAAGAATAACATTAAACGCTTGTTTTGAGATCAGAAACACTTGAGCCCGAAGATTCTGTTCTGTGAACTTATGCACATAGAGTATTTGAACTAAAGGAAGCCTCGTTGACATCGCCTGGCCGATGGAGGAAAATACAGACATAAGATTTTTCTTTGGTGTTTGCTTGGATATAAAAAAGCTGGGTTAAAAACTCAAAGTTAAATAGCCATCTGGTGGGAGATTTGTGGTGAGGAGCGAAACACTCGGAGTGTCAGGAGAAGCAGAGTTAACAGAAGCCAGAGGCAACGGCCAAGTTTCCGAACTGCAGCTGTTTTCTTGGCATTACAGATATTTCTTAAAACTGTGGGGGATGCTGATGTTTGTGAGATCAAGGCCGTGTTTTTGCAAGATCTTTCAGAAGGATTAGTGTGTTCCTCCATTTAAAGGAATAGTTCACACAACAATGAATAATCTGTCATTTGTCAGATACTTCATGTCATGCCAAACATATACGCTCATCTTTTTTTCTAGTCTCCTTTTACTAGTTTTTATGGGGGGGTTTTCAGCAAGGACACATTGAATTGATCAAAAGTAATACATTTTTTGTTTGATCTTTCTATAATCCTGTAAAGAAGTATTTCAACCAAAATATTAAAAAGCCGAAATATTCAACCAAAATATAAAAATATTAAATATTTCAAACAAAATGTTGAAAGAAACTGTATTCAACATTGACAATACAAACCAAATCATCTTATTATAATAATTCCTGAAGGATTATTTGATACTGAAGGGTAGAGTAATGTTGCACATTTTAAAGTTTTTACATTGAAAATGATTTTCCTTTTCTTTAAATATTGGAAACCTTAGACACCTCACACTTAATATAAACAATACTGTAGCTCATTTTATATACAACAAAATCAAACATAATCCTGAACTATATTAGATTTTGAAATAATTATAAAGGCATTTTGGACAAAAAAAGGCAGGAAGGCATAATCGTGTGTATAAAAAAAGTCAAACACTCCCAAAAAAACGTTTTTACGAGGATCTAGTGTTTTCCACCGTTCATTCACATCTGCAGCTGATCTCAGTACAGCAGATACTGTTGCTAATTCACCAGCGTTACTTAAGAGCTAGTATTTAAATGATTCTCTAGCGTAATGTCTAAAGTTATGACAAAACAAGTGATTTTGTTCACATTTTAAGATTATGAGGCTGAACGGCATGACATGCCATCAGTCTACAGACATTTCCCTGTATTTTTCTGTTGCAATCGGGAGATCACAATAATTAACCCTGAAAAAGCCAAATCAAAGCAAGCAATACCAGATTACTATGGTATAATTACAGCACTACAACAGGGAGATTGACTTAGAATGTCACTTACCTGTTTTATAATGATTTGTTCAGTTGTAATTTGAAATTTATGCTGAGTTTTTCACCCTAAGGCTTATTATGCGGTCTCTGTCACAATCTTGTGGCGGAACATCAATCGTCAATTTCCTTTCTTTAAAAAAGCACTATCCTTACAAATAAACTGCATAGTTGCAATCTAAACAACTACATCCTTGCCTAAAATTGCCTTAAAAGTACATTATGTTGTCCAACAGCTGCAATATTTATCAAACTGTAGTGAGCTTATTCCTCTGCTTGTCATGTGGGCAGAGTAATACACAAGGGTGAAGAGGCTGTACAAGTGCTGATATTGCAAAATATTGCACGGCTATCAGCCAATTAGATCTATCTATCTATCTATCTATCTATCTATCTATCTATCTATCTATCTGTCTATCTGTCTATCTGTCTATCTGTCTATCTATCCGTCTATCCATCCGTCTATCCATCCATCCATCTATCCATCCATCTATCCATCCATACATCCATACATCCATACATCCATACATCCATACATCCATACATACATCCATCATACATGCATGCATGCATACATCCATCCATTCATCCATCCATCCATACAGTTAGAGTCAGAATTATTAGCCCCCGTTTTTTTCCCCAGCTCCCCTGTTTTTCCCCCCAATTTCTGTTTAACAGAGAGAAGATTTTTTCCCAAGACATTTCTAAACATATTAGTTTCAGCAACTCATCTTTGACATGATGACAGTAAATAATGTTTTACTAGATATTTTTTAAGACACTAGTATTCAGCTTAAAGTGAAATTTAGAAAAAAATTAAGAAAAAATATTATCAGACATACTGTGAAAATGTCCTTGCTCTGTTAAACATGACTGATATAAACATATATATATCTGTTAACAATATATATATATGATTTTCTTTATTAAGTGTGTTACGCTTAGTTTCAACATGAACTTTTTTGTTTGTTTGTTTTCATTGTTTAACAGACTGTGATTCTCCATGTCTGAGTGTCTGGAAGAATATTACAAAGAGCAAATCTTGTTTTCCATAGAAGAAAGAAAATCACCTGTTATTTGGAATAACACAGGGGTGAGCAAATAATGACCTCACCGTCGCTTCATAACACACTGCTATATATCAGATGTGTGCCTTTCCCTTCATAATGATTTCAAAACTTACGCTCAGCTGCAGTTCATCTTCACCTTTTTACCTCATTTCATTCTCTCTCTCTCTCTCTGATGGTCGTTTGAAAATCTATGTTTGATTGGTGAATGATTGTAAATGAACTGGCTCTAATATGTGTACATCTATTTGCATTATATACTCCATTCTTACTTATCTTTAGAATTTAATTAATGTGTTAGTCAAGTCTCTCTGTCTCCGTTTCTCTTTCTTTTCTATTTCTGAGCTTAAGGGCCTGTAGCCGAGTTCGTCTCTGCTTCTGTTAATCAGCATAACCTTTCTGTGTGCTTTGTCAGTGACACAGAGGCTGCCATGAAAAAGATGGTTCTCAGCATCCGTAGCAGCTTCGCTCTTCTTCTCTCAGTGCCTTTCGATTTCCATCGCAGCTCTGTAGATAGCGGACGCTTTCCGTTTGAAGTCTGTCATCGGCGGAGAGAAGGAAAAGGGATTTGTGGATGAGGAACCCCACCTTTCATCGCACGATGCCTTGCCCTGAGGGGGTTTATCCTAATTAAAGCACATACATGCTGGTTGAGGATGGCACAGAGACGTGTGGAACTCTGGGTTTTCGGCCCTGGTGGAAACCGGCAGCGGCGCAGGGAAGAGTCTCTGGCTGGCGCTTACTCTTTTTTTTGGTCTTGGTTGTGGTTTTGATCTGTACGGATTGTAAGGTAGCATGGCCTCGTGGTTGGCTTTATGCTGCAGGGATGATATTCTGAGTCGGTGGTTTAATTGCCTAACTTTTACCAAGAGTCTTGGAGCAGAGTGTTCACACCGCATCCTAAAGTGATCGCAGCGCACTCCTGTCTTGTAGCGTGTCTCTAATTGCACAAGGCGCTCCCTTGGGAAAAGCCTACGGAGAGGACTGGAAAAAAACTCCAAAAGTCAAAAGTGTAGGATCCTTTGAATGAGATCTCTTGGAAACTTTGCACCTCCAAAAGAAGATTTATTTATTTTTAAAAAACCCTTTAAAAGGTTGAATTATATACTCACTGGCCACTATATTAGGTACACCTTACTAGTACCCCTTTAACCTTCAGAACTGCCTTAATCCTTTGTGGCACAGATTCAATAAGCTACTGGAAATATTCCTCAGAGATTTTGCTTCATATTGACATGATAACATCACGCAGTTGCTGCAGATGTGTTGGCTGCACATCTATGATGCGAATCTCACTTCTGAACATACCATGCGAATGTCGCAGCAGAAATCGAGACTCATCAGACCAGGCAACGTTTCTCCAATCTGCTATCGTCCAATTTTGGTAAGACTGTGTGAATTGTAGCCTGTTTCCTGTTCTTAGCTGACAGAAGTGGCACCCAGTGTGGTCTTCTGCTGCTGTAGCCCATCTGCCTCAAGGTTAGAAGTGTTGTTCGTTCAGAGATGGTTATTTGAGTTACTGTTGCCTTTCTATTAGCTCGAACCAGTCTGGCCATTCTCCTCTGACCTCTGGCATCAACAAGGCATTTACGCCCACAAAACTGCCACTCACTGGATATTTTTTCTTTTCTGACCATTCTCTGTAAACCCTAGAGAAGATTCTGAAATACCTGTCTGGCACAACAACCATGTCACGTTCAAAGTCACTTAAATCACCTTTCTTGCCCATTCTGATGCTCGGTTTGAACTTGACCTTGTCTACATGCCTAAATACATTGAGTTGCTGCCATGTAATTGGCTGATAATACATTTGCATTAACGAGCAGCTGGACAGGTGTACCTAATATAGTGGCCGGTGAGTGTATGTAGATGAAAACAAAGTAGCATTACTTTTGATGGGAGGTCCACTTAATATTACAACCCATTACTAGGAAACGACACACACACTCCTTCACACACACTACAGCCAATTTAGCTTCTTCAGTTCACCTAGAGCGCATGTCTTTGGACTGTGAGGGAAACCGGAACACCTGGAGGAAAGCCACGGGGACATGGAAACTCCACACAGAAATGCCAACTAACTCAGCTGGGACTTGAACCAGCGACCTTCTTGCTGTGAGGCGATTGTGCTACCCACTTTGCCACCGTGAGGCCTGTATCATTTTATTTATTTTTATTTGTAATGATACAGGCCTCACGGTGGCACAATGGGTAGTACTATCGCCTCACAGCAAGAGGTTAGCTGGTTTGAGCCTCGGCTGGGTCAGTTAGCATTTCTGTGTAAACATGCAAACTCCACATCTAGGCACATCTAGGCTAAATTGTTCGTAGTGTGTGTGTGTGAATGAGTGTGTATGGATGTTTCCCAGTGATGGGTTGCAGCTGGAAGGGCATCCGCTGCATGTACATGTGCAAAAATGTACAAAGTACAAAATTTCAACAAAGTTTACATATTTTTAGTTTCTCTTGATTATTATTTACACTTTATTTAATAACTTTCCCTAAAATTAAAATTCATTAATTTTCCTTCGGCTTAGTGTTTAATTTATCAGAGGTCACCACTAAGGAATGAACCGCCAACTATTCCGACATATGTGCTGTGCAGTGTATGCCCTTTCAGCAGCAACCCACTACTGGGAAACACCCATATACACTCACATTCACACACCCACTCATACACTATGGCCAATTTAGTATATTCAATTCACCTATAGCGCATGTCTTTGGACTGTGGGGAAAACCGAATCACCCAGAGAAAACCCACGCCAACACGGAGAGAACATGCAAACTCCACACAGAAATGCGATCTGACCCAGCCGGGACTTGAACCAGCGCCCTTCTTGCTGTGAGGCGACGGTTATTCTGTTAGATAAGCTTCAGATTTGGCTTCAGTACCGACTAATCTAATGTATATGCACAAATATAACACTGTAAAGCTTCCTATAGAAAATATGAGTGTAAATGAGAGATTAGTGAGGGTTGAACTGCGTTTATTACAGCCAAACTAAAATAATGTAACATAATACTCACAATATGTGCAATGTTAGTGCCATGCTCTACTGTTTGAGATTAAACAAAGACCCTAAGTCATGAGAAAAGTGTCAAACATATCCATAAACAACTTTTTGAAATGCATAATCTCAAAACAGAAAATCTTTGGCCAATAATGTCGTCAAATAGATAAATAGATTCAGATGGCACTGCATAAAAGCCTTCGGTTGTTGCTGCTTCTGTTGCGTTTGCTCCCTTAATTGTTGCATGCAGCCATATTTTTAATATATGTTGAAGTTGAGTGTCCCGTACGTAGACTTTTCCGAATCAATCTCGCATCCTTGACAGTTATAACGCTCTATGTGGGGAGCTAAAAATGTTTATGAGGCAGATGAAATTCTGATATGATTTTAACAATCTCTCAAATTCCTCACAAAGCACTTTTAAAGCACATTCCACCGCACCAGCCAGGAGACGGAAATCGAACCTACAGCGTCTTAAAAGCACAATGTCCCCAGCGGTGCCGGTGCCATTCGCACCACAATCGTCAACTATATATTTCCTTTCCTGCCGTTTTTCATTCTGTTTTTTATGTCTGCTTCTGTGATAAACATGTCCAGTTTCGATCTGGTGTGACAGTGTAATTGAGCGAGTCGCGGGTTGACCATCAGAAGGCATCTTGGTCGTTCTCTTGCTCTGTTGTAAATCCCAGCGCGGCCTTGACTCGCTAAACCTGACTTCCAGCCTATTTTTGCCTCACCTTGTGTTTATTTTCCTCATCCCGCTTGGCAGATTTATCCGCATTCTTCTCTGTGTTTTAAACGGCGAGCGGCTTGTGTCATAACCTACACGACTCTGAATTGTAACACTTTTCCGGTTTATGTCTCTCTTCCTGTTCGTTTTATTTCCTTCCTCCGTCTTTATAGCTGAATTGTGGGACGTGGAATGAGACTTGCAACCTTGGCTGTAGCGCGGACGGTCATGCAGCATGACAATGAGGCAGAGGCAGAAATTACGCTTCCATTAAGGGGCTAATATTTGCCCAGTGGAATTAAGTTCCTGGGGTTTTTTATCAACATTATGATGGCACATTTTTAAAATTATCTTATTATATTAAATATATCTGTTATATTTCAAATATTAAATGAATCCATACAATTATAGTAACAGTTACCAGTGTAATATTATCAACAAACTGTTTAATGCTCCTCAATGTTGTCATACATGTGTTTGCTCGAAACTGCATTAGTACTGTATATGTAAATGACTCGCTACAAAAATGATATACTATAGAGCTGATGAATGCTTGATTCTGATTGGTTGATGAACATGCTAAGGTGTGAAACTATTTTTGGGGAAATACTGCAAATATATTTATAATCTTCTGAATGAACTCTTATTTCTTTTAGTTTATCGAATTTAGATATTTTTTTTTTGACTGGCAACAGAATATTAGCAGGCACGCAACATCATAAGACGTTAATATTAGGTTAGATTTCGGTTGTCGGCGCCACCGTGGCGTAGTGAGTAGCGCGTTGGCCTCACAGCAAAAAGGGCGCTGGTTCGAGTTTGCATGTTCTCTGCGTGGTCGCGTGGGTTTCCTCCACAAGTCCCACAAGGCTAAATTGTCTGTAGTGTATGAGTGTGAATGTGTGTGTATGGATGTTTCCCAGAGATGGGTTGCAGCTGAAAAACATATGCTGGATAAGTTGGTGGTTCATTCTGCTGTGGCGACCCCGGATTAATAAAGGGACAAAGCCGAAAAGAAATGAATAACGAATTTAGGTTGAGACATCAGGTGACTAAAATCCAGAGTCTAGCCAGCGTCTAAGGACAGCGTTATTTTGACGTTCAATAATTACGTTGATATTTGGTTGATTTTAGGTTGTGTTGGAAAGTGACTAAAATCAAACGTTGAGCCAACATCTTAAATTAACGTTTTAATGAATGTCAAATACTGACATTTATTTGTCAAGTGTCGCAACCCAAATTTAACATCTGATAGACGTCATAGGGGTAACCTCCACACAACATCAAGCTGTAACATCATTAGACGTTGATATTTGGTTGATTTTAAGTTGGACGTTGGACAATGACGTCGGCTTGAAGTTGGGTTCTGACGTCAACCAGATTTTCATTTCAAAACAAAATGTAACGTCTCAAAGTCCCTTTAAGGCAAGTAATTTCACTCGGCGGCCATCTTTATAACATCTCTCAGGCAGTATGCCAGAATTGTTTCAATCGGTGGACTTCTACATTCCGATTGCTTGCTGCCGAACCACGTCATAGCTCATTACCATAGTTGACTTGATTTCAACTCTCTTCGACACCCAGTAGCTTTCTACTCCGGTCATCTTCGTCTTGAAGAATCCCCCCTTCCACCCCAACTCCTCCCCTTCTCTGATAGGGCGGCACGGTGGCCCAGTTGTTAGCACTGTTGCCTCACAGCAAGAACGCCGCTGGTTCGGCCTCTCCCCGAGCTAGTCGACGTTTCTGTGTGGAGTTTGCATGTTCTCCCCGTGTTCGCGTGGGTTTTCCCCGGGTTCTCCGGTTTCCTTCCACCGTCCAAAAAAACATACAACATAAGTAAATCGACTACTTTAAATAGCCTCTTAAGGCAACTCTAATCAGATATATCTCAGCACATTCACAAGCAGGGGGAGTTCTCGAGACTTACCTGAGCTCAAACTCTCCTCTCGCCCTTTAAACGGGAGTGAGCCCTGGGCTCAAGGATAGTCTGAGCTCAGTGTTCTCTCTCCCGGGACAGCATGCCAAATGCGATTTATAATCAATCATCAGCTAAGTGTGAACTCTTGAATTATTTTTCGTCTGCACCATGACTTTATCTTCTATACTGTACATTATTATTATACACTATATTGTACATTAAGTGACAAGACTTCTATCTAAGTAAAGTCAGACCTTACTGTTATAATTAAATAACTAAAAATCAAGGCATGATCATATTTTATTTTCGTAAATAAGAATAATAGCCATATTCATTCATATTAGCCACTTCTGATACCAATTGATCAACTTGAAGTCAAGTTATTATTTGCTGTTCCTAAAACTTGGATAGGCGACAAAATTTTTGTCAGGTAGTGTATTTTTGTCTATTGCAAACATATTTCGGTGCAGTTTAAGACTGCTTTTGTGGTCTAGGGTCAGCAACACCATTTAGCAGCAGCTTTTAATTAACGACTTATTTTTTATTATGTCGAATAAAAATGTGACTTTAAAGTCATAAAAATGAAAACTACGACCATTGTGGCAATGAGCAAACAGTGGCGGCACTGAGGCTGGAATATTTAAGTAAGGCATGCCGAGAGAGAGACAGATAATGGGCAGAGAGAGACAGACACATCGAATACAAGTTTCATCGGCTGCTTATGCGCTAAAAGATATCAAAAATAAAGCATCAAACTTAAAAAAGTCTTCTTAATTAATAAGACTGCGTAATGAAAAGCGCTAAAGCTCGCCACGGGGATGTCATAACTCTGCATGTGTTCAGACATATACCGACTCAATCAAATGTGACTTGGCTTTTGATTTAGTGATCGTGTTTTGATGCCGTTATTCTCTTTGTCTTTTCAGATAACAGACGGATCTGTGTCTCTTTATGCGAGCCGCCCACTCATGCAGCAAGTGTCATCTGTATGTGTGGCATTTTAAAGGCCTGTGGGAACTCATTAGGGTGACAGACGCGGGGCTTTCTCTCCCTCCCTTGGATTGCCATGTTTGTGCCATGACGGGTTCAGGATGTGCAGCGAGAGGGCAGAGGTGGCGTGCGGTGAGTACGAGGATTTTTCAGTCGAATGCAAATTTGTGTTTTAGCTGCATTTGATGTTGAAGGGTGTTTCTTCAGATGCAGGCACTCCTGACCCCCAAAGTAAACTCTTAAAGCACGGTTTGATGAGTTCAGGGTGTCATTTCGAACACATCCTAAATTATTAGTTTGTGTTTGATGTCATTTCAGTGCTTGTGTTTGAA
Source organism: Danio albolineatus (assembly GCA_903798035.1). Classification (NCBI taxonomy): domain Eukaryota; kingdom Metazoa; phylum Chordata; class Actinopteri; order Cypriniformes; family Danionidae; genus Danio; species Danio albolineatus. The sequence continues at coordinate 7,407,902 of CAIGQQ010038154.1, forward strand.
GTCATTTCAACACAGAATACCTTTAGAGGATGATATGGTGCTTTTAGTCTTGCATTTTGCACATCTGTATTGCACAATTAAATACAGAGTTTAAAATATGAAGAGAAAAACTGATTACAAATGATGTTTGCTTGGATTTTAATTCATTCTGTCAAACTCATAAATTTTTATTTTATTTTATTTTATTTTATTTTTCTGTAATACATTTTTAATTTATTAATTTATTTTCATTTATTTTATTTTATTTTTCTTTAATTAATGAATATTTTTATTTTATTTTATTATTCTGTAATAAGTTATTTATTTATTTATAATTTATTTTATTTTATTCTTCTTTAATGCATTTTGATTTTATTTTATTTTTTATTTAATTTTTATTTCATTAATTTTATTTTATTTTATTTTATTTTATTTTATTTTATTTTATTTTATTTTATTTTAGTAGATAATGGAGTGAAGTTCATTCTATAGATTTTTTTTATTAACATTTACTATTAACATTTCAGTCGTCACATGATGACCATTCAAATTGTATTATCTGTAATTTATTTAATTTATTTAATTATTTTTATATAATTTTTTTAAACATAACTAAAGCACAGAATTTTATAGTAACATGTACTAATAAATAAATAAATAAATTAATTAACCTAATTTATTAATTAATCAAATTAACTGAATCAATTAACATAATTAACTAATTAATTGATTCTTTAATAATATTTTAATATTTTATTTTACTTTAATAAATTTTTAATTTTATTATTTTTATTTTATTTATTCATTTATTTTCTTTAATTGATAATTAATTTATTTTGCTTTAATTTATGAATACATTTTATTTTTCAATTTATTTTGTTTTTCTTTAATTAGTACATTTTTTTATTTTATTTTATTTCTCTTTAGAAAATATTTTTTATTATTTAATTTTTTAAATTTTTAATTAAATTAAATTTAATTTTATTTTTTTTAATGAATTATTTATTATTATTATTTTATTTTATTTTATTTTATATATTTAAAATTAATATATAATTTATTTTATTTTATTACCTGAAAAAACAACAACAACACAATTTGTCTGTTTAACAAAAATTATTTGCACGGTTTCAACAAAGACATTATGCATTATGCATAAACCTAATTACAGTAGGTTTGTGCAAGATGTAAAAGCAGAAATACAGACAACTTGTTTCAGGCAGTTCAGAATTGTTCTTTCTTTTGGATGACAATAACTTTACAAGTACAATTTATCATTCTTGTTTAATCTTTTAACTTCCTTATACATTCACGAACCGCAACATTGCACACCATATAAATAATATACAAGGGGGCACATTCAATCTGCAAAGGGATATTCATTCATGATATTATATATGATATTATATTTCTTAGTTTTAGTTTTGTTTTATTTCTTCAAGCAGACACGACCTTCTTCATCTCCTCTGAGAACATGTCTCTGGAGCGCACGTATGTTTTTTTGAGAGTGTGTGCTGTGTATAAGGGACTCTGCTTTGTCCTTGGGGAGCAGGTGACTCATACGTTTAACAGATGTCATAATCGCGAACCCAAACACACCAAAAGCAGAGGTGTGAGAGAGCGCCACATGACTGAATACAGATCCAGCCTTTCATGTGTGTTCGGGTCAAAATTACAGTTGCTAAGCGGCTCAGCCTGTTGCTTGGGTGATGTTCAAACATGATAATAACCCCCCCGCCCTGAGCTAATGCGCTTGTATTGTTTGTTTGGGATGAATCTGTGAATAATGAAGACATTGTCCGGATAGTATCATCATCATTTTGGTTTATGTCAACAAGCGTGGTTTTGTTGGAGCAGGACTTTTAATCATCTGTGACATGCAATCTGTAGAAACACTTTTTCAGGCCTTGTTGACAACGGGGTGGCTGTTTTGTCAGTCTTGAGGTTGGTTTTAAGCATGATGAGGGATTTCTTTAAGGTAGCACAGTTTGGTTTTAAGATAAAGTGAAACTAGAAGAATGGATAGTGTCAAATAATGGTACCATATTATTTTGAGGTGTCCTTGTTGCATGTGTAGTTACCATATCACTCACGCTGACCCTAACCATATACAGTAGTAGATAAATGTACCCTGTTTCTGAAGACATACGAAGAGACTCCAAAACCTGAAGTTAATGGCTTAGATAAGGGAAACATCCAAAAATATGTACTGTTGGTGTGCCTTCAGGAACAGGGTTGGGAAACACTGTAGTAAAGTAAACACATAAATCTTGCTAAGTAGTTAAATGAATAATAACAGTCTAAAATTTTGCATGCGTCAACTTTTCATGAACAGAAAAACAGTGACTATATTGCATTATCGTATTATCATATTAATCAATATTAACAATATCTAATGCTTATTTCTATTGTTATGTTTACATTAGCTTTGCTGTCTTCTAACATTCACTTTACACTCTGTGTACCTTTTCAAATATTTTGATTTATTCTTTTTTAAGTTTCAGTTTAATTAAAATATGTTTTTATTATATTAGAGAAGAAGAAAAGTTTAGAGAATAAATAAATAAATGACTAACTAACTAACTAACTGACTAACTAACTGACCAACTAACTAACTAACCTAATAAATAAATAAATAAATAAATGCATAAATAAAAAATAAATGCATAAATAAAATAAATAAATAAATAAATAAATAAATAAACAAAATAAATAAACAAATAAATAAATAAATAAATAAATAAATAAATGACTAACTAACTAAATAAATGCATAAATAAGTAAATAATTGCATAAATAAAAGCATAAATAAAAGCATAAATAAAAGCATAAATAAATAAATGAATGAATGAATGAATAAATGAATGAATGACGGATTAACAAACTAGTTAAATAAATAAATGCGTAAATAAATAAATGCATGCATAAAAAATAACTAAGTAAATAAATAAGTAATTAAGTAAATAAATGCCTAAATAAATAAATGCCTAAATAAATGCATAAATAAATAAATATGTGAATAAATGACTAACTACATAAATATGCAAATAAATGCATAACAAACAAACAAACAAACAAACAAACAAATGAACAAATAAATAAATAAATAAATGACTAACTAAATAACTGCATAAAAAATAACTAACTAACTAAATAAATGCATAAATAAATAAGTAAATAAACAAGTAAATAAATGCCTAAACAAATAAATGGCTAAATAAATAAATAAATGCCTAAATAAATAAATAAATGCCTAAATAAATAAATGCCTAAATAAATAAATAAATAAATAAGTAAATAAGTACATAAGTAAATAAATATGTGGATAAATGACTAACTAAATGCATAAATAAATTCATAAATAAATGCATAAATAAATGCATAAATAAATAAATAAATAAATAAATAAATAAATAAATAAATAAATA
>CAIGQQ010038154.1:7412559-7430051 GCA_903798035.1 Danio albolineatus
GGGGGGGGGGGGGGGGGGGGGGGGGGGGGGGGGGGTGGGGGGGGGTTCTAGAATCAAACGGATCCCGCCGTATTTACCGCCTCCATAAAAAAAAAATACACCGCAACAGTTTGTCAACTTTGCACCCGCCGAGGCATTTGCCGGAGCCATAATCTCCTAAAGATGTGAGGTGATTAGTTTGGAAATAACACTGCTGCTTCAGGGAGCCCGGTTTTATGGGCCGAAGCTTGAACAGACGTATGGAAATACAACTTCTGAGACGATTTTCTTGAGGTGGTCTCCCCGCTCCCATTTTCAATCTGATGAATGTCTGTTCCTGCCAAACATATTCGAGTCGCTAGTCACTCGTGTGTCAGAGTGTTATCCAAGCACAGCTTCTGTTCGCCGGTTACCCCACGACCTCCATTCACGGATTATCTGTTTCTTTTCACTCCATCACCTTTCTTCAGACTTAATGGGAAATCTGTCCATTCCGCCGGCGTCTATTAGCATGAAACATGCCTATTCAGCTTTTGCCTTTGACTTCCATGCTAATATGGAGTAGCCAGGGTGTTTCAGGGGATCCCGAGGGTGCGGCCTCTATCGCCCGCTCGTATCTTAATGCGCGTCTTCCAGAACAAATTGGCCTGTTTACTTAAGAATTGGCGGTCGCCCATGAATATTTGATAGCAAGTGACTGTTGACGGCCGCGTACAATGACTCTCTTATCTTATTTAGCCAGCCTGGCAGGCTCACGCCTCCCAACACTTCCCCTGAGAGACGCACGCCGCTGAAAGGGTTCGCAATCCAATACGGCAGCTGCACACCAAAGCCAGCGGTTATCATTGAGAGCGCAGGGCCGTCTAAGCCTTTCCCCCCGTTTCCCCCAACCGTCGGGTATACAGGATATTAGCTCCAACCTCTCATATCACCTTTGCCGCAACGGCTAATAATACAGCAGCCTGGAAATCAATGAAGCTGCCCTAGATTTCGGCTCGCCGCTCTCCATAAAGGGATCCAGAGGGCAGCGAGCTTTTCGTTTTTCCCCTCCGATTCTCTGTTTTCTCTTATTATAGGGGAAGAAAAATGGGTGACCGGGACTCAGAGATCATTTCTCCCGCTCTGAAAGTGCAGGCCGCTCTCTCCAGGGAGGTGAGTGTTTCTCTGGGCTTTATAGTATGGGATGACAGCGGCTGTCTCTCTTCATTAGAGCGCAGGCCTTTGCTCTGTGAGATGGTAATTCAGCAGTGCGGGATTGTGCTGAGTGCGCAGAGGAGAGAGTTCTGGGTGGGCTGATGAAGACGAGGACAGAGATGTGATGAGATCTGGTTTCGCTCTCTAGGCCAGTGGTGGGCGACCTTATCCGAGAAGGCCCCTGAGGCTCTGTGTTTGCGCTGTAAATGCACCTGCCTGAACAAATGCGAATGACTGCAGCTGAGTTAAATAGGAAATAAAAATACAATGCAACTGCACACTGAGGTGGTTTACTGGAAAACAGTAACTGTTCGTGCAACTGTTAAACAGTAAACATTTTTGCTTAACATCCTAGGGCTTAGTGGCCACATACGTGGACGGCACATTTTAGCTCTTATGTCCATAACTGTATACTTTGAATGTTTTATATTTAGTTACAGACATACACTGTCATCCTGCAACTGTTTTATAGCATATGAAATGTCCCAAACACTATTTTTAACTGTCCAAAATGGGCAAAAATTTTAGTTTTTACTCTCTAATAGTCAAAACGTGTTTAAAAAAACGTGTGTATGTGTTATTAACCACGAGTCCACATATATGGACCACATTTTTCTCTAAAAGTGCATCACATCAAAAGATGATACTTAGGTTTTATTCTAATTAGGTTCTAATAAGCCCAAATAGCAACGAGAAATAAAAAATGCATGTAAAAAAACAGCTTTGGTCTTAAGAGGAAGACCCCACTCAGTGTTTGTACTGCACTCTGTTTCTCTTATTAGTAAATAATACTTCGCTAGTTATTTTGAAAGATATTATTTAGCCCAAAGTACAATTTAAAGGCAATTAGTTTAATTAGGCAGGTTAATTAATCAAGTCATTGGGCAAAAACAATCTTAAGGAGGGCTAATAATATTGACCTTAGCAGTTTACATTTGTTAAAGGGGTGGTCCACTACGATATCCTATTTTAAACTTTAGTTGATGTGTAATGTAGCTGTGTGAACGTAAACAACATCTCTGAATGTGAGACGCTCAAAGTTCAATGCAAAGGGAGACATTGGCTTTTACAGAGTTAGCTTAGCAAAGCCTACAGCGAATGAAGTTTGGGGACAACAAAAAAAAACACATCCTGGTTAATGATGTCATAAACCCTTCATGTTACAAACATACACCCTGCGCAGGAAAGGGGCGTGGCCAGATGTGCTGTAATGTTATAGCAGGACGCTTACTTGTGACACGGAGCCGATCCGCGATTCTCACGCCCCATTCACACGAGGCTTCAGCGTCAACGCTTGACAGAGGGCGTTTCTGGAGTTGGGGCCATATCGCCATAGCAGCATCAGCCATGGAAATTAGTCAACAATCGGCTAGTGTCTGAGCTGGTGTATTTGCATACAGCGATCTGATTGGCTGACGCTTCCGTCGGCGCTTGAAAAGTTGAGAAAGTCCCAACTTCTGCAGCGAGCAACTCCACTGAAGCGGCGCCGACGGATCCACAATGCAGTTCGGCAATGCCTGACGTCACCCATTCAAAGTAAATGGGATGCGTTAATAGCACATTATGTTAGCTGACCAATCAGAGCCTCTAAAGGGCAGGCTTTTGGAGAAACTAGGAAATATGGCAGTCGTTTTCATGTTAGCTGAGTAGCTGTGTATATTTATAGTAGGATATATGAAAGAATAACGTGATTTTTCACAAATGAAGCATGAGCACACATTGCTTTGCACCTTGTAAACACAGTCAAGCTTTAAAAATACACTCTGGATCACTCCTTTAAAGTTAAGTTGTTATTATCCTAGCTAAACTAAAATACATAAGATGAATATATAATAGGAAATACAGTGGGAAAAAAATGCTTGCTCTGTTAAACATCAATTTGGAATATTTGAAAAATAAAATGAACAGGAGGCCTAACAGCTATATATTCATTCATTCATTTTCTTTTCAGCTTAGTCCCTTTATTAATCTGGGGTCGCCACAGCGGAATGAACCGCCAACTTATCCAGCATATGTTTTTACGCAGTGGATGCCCTTCCAGCTGCAACCTATCACTTGGAAACATCCATACACACTCATTGACACTCATACACTATGGACAATTTAGTTTACCAATTCATATACCACATATATTTGGACTTGTGGGGGAAACTGGAGCACCTGCAGGAAACCCACACAAACACGAGGAGAACATGCAAACTCAATGCAGAATTGCCAACTCTCCCAACCCAGCCAAGGCTAAAATCAGCGACCTTCTTGCTGTGAGGCGACACCGCTACCCATTGCACCACCGTGTCGCCCACAGCTTCATATTTATTCCCAATTCAGTTGCACACAGAGTATGGAAACTTTAGAAATGTACTATTTACTAAAATAAATGTCTAAAGGATCACGCCAGTTTCCATTTTTCCCCCTATTTGATGAGTTAATTTGACTGAATTGAAGAAAGTGTGTAAAAACACTGAGTACATCGCTTAAATCCATTCCATGTGTTTAGCTTAAGTGCACAGTTCATAATGTTCACTCAATCCATCACAATATAGTTTAGAGCTGACAATCTGAAGGGTTCAGGTTCACGCCACGGAGTAAACCATGTCCCGCCACGATTGTGGCCTTGAGTAAAGCACTTAACCCCAGGTTGTTCCAATGGGATTGTCCATGTAACATGAGCGCTTTAAGCAGCTTTGGGCAAAACCTCTGATAAATGACTTCTTGCGGCTCTCTATCCAGCTCTGAATGTCTGAAAGCATGCTGATAAGTGGATGAAAGATTGGATCAATAGACAACAAATGATCATTAATTTCATCAACAAATGATTATCAATCCAAAAATGTTAATTTTAGTCCAGTTTTACTCATCCTCAAGTGGTTTCAGACCTTTTTGAGTTTATTTCTTTCTATTGAACCAAAACACTGGCAAACTGTAGCCATTGACATAATACTGTGTATGTCAACTGCTGCCGTTTTTTGACATGTTTTTAAATGGTCTTCATTTGTGTTCAACAGAAGCATGAAACTCAAACAGGTTTTGAACAAGTTGAGAATAAAGAAATTTATAAAGGTTATGAAACCACTTGAGGGTGAGTAAATGCTGAGCAGATTTTAGTTTTTGTGTAAACTGTCCCTTCAGGATGCAGTTCTGTTGGTTTGTTGATCTGAACAAAGTTAATACAGATACTGTATAAATGGGGTTTGATTGGTTTTGAGGTGGTTCACTTTCGACCATTTCCAGAGGTTGTTAAAAACACATTGCTTTTAATGAATGTATTGAAGCATCTATATAAACTGTAAAAGACCTCATTTTTTAATATTTAGATTGCTCCCAATTAATCCCCTGCTCAATGATGATCATATAAATGTTAATATGAAATCAATCAAAATGACTGCAAAAAAACAAAAAAAAATTTTAGAGGGACAGTTCACCCAAAAATGAACCATTTACTCACCCTCAAGTGTTGTTTCTTTAAGGTTACATTAGTTAATGTATTTACTAACGTGAATTAATTATGAACAATACTTGTACAGCATTTATTAATAATAGTTCAACATTTACTATTGCATTATTAACATCCAAATTCATGAGCATGTGAGTTAACATGTCATTTTATTAACTAACGTTCACTAGCACGAACAATAACTGCTAAAAAAAAAAAGCGATACAGTAAACTGGTAAGCATTGACTTCTCTTTGTTTGTGTTTTTCCTATAGAAGTCAATGATTACATGATTTCACCTTTCTTCAAAATATCTGTTTGTTTACTGTTTTGATGATGAATGTTTTATTTTAAGATATTTTCATATCAGGAACATTTCAACATAAATATATGGCAAGAACATTAATAAATATACAATTAAAAAGTAGCAAACAAATGAAAACATGAAATAAATAAGAATTTTAGCGTTACTACATAATAAAAAATTGTTCAATTTTTCCCAGTGATACTTAAGAAAGTTCATTTCGTAAAAGGCCTTTTGCAGTCATTAAAAGCAGGAAAGTCCACTAGAATGTGTTTTACTGTAAGAGACAACCCAGGCTCACCCCTATACAAACGTACCCCTATATACATTTCTAGAGAGCTCCAAATACATCCCATGAGTTTTTTTATTTTTTTATTTTTATTTTTTTGCAGTTTTTGTTTTCACAAATCCACCAGAGGCCACTGTGTACGCTTTTTCAGATCTTGAAATTCTCTTTTGAGTGGCATTTGTACCTGCTCTTCAAGCGTAAATCTACCAGAGGCCACTGTCAACTGACTGACCAACTGATTGATTATTTATTTTATTTTTTGCTTTTGTTTTTGTCATTCATTCATTCATTCATTCATTTATTTTTCCCGCAGTGAATGCAAGAGAACGAATTAACCCATTAGGCAGCACTCCAGTTATGGGTATTTAAACCTTCTTAACATGGTAACAGTTCTTGACCCTACACTCTCAGAAATAAAGGTACGCGAGCTGTCACTGGGGTAGTACCTTTTCAAAAGCTACACATTTGTACTTAAAGGGTCCACATTGGTACCTCAAAAGTATATATTAGTACCTACAAATTTTAAGAGGAACACTTTTGTACTTTTTAGGGACTAATGTGTACCCTTGAGGTATTAATATGGACCCTTTAGGTACAAATGTGTACCTTTTTAAAAAGGTACCACCCAAGTGACAGCTCAAGTACCTTTATGGCCCGTTTCCACTGAGTGGTACAGTACAGTACGGTACGGTACGGTATGGGTCGGTACGGGTCACCTTTATCAGGCTTGCGTTTCCACTGCTAAAGGGTACTCTTTTGGTGGGAGTGGTGTACAACAGAAAGTTTCAGTCGACGTCATTTTCGCTCGAGGGGAAATGTTTACAGTAAAGCTTTATGGGTCGTTCATAAATCATACGAGAAGCACTTCTCACAAAACAGAGGCTTTATTATACACATAAACACTGCTGTATAAATGTTCATTACTGACTGAGCATGATCTGATTATAACTGCAGATCAATGATGCGAAATAGCCTACTGTCCACAATTATATAAAATAAATAAATAAATGCAGCATAGATGAACACATACAGCCCCACACAGTCTCCGATGTTAAGCAGATATTTATGCCTTATTCTTTCGTTGGAGAGTAACTCCGTCATTCCGAGTTTATAATAGTCCAGGTTAAGAACTTTGTTATTTCAAATATTGACGCACACGCGAGCGCAAGAGACAAAGCGAAACCTCTCGCGCTCGTGCTTATGGGCTCGTAACCCATAAGAATCTGCTCTTCTTCTTGGCTTTGTGGCTGTTCAAGATGACGACAAGGTTTGTTTGAGCTCGGGTCGACCATGGCTCGTTATTTTATGCTTATATTATTTCGGAGCATTGTCTCTCGGCTGTGTATTAAACATGGCGGGTCCTTTGTTTTCATTCTGGCTTGTTGCACGAGCAAATAGCCAATAGCGTTCAGCTCCATGTCTAGCTCCGCCTTTTAGTCACCCTTTGGTACGCTTGGTACCCTTTGCAAAGTTTGATTAAAAAATGGTACGGTACGGTTTGGTTCGGTACGCTTTTAGACAGTAGAAACGGCCTTAAAAGCATACCGAACCGTACTGTACTGTACCGTACCAACGGGCCATTATTTCTGAGATTGTGTTGCGAGCCACCGGACAAACAGTGGGAAAGCCGTCCATCCGGAGGTAAGCGGTCAGCTGGTAAGTGCAAAAAGGATCAGCATCATACCGACCTGTAGCATTCGTTTTAAAGACGACATGCAGATATACGCACTTCTGACTGCATCATTCATGATCTCCAGAAATATATATAGGGCTACGCTTTCAGAATGAGCCAATGCTGCTTACAACTCAATACAAACATAATACTCATTAATAAATGCTAATCATTTTGACGCCGGGCGGCGTGATTGTTCAGTGGTTACTCACAACAAGAAGGTCGCTGGTTCGAGTCCCAGCTGGGGCAGTTGGCATTTCTGAGTGGAGTTTGCATGTTCTCCACGTGTTCGTGTGGGTGTCCTCCAGGTGCTCCAGTTTCCCCCACAGTCAGAACACATGCGTTATATCAGTGTGTTTGGGTGTTTCCCAGTACTGGGTTGCTGCTGGAAGGGCATCCGGTGCATAAAACATATACTGGAATAGATAGTGGTTCATTCTGCTGTGGTGACCTCTGAAATAGAGACTTAAACCAAAAGGAAAATGAATGAATGTTGACACCAATAATAACAATTTCAAGCAATCTTTCAATAATGTCCTTTACCTTCCTTGTTTCTTCCCGCTTTCATAATACAGCCAAAGAAAAACATTTTCTATAAGCTGGCAGATATGAAAGAGAGAAAGAAAACATGAGTCGCCTATAGTTCTGTGTAGTGAAATTTACTGTAAGAGTAAAGCACTGTTTCCTACGCTCTCGCTCGAAAAGCAAGACAGAGCACAGCGGCGGAAATAAAATGTGTGGCGAAATATTTGAAATTGGACAGAGAGGCTATTAAGGCTCTGCTGACAAGCTTCTTTTACGACACTGCTATCAAACCATCTGCTATTTTCCAGTCAATTAAACCATTATAGGATTCGAGATCAATTAATCTCGTCCAGTAATAGCTTTATATCCTTGTTTGCTTTCTTATAGCCCAATATTTCTGTGCACTATGTCACAACAAGGCAAAAAAAAAAAGTTAATGGTCTGTTGCTCCTGCTTTCATTATTTGCTTTCTATTTGACTCTCGTCTGGATTAGTTGGAGGTTTTGTTTCTTTTTTTTGGTCACACTTAAAAGCAAACGTCAACATAGATAAACCAAGTCTCTGCAAATAGAGTTTATGATCTCCATCAAACACATTCTCACAGGACGTAAAGATAACAACTCAACATTTAATACTGATATAAAATGTCAACACTTGCATGAGTGATGGCAAACAAATGTATTTTCCACATAAGAGAACGTGACAGTGTGTCATTGTCATTATGCGGCATTTTGAAAGTAGACCAAATATAAAAACCATCCAGGAAAATCTAGTAATACAAGATTGTCTAAGCTGGTTATAAGGAAATTAAATAAAATACATATTTTAAATTTAACATTTATTTCCACATAGGAGAATGAAAAAAAATGATTAAATTAAATTAAATACATTTTTTTAATTAAATAAAAAATAAATAAAAATGTATTGTCCACATAAGAGAATGAAAATAAAACAAAGTATAATAATAATAAAAAAAATTTAATTAAAAACTAAATTAAACTGAAATAAAATAAAAAATAAAATGTAATCAAAACTCATTTCAATTTAATTAAATGTAAATTTAAAAAGTAAATTAAATGTAATTAAATAAAAATAATAAAATTAAATGAAAAATGAATTAAACTAAAAAATGTTACATTTATTTTTACACAGGAAAATGAAAGTTAAATTAAATTAAATAAAAAATAAAATAAAAATGAATAAAACATTTAAATTGTAATATTTATTTTCAGCTAAGAGAATGAAAAGTTAAATTAATAAAAATCTAATTAAAAATAAAATAGAATTTAATGAAAAAAGTAAAAAAGTAGCATTTAGAACTAATTTCTACATAAAATAAAATTAAATAAAAAATACAATTTAATAAAAAATAAAATAGAATGAAATAAAATAAAACAGAAAATCAATAAATAATAACATTTAATTAAAAATTTTATTAAATTTAAAACATAAAATAAAATAATGAAAAAACATGTAAAATGTAAAATTAACTTTCGCATAAGAGACTAATAAAATTTAATTGAATTAAAAAACATAATAAAATTAAATTAAAAATTCAATTCAATTAAATTAAAAAAATAAAATAATGAATAAAACACTTAAAATGTAAAATTTATTTTTACATATGGTAATGAAAATAAAATGAAATTAAATTAAAAATTAAATAAAAAATAAATTAAATTAATTTCAATTTAAAAATAAATAAAAGTGCAACATTTTAAAATGATTTTCCACATAAGAGAACGTAAATAAAATGAAATAAAAATAAATAAATAAATTTAATTAAAAACTAAATTAAATGAAATTAAAAATTACATTTAATTCAATTTAAAAAATCAATAAAATAAAACGAATTAAAACGAATTAAATGTAATGAAATTTAAACAAATATTAAAAAATGAAATAAAATTAAAACAGTCTGAACCAGCATGTTTTCAGCTTTAGACAGCTTAGAATAACTTATAATTGTAGCATTAGACATCTAGATTGCCAGATAATTAAAAAGGAACACAGTAATATACTATAACTGAGCGTATCCCTGTAAGTGGATTTCTTTCTGTCATTGGCTATTGATCTGAAGATGATCTGCATTCAATAGGTCAGACAGGTGGATCCTTCACCAAACTGACAGTCCTTCATGATGCATTAGTCTTTAAGCACACATAACACTGGAGCTCTACAGATTTCCAATAACAAATTTCACTACATTCTTTAACCTCTGCATACTAAAGCTCTAGTCTTGCTACTGTATCTGCACCTGTTACTGGCTTAACATTTCAATAAACTATATTAGAGAAATTTTAATATAGGCAAACACAAGTCAAGTGAGTTTTAGGTATTGTTATAATCAGGGGTCACCAAACTTGTTCCTGGAGGGTGGGGAGGACACAGAGTGATGAAGCCCATTATGATATGGGGATGGTTAGGAGGCCATGATGGACAGAGACCAATAGGCAGATCTGGCCAGGATGCCGGAGTTAAACCCCTACTCTTTTACGAAGATGTACTAATATGTACATAGCAACACCTAGCAACACCATAGCAACCATGAGAGTGGACGTCTCTACCTGCGAGTGCATCGTTACGTCTCTGAGCGTGCAGCATTGATTCATGAGATAGACTTTGTTCAAACCAGTCAGCGCGCTCTACTGTGTATGCGGTGCAACTCATTAATATGCACGAGAGCTTCGAAGACTGTTTGTACTTGTTGCAGTGTTTAGACGGCAGAGAGACGCCACGTTGTGCTTCCAAAACAAGTGGAAGAAGAAGAATTGTTTGGAGGCACAGGTCCCCAGTGTTGTGTTTATGTGCTTCAGTGAAGGTTTAGTCTTCATTTCCGCTATGAGAGCGCAGCTGGACTCCCACGCGCGCGCAGCAGAAATGCGTCTGTAAGAGACTTTTTTTTTTATTCACCCGAGAGCTTTCCGCTTCTGGAAATGGTGAAATCCAGATTTGCCGCTCGTCTCCTTTTAAAACAGACGCCGCTCCAGTTTATGTGGATTGTCCTGGTCTACAGATTTGGTAAGCGATCAGTGCTCTTTGTTTGTTTATTCAGATGGCAAAGTTAGTTCGTAGTTAGTTAGTAGTTCGTAGAGTTCTTTACTCTTTCAGTGTTTAAAGACAGACCTTTGTCAAAATGATTAACTGTTACTGAGTTTAGAGTACTGAGTGTAAACATGTAATCACTGCAGTCAAAAAATTACTTTCGTGTATAATTTTCGCCGCATTTTGTGACTGGATAGTCTGCGGAGGGTTTTTTATTTCTCCCTTATGCCGCGCGGTATCAAACACTCCATTAAAACAACACTCTTAGTAGTTTCTCACATCTGGTTTGTCACAGGGGGACATGCAGGAAATGTTCATAAAAGTGCCAAACTGCCGTTAAAGTCGACAAATTAATAATTTGGCAAATAATTAGATGACTGATGTGAATGTAAACAGTCACTTTCTTTCTCCTCTGCGTCTGTGTTTTTGTGTAGCCTGTTTGAACATAAGCGCGTGCCCAAATGGAAACTCCCATTTTTATGCAAAACCTTCCCTCATTCCCTCCCCTGACACTCCCACCTAAACAGAGCTGGACACGCCCACTTTTCTGAGCTTTTCCAGACTGTACAGTAGGTGTGAAAACACCCTGCTGAGACAGGGGGGTTTCATGACCCTTTAAATGTTAACGGGAAACGGAGGTTTTTTACATTTCAAAATCAAAATTTTGTATCGTAATATAGTGAAAGAAGCAGTTCATTAACTTGAGTTTGATAAATGGCATCTAAAACGTGTGTTTGGGAAAGAAAACGTTAACTAACTTGTGCCATTTCCCTTAACTTGGCTGAAATTGAGATCTGATGTCCCTTTTCACTATTCATTCAAAACGGACCTTTGGGTCAGTCAGAAGGCGGTGAAAGTATAAATATGTGTCATTTTCTCTTCACTGATAAGTTATACAGCCAGGTACACAACATTCCTGTGTGATTCAGGCGATACTTCCAGGTTTCTTCCCACCGCAGCCTCGATTTCATCATTTTCTTCCGCTTTTCTGGGGCCGGGTCGCGGGGGCAGCAGTCTCAGGAGAGAACCCCAGACTTCTCTCTCCTCAGACACTTCCTCCAGCTCCTCCGGGGGGATCCTGAGGCGTTCCCAGGCCAGCCGAGAGACATAGGCCCCGTTTACACTAGTGCGTTTTTGTTTTAAAACGCATAAGTTTTGCTACGGTTACGCCATCCGTCCATACTACACCGGAGTTTTCGAGGTGCGAAAACGGAGCGTTTTAGAAACGCTGGAGAGGCCGTTTCCATTCTAAAACGCTGCCGCAGCGTCTCAGTGTGGACGTGGGAAAACGCATACTTTTGAAAACAGAGGCGTGGCTGCTGAGATCAGCTACGTGATTGTGGCTTTGGGTCATTGCGTATCCTTCCCTTATTCGTCAAGCGCACGTGGCTATAACGTCACCGGCAGACAGCAGACCAGTCTTCACTGTAAACGCTGTATTTTCGATAGCCATGGATGTTTTATATTAATTTGTTACTTTAAGTAACAACTCGACCTTGTCGTATGTCCTCAAAAAGACCTCTCTTGCTTTCTTTACCATCGCGTCCATCGTTCAACCAGCGTTTGTTGACTAACAATAACCGAATGCTAGACCGTGCATGCTCAGAGTGCGCCAATGGTCACGTGATATACGTTTCTGGTGGATTAGTGAAGATGGAGATCTCTTGAGACGCTGGGTGAAAACGCGAGTGTGGACGCGGATCGTTTTCTTGCTAAAACGCCGTTTTAAAACTAAAACGCACTAGTGTAAACGGGGCCATAGTCCCTCCAGCGTGTCCTGGGTCTTCCCCGAGGCCTCCTCCCGGTGGGACATGCCTGGAACACCTCCCTAGGTAGGCGTCCAGGAGGCATCCGAAACAGATGCCCGAGCCACCTCAGCTGACTTCTCTCGATGGGGAGGAGCAGCGGCTATACTCCGAGCTCCTCCCGGGTGACAGAGCTCCTCACCCTATCCCTAAGCCTCGATTTCGCTGTCTAAAATGGCGGCCGTGTGAGATCAGTCTATAGACAGCGTTGTGTTTAGAACAAACTTAAATTTCCGCCATTATTCATTTAAACCCACTGCGACAGGAGCCAGCGAGAGGTCCAGCTCCAGGTTTGTGAATAAATCATTCAGGCTGGTTTTTGTGATCTGAATAATTCCTCTTCAATAATTCATCAACCTGAAAAGATCCAGCTGAATTGTTCATGAACTCCCATTAACGAGCCAAGGAGAACAGGAGCTGTGATTACTCTGTTTATTTATGGGATTTATTCCAGTTTGCTAAATGAAACATAAAGTGTCATTTAAGATGTACTTCACTTCTCCATATCTGCTTCTGTCCTTCTCCTCATCCAGCGGACTAATGCAGTTATTGTTCACGTCATCCATGTCCAGTGTCAACAACGTCCCTCCATCTCTCTCTTTCCTCTGCTTCAGAAAAACCCTTCCCTGACCCTGCCTGTAATTGAATTAAAACCACATTAAACAGAATGAATAGGCTGGGATTTAATTAGCGGCTGACGAAGGCCACAGGGTTCCTGAGACACGTGTTCAGTGTTTAACTCGTGCATGGACGCACGGAGTCTCTGCGCTGCTTTAATCAGTGCTGTATGGAATCAAGGCCAAATGTGACTTTTGCTGTTGCATGCAAATAGCCTCTCGAAAAGCACTCACTGTTCAGGATGTCGAGCTGCCGATGAAGTGTGTGTGTGCTATTTTTTAACCCTATACTACCGATTCGTATTTATTAATTGATTTATCTTTATTTGTCTATTTTTTAAACTTATTTTATTGTACTTAGTTTATTTAATTTACCTTATTTATTTATTTTACTTTATTTATTTATTTTACTTTATCTATTTATTTATTTATTTATTTATTAATTTATTTATTTATTTTACTTCCTTATTTATTTTACTTCATTTATTCATTTATTTTACTTCCTTATTTATTTTACTTCATTTATTTTTTTATTTTACTTTATTTATTTTTTATTTTACTTCATTTATTTATTTTACTTCATTTATTTTTTTATTTTACTTCATTTATTTATTTATTTATTTTACTTTATTTATTTTACTTTATTTATTTTTTACTTTATTTATTTTACTTTATTTATTCATTTATTTACTTTATTTATTTAATTAGTTTACTTTTTATTTTACTTTATTTTACTTTATTTATTTATTTTACTTCATTTATTTATCTGTATTCATCTTTATTTATTTTACTTCATTTATTTTATTTTGTTCATTTATTTAATTTAACTATATTTTTTACTTTATTTATTTACTTTATTATTTTGCTTTATTTATTTGTTTACTTTATTTATTTTACTTTATTTTTTACTTATTTTCTTTCTTTATTAATTTTTTTTTACTTTATTTATTTATTTTACTTTTTCATTTTACTTTATTTATTTATTTTACTTTATTTATTTATTTTACTTTATTTATTTACTTTATTTATTTTATTAATTTATTTATTTAACTTTATTTAACTTTATTTATTTACTTTATTAAATAAATAAAGTAAAATATATATATATACACACACACACACACACACTGTATTCACATTATTATAAAAGTAATAACATTATTATTATTATTATTATTATTATTATTATTATTATGGTGTGTTTTTTATATAAATATGTTGAGTTCAAAATAATTAATGACAATTTATTTATATTTTATATTATGTTTTTACTAAATAATTTAATTTTTAGCATTTTTTTACAATTTATTTTAAGTTATTTAAAACTAAAATCTCCCCTCACCACATCATCTCAAACCACTAAATACGCACAGAAATAAATTATGCATATGTTTTCTATTTCATTTTATAATACGTTACAGAATAGGAAAGAGATACAGAGTATACAGAAACCTACAGTACAACAGTCACAATTAGCAAGAAGTAGCACTCATCCAACTCATATCAGCAATTGTCAACCCTTATCACAGCATATAAAAGAAGCAGAAGGGCTCCATAAAAGAGAGCAGAAGGCTTTGTAAACTAAACTACCATTATCTGATTAAATAACCCTGCAGCGTTTAAAAGCCAACGCTGCTTTAAACACATAAGCATTGCAGTGAAAATCAGATGACCGTGTAAAACATGCATGTAGATCAATTCTAGCATCAGATGAGCTTCTATATCCAATCAGCAGAACAGTGAGATCTGAAGAGCGTGTCTAAATATTTCAGCAGCAGTCTTTAAGTCTGACTGAAGTGATGGGGGAAAAGTGTTATGAAAGAGGAAGGAAAATAGTTGATTTGACTTTAATCGGCCCTCGCAGTCAGCTTCGGCCTTGGCTGCTTTGTATCGCAAGCCAATAACAGAGATTTAAATTCACAAGGCTGATGGAAATGACCTGATGTTCACAACTCCTCTGTATTCACGCAGGCAGATCTGCACACCATCCTTTTTATTAACGTCTATTTATATTTCAGTGCGAGCCTGCATTTTAAAACAGCATACTTTCTTAAACTCCGCAAGTGACTTGTGTTGTCATTTAAGGATTTGTTTTTCCAGAAGGGTTTGCTCAAGCTCAGACAATTAAACTTTATTAATTATTCACCTGATTGATACAACGGAAACGAACAGGGCGGGAATAGAGAGCTAAAGTTAGCCATTATTCTACTGAGAGTAGCCTAGAATAAATTCAGCCGGATGTGTTTAGCATTCGTAATGCTGCATCATCACGTTTGCATACTGAATTGTGACTTTTTTTCTATGTAACACTCTATGGTCAGCATTAGACTATGGTTATTGAATGTTATGATCACTGTGAGTAACAAACTACCAAGTTTTCACTACCTTAAGGACATTGTATAGACTTGAGTTGTTTTAATGTCATGCTAGTTATATGTCCTATGACCTACTATTATCCCTAAACGTATTCACCACAGAAAGGTGTGCAAAATCCAGTGCATGTTACATTTTTTATTTCATTAAGCCCCGCATTTTCCACCGAAATGTACAGTATAGTGTAGTATATGATTTTTTAACACATTTTAAATATTCAACTATAATTTAATATAGATTTAACATAGATTTAATAACTAAGTAAACAAATTTTTATTTTTTGCCATGATGATAGTAGGTTGCAATATAGGCTCATTCTGAAAATGTAGCCCTATATACATTTCTTGACATCGCGAATTATAGCCAGAGGTATAGGTATGGCTGCATTTTGTCTTTAAATGAATGCTATGTGGAGGTATGACGCTGTTTATTTTCTTGCTTATAAGCTGACCAGTTACCTCCATGTGGACAGCTTTAAACAGGTGGTCCACTACGATATCATATTTTCAACTTTAGTTGATGTGTAACATACAACAACATCTTTGAATGTAAGATTTCATACTTTTTTTGTTACCAGTTTGTCCTGTGGCGCTCAGCGTACATCGGTGGACATGACATGCAGAGAGAAGTTGACCTTGACAACGAGGTCCGAGTCCAGTGAAAAGCGGTTCCAGAAAGCAGGTAAGACAAAAACAGAAGCCAAAAAATAAAATAAACAAGTTAATACCAGGGTGAGAATGTGGTAAAATCTGAAAACATAGTAAAAATCAAGGGGTCTTTTCTTTTTCTGGATTGCTTTTCAAAAAACTGTCGGTTGGGTTTAGGGCATACCTGCCAACACTACTGTTTTTCCTGGGAGTCTCCCGTATTTCAGACTCATCAGACCCGTTATTCCTCTCTGAAAACTCCTGTAATTTCAGAAGTGATATTCTCAACAGTGATACAGAGACCAAAGTGCAAAAAAGCATACCTCCTGGGACATTTTTGGCACTCGCCAGAAAGGTACATAGGGCTACATTTTCAGAATCAGCCTGGGTTGGTTGTTTGCCGGTGTGTTATACAGTTGCAAAGAAATCCTCTATGGTTTTGATTGTTGTTCTATGGTGTTGCTAGGTGGTTCTTAAGAATTCTGAATACTTCAGGGTTGTTTCGGATTTTCTACCCTGCATAAAATGCTTTTCGTACTTTTCGTTCTTTAAACCTGCACGTTAAAGCGGTGGTCCACTACGATATCATATTGGAAACTTTAGTTGATGTGTAATGTAGCTGTGCGAACATAAACAACATCTCTGAATGTAAAACGCTCAAAGTTCAATGCAAAGGGAGACATTGGTTATTACAGAGTTAGCTTAGCAAAGCCCACAGCAAACAAAGTTTGGGGACTATAAAAAATACACCTGGTCTAGTGAGATCACAAGGGCTTCTGGTTACGTCCATTCACCAAATCAGAGGGGAATAATAGTTTTGTCATTTGTTTATTGTGTTTTAAATTAGAAACTATAGCATCTTGTATATCTTGTGAATGGGTTGGTTAGTGTAATCATCTTTATGTCCTTTAAGTGCAATGCAAATCAATATATGTGACCCTGGATCACAAAATGAGTGATAAGCAGGGCCAGACGGAATCTGCGGACATTTTTTGCTATTTCTGTGCAGATTTTTGTTAAAAATCTATGGATTTATGCGGAATGATTTTGGGAGTATCATAACTAAAAACTTCGTATATGAACTAAAACGTAATACCTTTTAAACTTTTATTTAATGTTTACAATGCAAATCCAATTAGGTCCACTTTATTTGGTAAACAAAGCAAGTCTCTCATATAAAATATCTACTAAAGATCTACTAAGACAGAAAATTGTACTTTACAAAGTATATTGTAAATAAATCATATAAATATTTTCATATTAGTCAATATTATTACAAAAATAAATTAAAAAACTGAATAAATATAAATGAACACACATTTACATAAGTAAATAAACAGAATCAATAATGGACTAAAAAGTTGCAGAAATCTGCAGAATTCTGCTTGCATATATATATTTATACATTTATATATTCATTTAGATTCAGATTTATACATTGATGTATGTTTGGTTGGATAGGACAATATCTAGCAGAAATACTATTGTGGAATGTTTTGATTATATAGGTCATATGTTTTGATTATGTATGTGTGTGTGTGTGTGTGTGTGTGTGTGTATATATATATATATATATATATATATATATATATATATATATATATATATAT
>CAIGQQ010038154.1:7440639-7452013 GCA_903798035.1 Danio albolineatus
TCCATCCATTAACCAACCAACCAACCAACCATCCATCCATCCATCCACCATCCAACCATCCATCCGTCCATCAAACAGCCATCTAACCCATCCGTCCGTCCATCCACCAACCAACCAACCATCCATCCATCCATCCATTCCTCCATCCATCTGTCCATCCATCCATCCATCCATCCATCCATCCATCTATAAAACCATGCATCCATGCATCCATCCATCCACCAACCAACTATTCATCCATCCATCGATCCAACCCATCTATACATCCATCCATCCATCCATCCATTTATCTACCCATCCATCAATCCGTTCATCTGTCCACCAACCAACCAACCAACCAACCCATCCACCCATCCATCCATCCATCCATCTATCCATCCATCCAACCCATCCATCCATTCATCCATCCATCTGTCCATCCATCCATCCATTTATAAAACCATGCATCTATCCACCAACCAACCAACTATCCATCCATCCATCCATCCATTTATCCACCCATCCATCCTTCCGTTCATCTGCCCACCAACCAACCAACCAAAAAACCCATCCATCGGTCCGTCCGTCCGTCCGACCGTCCATCTGTCCATCCAACCCATCCATTCATTTGCCCATCCATCGGTCCATCTGTCCATCCAACCCATCCATCCATTTGCCCATCCATCTGTCCATCCATTTGCCCATCCATCCGTCCATCCATCCATCTGTCCATCCATCCATCCATCCATCCAACCCATCCATCTATTTGCCCATCTATCCATCTGTCCATCCATCTGTCCATCCATCTGTCCGTCCATCCATCCATCTGTCAACCAACCAACCATCCATCTATCCATCCATTCATCCACCCACCCACCAACCAACCAACCAACCAACCAACCAACCAACCCATCTGTCCAATCAATCCACCAACCAACCATCCATCCATCCATCCATCTTCAGCTATGAAAATACAAACGTAATAGAAAGTTTCACAATTTGACTACTCAGTCAGATCTGTATCAGGTTGAGTTTTGGGCTAAAGTAGTTTGTTCAGATCACTAACCCTGTTCTTCTAATATGAGCCTGCTCATTAGAAAGACGTTTTCCTCTTCCTGCACGACTGGCTTTTTGGAGTGTGTGTATATGAACAAATATGAATGTTCCGGTGGCAATAACCAGAGGAACATCAAGATATTGGCCATTAGTTTTGATGTTAATGTATTCATAAAACTGGCCTTTGAGAAAGTTCTTTGTAAAATAGTGCTTTATGCACTCAGGAATGAAGTCTTTGCAATAAAAAGTTATTGTCCTATTTTAACGTTCATGATGATGACGTCGATCTTTATGAAGGGTGGCATAAAGGTAGTTTTTTTACTTTCGGGATCCAAATTGAAAAATTCATTCATTCATTCATTCATTCATTCATTCTTTCGTTCGTTTCTCAACATGAGTGGAAAATCTGATTCATTCATTAATTCACTTATTCACTCACTCATTCATTCATTCATTCATAGCTTAACATGTCTGCTCTTAAAAGGTAGTTAGTTTTTTGTTGTTTTTTTCTACTGCCAGAATTCAAATGAAAAATCTGATTCATTCATTCATTCATTCATTCATAACTTAATATGTCTGCGTTTAAAAGATCGTTTTTTTTGTTTGTTTTGTCCTTCCAGAATCCGAAAAGAAAATCCGATACATTCATTCTTTCATTCATAGTTGGAAACATACTTCCTAAAAATGGACTTTCTCTAAAAGTGCTACACAAATAACAGTAGACTGCACTTACTTGAGTGTCCCACCTTATCTTGAGTATTTACTCATATGACCTGCAATACACTTCAAAAACTTGAAAAATATAATCAAACCTACAGTTTAAAACTCATTCGACACACTATTTTAAAGTACATTTCTGACCCCCAAAATAAAGTGCATTCTCTTTTTGTGTATTCTGTGTTTGTGTGTGTCTATCTCTGACAGGTGTAGCAGTGGACGCAAAGACTGATGTGATCAGCAGTGATTGATTTTATCTGCAGGGCGGTGCAGTGCTGAGGTGCACTGGTCCAGGCCTCTCTGCCCTGACACCTATAAACCCATCCAAACTAAGGCTGCTCTGATTGATTCGTGTATGGACCAGACGTGTGACCAATGAATAATTAAAACCCTTAAACCCGTGCGGCTTAGGGAATTGGCAGCCCGATGACCAGCATCCTGACTTATTGACGGTCCAGCAGCTGTCTAGTCAACAGAGCAGATCACTTGACGGCCAAACACAAGTCATCAGAGTGCTCAGTAAATGGGCAGAGCTGATAATATCATACAGCCAATCAGTGCGCACCACATCTAATCTGGTACAACTACTGTTGCACTAGACCAGAGGTGCCCGCGGGCCAAAGTTGGCCCATGGTAACCTGTGTTTTGGCCCGCCATCCCATCTGAAAAGGGAAAATGATGGGGAGTCGGTTGGGGGCGAATGCGTTCAACAGAGATGTCAATTCGAATTGGATGTAACCTTTTGTTTCTTTTGTTTTATTTTGTTTAGTAAAGCATACACTCAATACATCACTTAGCGGTATGATGCATGAATGTGCTCCACGCATCACGTTTATATACACTATGAACAGCAGCTACGCTAATTATTCTCTTTGTTCTCTATTTCCACCTGGTGATACTCATCCCGAGGCCCCCAGAGACTATGCAGCGCCACGGATGCAATCCAAGACCTGCGACGAGACGATTCCAAGGCTCCATAATCCTGGACCAGGCTGTATCCTGAGCAGCTGCTTGGCAGAGTAGCAAGCAAGAGACGGATTCCTGTGACCCTCCAAGGACAGACGAGCCTCGAGTTCTCCAACCTCCGGCGCCTAGACTGCAGCTAGAGCTGCGCATCGTAGATTACTCTTCTGTGTTTGGACTCTAAGTAGTGAATGTTAAACAACACTGAACTGGACTGAACTCAAACATTAATAACTAAACTGACATTTTCAATTTACTATAACCTTCTATGTGAAGCTGCTTTGACACAATCTACATTGTAAAAGCGCTATACAAATAAAGGTGAATTGAATTGAATTGAATTAATTGAGGAGCTACAAAAAAGCCAACTAAAATTGAATGTTTCATTCATCAGACGTTAACGATGTAAATACTGTCACTTCCAGATGCACAAGACATCGGCGAGCAAATCAAGGCAAAGGTAGGAGCGGCTCGACTACTGTATTCCGCATTGAACTCCATTGTGTTATAGACCAGTGGTTGAAAATTTGTCTCTTCCAGTACCACCATAATAATCGGTATTGAAGTACAGTACCATAGTAGGCCAAATTAAGCAGCTACACACTGCACAGTTCAAAAAACAAGGCAGATTATTCTTCAAATTAAGAATATTTATTATTGTCAGCCACTTAAAAGGTTTAACCTATTAAAATCAATGTACTGATCACATCGGTGTAATTGTATTCGTCAAAGGGTTAAAAGTGTGTTCATTTTTTATACTTTAATTATTCAGAGATTCCTCCATGTACCACTAGAAGGAAGCACGTGTACCACTAGTCGTACACGTACCACAGTTTGAGAACCACTGTTATAGATCATTTCAATGTGGTGATGTCATTGGCCCATGAACGTTTCCTGCTTGTTTTCAAACTATTTCATAACTGTTACAAGAGACAATTCAATCGTGACCTAATTCAAAACAGCTATCATAACATGATTTATCTATATGTGGCTCTTTTTGGATTTTCAGAAGCTGTAGAAATTAAAAATGTTAAACAGGAAATACATTAGAACTATTGTTTTTGTTTACATCCCTCTAAATGGTCTATAAATGGAATTGTTTATGTTTTTACTATAATAAGTTCATTATGAAACGTAAAAAATTATACTGCATGTTTTAAAGCAACTTTTTCTAGTTATTTTTAAATAATACACAAATAATTTAGAAATCACCCATGGCAAATTTAATGTAATACGATTTGGTATATTTAACTTCGGCCCACAGCCCTCAATCAAGTTTTTGTGCCTTTATAAGAAAACGTTTGGGCACCCCTGCACTAGACAGATTGTTTGTGATGTGCTGACTTGGTGAGGTTTACACTCTCAGAAAAAAAGGTACACAGTGGTACAAATAATGTTTCTTAAGGAACTGTTTTGTACCATTGTAAAAGTTGTACCTTATATGCTACAGAAAAGACCTCTTATGATACTGTTGTGTACCTTTTATGGTACAATTGAAATGAAGGTACACAATTGTTCTCATAAAAAGGTACAAAAGTGTTGGACAACTCCTTCTTTATTACAATATCTATGAGAATAAATATTACTGGAAAGGCAAAGTGATTTATGAATAATTCATGAATCATCATTTAAAAGCATGTTCTTAAAGAAACTCAAACATTAATTATTAAGTTCTATAAAACAAAACAACTGGTACAACATAAAACTATTGTAAACTAAACATTTAAGGCATTTTCAAGAGTTCACACTTAGCTGATGATTGATTATAAAGCTTGTTTGGCATGCTGTCCCGGGAGAGAGCCCTGAGCTCATAAGATCCACGAGCCCAGGGCTCCCTCCCGTTCGCAAGGCAAGAGGAGAGTTTAAGCTCAGTTAGATCTCGAGAACTCCCCTGCGGGTAGCTAATGAACAGATAGTGGTCGCTATGAAAAGATAACTACTTACTAGGAGCATGTCTATGGTGCCGATTTGGATTTGTCAATTAACTTAAGTTTCATGTTTTTGGACGGTAGGAGGAAACCGGGGAACCCGGGGGAAACCCACGTGAGCACGGGGAAAACGTGTAAACTCCACACAGAAACGTCAGCTGGCTTGGTAAGGACTAGAACCAGTGATGTTCTTGCTGTGAGCCAACAGTGCTAACCACTGGGCCACCGTGCCACCCATCTAGGAAAGGAGGAGGAGTAGGGGTGGAAGGGGGGATTCTTCAAAACGAAGATGGCTGTGATATGGAAGTTAAGGTATTTATAGTGGATTAGGAATCATCTGATAGGTGAATCATAAATTGAATAATGCAGGACCAGCTGCAAGCAATCATCTGCACGTGATCCTCTTGAAATTAGTTTATAAAACTTCACTTAATAAACATTTAGCGAGCATTTTCTGATTAATACGTTTTCATTTTTGATATCAACACCTTTTGGCATTTGCTTTCCACTTCGCGCGTTAGCTGGCAAAAGTCCTGCATATCGATAGATTACTCTTCAGTGTTTGGACTCTCAGTAGTGAATATTAAACCACACTGAACTGAGCTAAACTGAGCTTCAACTATGAAAACTGGACTGTTTCAGTTTACTATAATTTTCTACTGTATGTGAAGCTGCTTTGACACAATCTACATTGTGAAAGCGCTATAGAAATCAAGGTGAATTGAATTGAATACGCAAAGTGTTCATGCAGACATTTTAGTATTGTAAAACGAATCAAACATTGTGCATTTCTCTTTAAAATATTTTTTGCATAATTCTATTTCTATTTGAAAATTAAATAAATCAAAAGTAATTTTAAGTAATTACAAAGGTATTGTGTGAACATTGGAGAAAAAATGTGTTATATTGTACATGGGAGAATGTATTTCTGTAACATTTTTGTGAAAAGTGTTGTGAAATGTTTAGCAAAAGATTTTTTGATTTATGTTAAAGTATTTTTTATTCTTTATTGTAAATGGGAAAGGGGCATTTACACAAAAATAAACTTTTAAAAACATTGTCTAAAAATGTATTTGATGTTTTATATTTACTGAAATTAAATTGCATAAAGCAAAATGCCTTTAAATAGTTATTAAAGGAACACATTTGACACTGTTGAGGTACAAAGTGTCTTGTCACTGTAGTGGTACCTTCATGGATCACATTTGTACCTTTGATGAAGGTGATCAAATCATGTCCTTAAAAGTACAAACTGCAACTGTACAAATTTGTTTCTTTGTCTTAAGATACAGTTCTGTTCCATAAAAAGGTACTGCCCCCGTGAAAAGGATTTGTACCTTCTTTGGTACAACATTGTACCATTTTTTTTTTGTGTAGAAAGTGTATAAAGACAGTTGTACACTTTTTTTTTTTGACGCATGTGACTACTGTGTTTCAAATGATTTAGTATCAGATTTCCCCAATTTCCAGCCCATCATTGAGTCTATTTATTCACTTGTGTTAATGTGTGTAATATATATTTATTCAGTGTTTAAATTAATTTCAGTAATATTATTGACTAATATGAAAATGTTCTGTGCCACGGTGGCGTAGTGGGTAGCCTCACAGCTGGGTCAGTTGGCATTTCTGTGTGGAGTTTGCATGTTTTCCCTGTGTTAGCGTGGGTTTCCTCCGTGTGCTCTGGTTTTCCTCACAAGTCCAAAGACATGTGGTATAGGTGAATTGGGTAGGCTAAATTGTCTGTAGTGTATGAGTGTGAGTGGATGTTTCCCAGAGATTGGTTGCTGCTGAAGGGGCATCCGCTGCATAAAACATGCTGGATAAGTTGGCGGTTCATTCCGCTGTGGCGACCCCAGTTTAATAAAGGGACTGAGCAGAAAAAAAAATGAGTGAATGAATGAATGAATGTATGAAAATGCTTATATGATTTATTTACAATACGATTTGTAAAGTAATATTTTCTGTCTTTTAGTAGATATTTTAAGAGACATAAAAGAGACTTTTATGAGACTTGTTTTGTTTACCAAATTAGTGGATCTAGATTGATGTGCATTGTAAACATTAAATACAAGTTAAAAATGAATATTTTTTTATTTCATAGGCTATATTAAGTTTTTAGTTATGATACTTCCAAAATCATTTGAAAATCGTCACAATTATAAACCAAACAGTATTCGAAGTAGTTGGTTGGTTATGGTTAAAATGCAGTCAAATGTAGTCTGTGTCTGTGCTATTGAAATCATGTTCTAGTAAGCTGGACTGGTGCTGAAGGGATTGCGCTGTCTGATAGCGCCCTCTGCTGTTCCTATCACTTAGTTCTCGTTTTACTGTAGCGTTTTACTTCAGCAGATTTTTTTTTTGAAAGACACTTTATGTACAATCACTTTAAGCTTTGACTGAAAAAAATACATACATTGTTAGGTAAAGCATTATTAAAATAACAGCAATGAAACTGACAATGAGTTTAACATGTAGCTACGCATTCTTTGACACTTTATAAACATATTCTAGTACAAAATGACATCAACAGAAAACGTGCCACTTTTATTCTATTGTTTTTTTATTGTTACTATTATTATTATTGTTATTATTATTATTATTATTATTATTATACTTATTATAAATTTCTTATAAAAACATGACCCTAAAGCGTTAAGTTTCAGTTCCTTAATTGCTGGAATTTTAGGAGTTTCTCTTCGGGGTATAAATAAACCAGTTCTGAAACTGTAGCTCTGAATAGAAACTAACCAGCTATTAGTCTGTATACTCGGCAATAAGCAAAGCAATCAGTGTTTTTCAGTGTCAATCAGTGTTTTACTGTAGCAGCTATACAGTATGCATTGTACGACTCTAGGCTACAATAACATTTTGATTTGCTTCATGCCGAAAATGAGTTAAAAGTGATTTTATAGTAGCCTTTTCAGGAAGTCAATCAGGAACTCAATCGAAGTGACAGAAGTCAAATGTTGTTGTTAATGAATAACCGTAGGGGCAGATAGGTTGACTTACAGTACAGCGGCTCCAGCAGAGAGAAATGGCTCAGAGACATTTTGAGGGAAAAGATCATGTCGAATCCTACCAGCGACACCGTGTTTCTCCTCCTCAGGAACTCATAGACGAAGTGTTGAACTTCCTGCGAAAAAGAGTATGTGATGTACGGTACAGATTTGTGTATGGAAAAGCCTTGTCAATGACTCAGCACTTTCGTATTTTGACAATTTTTTTAATTTGTAAAACTGAAGCAAAACGTGAACAAAGAATGTCCATTTAACCTGTTACATAAACCTCTTTTAGATGCGATGAGACCTATTTTTTTTGCAGTAAATGCTCAAGAATATAGGCTATATTAAGTAGGTAAATAGGTCACCTTATGCTTTGTTACAGCTTATAGGGTTTACATATTTTTAGGGTCCATGTTCTCTATACAGTTCATATTTAAGGTTGCAATTACTGCATTATTGAAATGGCTCAATATGTAGGCTAATGTAAAATATTTAAATGGAAATTCTGTACAGACATTTGTGCAGGTTTGAAATTTCATTTATATATGAAACAAAAAATTGCACAAAATGCTAGATTTGACAGATGATATGACTTCAAAGCATAGACTTTTATTTATTTTCTTTTTCTTTTTTGTATAGCTTAGTTCTGAATGTCTTGCATATAAAGTAGCCTTACATAATGATTTTGATATGGAAAGAGACAAAATGAATGACTAATGATTATTTTTGAAGTCTTTCCATTCACTGGTGCGGTGAAGTTATCTTTTAAAAACACAACAGCATGTCTTTGTTATTTCTCTGTCTGAACAGATCAGTGGGGATCTGGATCTGGCTGTGGATGTAGGCTGTGGGTCTGGACAGGGCACTGAGCTACTCGCCCCGTACTTCTTGACTGTGGTTGGGACAGACATCAGTCCAGCTCAGCTGAAGATCGCCAGTGACAAAGACCATGCAGCAAATATATGCTACAGGTATATTAAAAAAATACAACCAAGACCTACATACCATACCATAGTATGATGAGCGCATTACTGTATATGATGGTTCAGTTTACTGACAAGATATTTTAATAATATCAATATATTGCATGTTACATGGTTGATTATGAATGCTGTATTCATTCACTTACTCACTCATTCATTAATGTATTCATTCATTCACTTACTCATTCATTAATGCATTCATATATTTATTCACTTACCCACTCACTCACTCACTCACTCATTCATTAATGCATTCATTCGTCCATCCATCCGTTCATTCATTCATTCACTTACTCACCCACTTACTCACCCATTCATTAATGCATTCATTCATTTATTCATTCATTCACTTACCCACTTACTCGCTCACTTACTCATTAATGCATTCATTCATTCACTTAGTCACTCACTCATTCTTTATTGCATTCATTTATATACTTAGTCACTCACTCATTCACTACTGCATTCATTCATTCATTGGGCAATTACTTTTTTTACTCTGTGTAAAAAAATTAAATTAACAAAATCAAGAACAAAATAAGGCAACATGTCGGCTCAGTGGTTAGCACTGTTGCCTCACTGCAAGAAGGTCGCTGGTTCGAGTCCCGGCTGGGCCAGTTGGCCTTAGCAAGATATTTAAAGGATTCAAAACTATTTCCAAAGTGAGACACATTTAGAAAAGACATTCAACATTTTTAAACAAAAGTTTTACTAGCCAGTTTCTAATAAATAAATTCCATGATGACAGTACATAATAACTTACAGGTTATTTTGCAAGATACACTCTCAGAAAAAGTATAAGAGCTGACATTGGGGTGGTACTTTAAAAAAAAAAATACTAAAAGGGTCCATAATAATACCTTAATAGTACATATTAATACTTAAAGAGTAAACGTTTACCTTTTGAATTTTTTAGATGCTAATATATAGCTTTGAGGTACTAATATACCCTTTAAGTACAAATGTGTCCCTTTCTACTGCAGTGACCCCAGCTCTTTTACCTTTTTTTTGAGTGTGTACGAGTGTTCTGCTGAAAGTGCAATTTAAAGGCTTAACTTTGTTAATTTAGTTAACTATACAAGTTAGGATAATTAGGTGAGTTATTTGATAAGCTATAGATTGGATGTTGGATCGATAGAATATATTTTAATGTTTGATCCACTCATCTGTTTGTGCACAGAGAGAGCCCTGCAGAAGATCTGCCGTTTGAGGACAGTATCGCTGACTTGGTCTCCTCCATGTCTGCTGCTCACTGGTTTGACCATCCGCGTTTTCTGCAGGAGGTGGACAGGATTTTGAAGCCCGGCGGTTGCCTCGCTCTGCTCAGCTACACCATGGACTTTGAGCTGGAATATGGAGAAAGCACTTCAAAACTCAATAAAATCTGTGAAGAGGTTAAAGTGATCATAAATAAATGCATTATGGGTTGTTGCTCAGGAAAAGCATTTTATAAATATTTGATGTTTGACCTGTAATACATTATTTTAATTGATAATTTTTTTTTAGAACTACAGCTCCTGAGTGCAAACTGTTCCTTCCTTCCTTCCTTCCTTCCTTCCTTCCTTCCTTCCTTCCTTCCATCCTTCCTTCCTTCCTTCCTTCCTTCCTTCATTCATTCATTCATTCATTCATTGTTTTTTGCTTTCAGTTCTATGCAGCCCTGCATCCTTTTCGGAAAGCTTATATTGGGTCCAGTTCTCTCCAAGTCTACAAGAACATCTATGATTCTATTTTATATGCGGATAAAGAGTGGTAATTGTGTGTTTTAGTTTTTGTAACTCCATATTTAATATTTTTTATTTTATTTCTTTATTTTATTTTTAAAAATTTAACCTTGATTTATGGCAGTATAGTAAGTTAATTTTAAATTAACTTCTATTTAATTTTATTATTTTTAATTTAATTTATTATAATTTTTAAAATTTTATTATTTTATATTTTTATTTTATAAAGCCCACTGCACCACTGTTTTGCCTAATTATTTTCTTTTCTTTTTTTATTTTATTTTTATTTTATTGTTATGTAATGTCCAAGTAAACCATGTAACACTTGTAAAGTTTACAGTAATTTTATTCTTCCATTGAAAATGCTGTGTTGAAAATTCTGCTTTGCCATCACAAGAACAATATTACTAATTTTAGTTCATTTTTAATTAATTCTGCAGTCTAGTGAAGCATAAAAAATTGACTGGTGTGTATAGGGAAATATATAACTAAATTAAATGAGTTATTATGGTGGAGCTGCTGATTGGTTGCTGAAGTAGATTCCTCCTTCAAATACCTTAGAGTGCAGAGGAAAATGCTATGCAAATGCAGCAAAGCTTTATTATTATTTATTACAATTGCAGAAAATAGAGTACACAACCAAGTGAAAATTAATAATATAGGGCCTAAATACTTAAAATGCTCAGTTATGCTCAATTTATTTCATGCATGATGTAAAATAAACATGTACGTAATATTCACACCTGTGTTTTCACAGGCATGAATGTCTGAAGAGTAGGAGGATTATGCCATTATCAAGGTTCATTGGCTTGGTTGAAACTTTCTCTACTTATCAAGGTTTCCTGGAAAAGGATCCTGTTGAGGCCAAGAAACTCTCCAAGACCATCACTGGCAGGTAAAGTAAATAATTAACCTTTGTTAGGCAACGATTAATCATGGTCAATCACATACAAAAAAGTTTGTTTTGACATTATATGTGTGTGTGTGTGTGTGTGTGTGTGTGTGTGTGTGTGTGTGTGTGT